>CM046327.1:17103895-17703895 GCA_025403435.1 Artocarpus heterophyllus
GAAATGCTGTAATGCAAAAGCGTTATGGTGATCAGGTGCCCATTATGCTGATGCTGATTGAGGAAAAGATTTATGCATTTACGTTAGTTTAAAATTTTCAATAAAATGTCATAGTTTCTTTAAAAAAAAAAAATTGCTTTTGATAAAAGCTCTCCAAATTAGAACATGATACCTACTATAGATTATTATTTTTGTCAGTGGACCTTAAAATGATTCCAGATGTGGACATCGACGATCAAGCAGATTTACATCAGTTACGTGTAATTTAAAGTTGCAAGTCTGGTATAACAATAATCTCCTAATTTTTTTTGAAGTTGAAAGTAAATTTTCCTGTGGACATTGCCAAAATAATTATATAGAGCTTTTTTGCACAAAAAAAATTGTATGTTTTTAACGGGTTAATTGCATAACTATATGTCCTAGTTTTCATTATTTCTCAATTTGTCCATTTGTTTTTAAAAAATATAAATGTATCCTTTGAATTGGAAAACTTGTTGTAATTTTATCTCTTGCAGACTTTTTTACCTTAAAAAATATGAAGATAAGATAAAAATATTCTTGACTAAATCTAAGTTGTTTATGAAATATATGTTTTTTTTTGAGAAAATTTTTAAAAAATATATTTTAAAATTTAAAAAGTCATAAAACTTAATTTATTTTTTGAGATTTGATGTTTTATTTTATGATTTTTGATGTTTTTAATATATAAAATATTTATCATAACTATTTAAAGGTAGTCATGTTGTTTTATCCAATCTTTTCTAATCATGGGGATGAAATTGAATTAAGTTTTTAAAATGTCAAGGATAGCTTTGTAGTTTTTAAGAGCATAAGGACAAATTGAGAAATAGTTAAAAATAGGAGGTACAATTTTGTAATTAACCCTTAATTTATATGTATTTTTATTTGATGTGCCAATATTGAATTGCATTCTCTGTTATGGCTATTTTTCTGCTTTACCCATATGCTTCTGAAATTTATTTGCAGATCGCAATTGCATTTACTTACTGGAGGAATGGAGAGCTCATTAGTTGCAAGTATCGTGATATCAACAAGAAGTTTTGGCAGGTTCTTTTAATAGCGTTACTCTTGTTATCTAAATTAAGTGGCAACAAGCAATGATATATGTTAGCACATGAATATGCTTTTGTGTGTGCTTGCATTATTGCATGTGGTGTGGTGTGTGGGAAAAGTAGAAAATACTTTGTTCGTAAGTTTAAATTTGAATTTTCTTGAAATTGGTACTTGATAGAATTGATTTTTAAAATTTCTCACTTTTGTGAAACACACTGTTTTTAACTTACAACTACAAATTTTATTTTTCTTGCAATGCATGATTATCCAATAGTTGGTTTTTTTTTTCTCGCTTGCTTGAATGTTCTCATGTTTCATACAATTTTTTTTTTTTTAATTTTGCTTCCAGAAAAAAAGAGTTTGTGTGCTGTACATATTCTTGATTGAAAGATCTTTACAATTAGGATGTTATATAGTTGGAAATGAATTCCCATTTGTGATTTTAGTCTCTTTTTTCCTTTTGCTTTCATCGTCTTTTTCAGGAAGCAAGATACTGAAAAGATCTGTTATGGGCTGGATGATATAAAGGAAGCTACTGATATTATCATTGTAAGTCTCCGACCACTTCTATCTGCCTATATGTCTGGTAACTCATTCCATGTGGTGATGCTTACTCCACTTTATGTTATATAGGTTGAGGGTGAAATGGATAAGCTTGCAATGGAGGAAGCTGGCTTTCGTAACTGTGTTAGTGTCCCTGATGGTGCACCACCATGTGTTTCTGAAAAGGATTTGCCACCTGAAGAAAAGGTTTGTGATTCTGTGTCGATCATTTCCCTTTTCTTCTCTGCCTTTCAAATTAACAGGCCTTTTTCTTTCGTTTATTTCTATTTTGGGTTTTCTGGAAGCTACAGAAAACAAAAAGGGAAATGATCTTTTTTTTTTTTTTGTCTTTGTCATTGTCTTTGTCTTTGTTTTTGGTTTTTGTTTTGTGTTTTGTTTTGTTTTGTTTTGTTTTTTCATTTTTGCTTGTCTTCTTTGTGATTCAAAAGGGTATACTGCAATGTGTTGTTGCCCCGGTGCTGCAATACATAACTTGATAATTTCTATATCTGGTCCTTTTATTTAGAAAATTTGGCTCCTAATTCTAATTTGTGTCTTCTGTAAAGCTAGGACACAAAGTATCAGTACTTGTGGAACTGCAAAGAGTACTTAAAGAAGGTTTGTGAATTTATGCTCTCGATTAAGACAAGTCACTATTAGATTTGCTTGGTTCAGTTCTAAATTTGTCAATGGTGATAGGCATCACGCATCATACTTGCCACCGACGGGGATGGTCCTGGTCAAGCCTTGGCGGAAGAGCTTGCACGTCGTGTTGGAAGAGAAAGGTTCCCTGATAGTATTCTGTTGTTAGGACGCAGTTTTTGCTTTGTTTGAAAGAATTAGGTGGCGCTTGGGAAAATAACTCTGTAATGTACATGATTGCAGATGTTGGCGAGTCAAGTGGCCGAAGAAAAATGAGGTTGATCATTTTAAAGATGCAAATGAGGTCCGTCAAGTTTGTTGACATTATAGGAAAATATATGTTATTTTAGGGATTTAGTTTTAACCGCGTATATTGTGTTCTGATTTTTGTATATTTTCTTGTTCAATGGTTGTGCTATGTTGAGTAATATATATATATTTTTTGAAAAAAAATTCTTTCCTGATTGTTTGTATAATAATGAAGAGTGCACATAATTGATCATTTGCAGCTCAGCTATCCCTTAACCAAGCCTTACCACTTCGTGGTATGCTTTTACAGGTTCTAATGTATATGGGTCCTGAAGTACTGAAGGAAGTAATTGAGAATGCTGAGTTATACCCTATACGTGGACTGTTTAATTTTAGAGATTATTTCAGTGAAATAGATGCATATTATTATCGACTCTTGGAGATGAGTTTGGGTGCCTCAACTGGGTGGCGATCTCTAAATCACTTGTATAATGTAAGCTTAGCTTTTCTGTTGTTAATTCAATAATAGTTGAGAAAGTACCTTAAACCAAGCTTCCCTTCTTCTTCTTCTTCTTTTTGAAATTTCCTTAAGCCATTGATAATATTTGATTGTTACTTGGGTTGAAAAAGTGACTAATTGTCTTTGATGATTACAATTGTATGTTTGCCGCATTGTAGGATCCAAGGAACTGGAAAGACAATATTTGTTCATCTACTGTTTATTCATGCCCAAACTAAAAACTCTTAAAATTCAACCTGATCCCCATCCAGAAATGAGAGGGAAAGAATTAAAGGAAAAGCCCAAACATATATATATATGATCCAAGGGACTTCTAAAACAAATTGACAAAAAAAAGAAAAAGAAAAAGAAAAAAACTTGGAAATTATGGTAGCTATTTAGGGGAGGGAAAAGAGTTTTTCATGAACCCAAGCTAATCTCAAGTCTTCAACTATATAGTTGTCTCCTCCCTGGTGCTTTATTTTGGTTAACAGGCTTACTATGGGTGGACATAGTCGTTCCTACCCTTGATCCCATCTCTCAAATGATGCTTCGAAGTACTAGGAGTTGCTTGACAGCCCTTAACCTTTTCAGTTTTGGTCAAATATTTGCATTTAGATTTTGAATATATGTTTTGACCCTGTTTCACTTGTGTAAAAAACACAGTAACTTAGTCATCGAAACTATACTAAATTGAAAAAATGTTAAACTTATGGCTTGGTTTTAAGCATGCCCCCATTTTACTTATTTGAAAAATGCACAAATTTGACAATAGAAACAATAGTGAATTGAAAAAACTTGTTAAAACTTATCGCTTATTTAAGCATGCCTCCGTTTCACTTCTTGCGTGAAAAACACACTAATTCAGCCATACAAACAAGAGTGAATCGAAAACAGGTTAAAATTATAGCTCATTCTTTAAGCACCACACTTAGTTAATAGGCTTACTATGGGTGGACATAGTCATTCTTGCCCTTGATCCCATCTCTCAAATGATGCTTTGAAGTGCTAGGAGTTGCTAGATAGCCCTTAACCTTTTCAGTTTTGGTTAAATATTTGCATTAGATTTTTAATAGATGTTTTTCCATTTGAATTTCTTCATCAAGAAATAATGATAAAAGAGAAATATCATTATTCTATTTTAAATGGTAAAAAAAAGATGCAGAACTTGTTTAGGCGGCTGGTTATGGAGATAGTCTGTTTTAGTTCTTATCCTATTTCATTTTATTTTATGTTTTATCAGGTTGTGCTAGGTGAATTAACTATAGTGACTGGAGTCCCTAATTCGGGCAAGAGTGAGTGGATTGATGCTCTCTTGTGCAATCTTAGCGAATGTATGGGTTGGAAATTTGCTCTTTGCTCAATGGAAAATAAGGTAAGCTAGTTCATGGTCATATTTACGCTGTATATTTTACTATTATGTGTATATTCACTGGCTTCAGATCACGATTGAGTTGAATAGTTCAACTTCTATTTATCCTGTGTATTGCCCTTTTCATTATGTGTTGCACTAAAAACTGTTAGGAGGTGAGATTTTACGAGAAAAGTTCTGAGACTTGCAAGGGAAAACCAGTAATTTTTTTATTTTCATTTTTTATGAGAATTTTCACACAAGATAGGGATCCGTCAATTTACCATTCATTATTAATGGTTGAAGAGGAGGTTTCATCATATATTAGTATATATAGAGAAGCATAAGCACAGATTTCTTTCTTTTTTTAATTTTTTAATTTTTTCCCCATTGGATTTGTGCATAGGTTTCTTTTTTTTTTTTTTTTTTTAATTTTTTTCCCTGTGGGATCTGTGTTCCCAAAAAGGAGTAGTTATTTGATTGCAGAATATTAAATTTTAGTACCCTATTATTTGGCAAAAGTTATTAAAGAATTTTCTATCGAAGATATTAGTTACATAGTTAGATATCTTGATATATTTTTTGTTTTTTTCCCTGCCTTTCTTGCTCTTGTTCATTGCATACCCAGCTCATTTAATTTCTGACAGGTCCGGGAGCACGCAAGGAAACTATTGGAGAAACATGTGAAAAAGCCTTTTTTTAATGCGCGGTAAGTTTGAGTTGATTTCTCTAATTTCCTGTTTTTGCTGTGTTCGTTCTGTTTTCTTTTAGTGTGTTAACTGTCATTAAATTTTTCTCTGCTTTTTTGGCTGCCAAAAGCTATGGTGAATCTGTCGAGCGGATGAGCTCTGAAGAGTTTGAGCACGGAAAGGAGTGGTTAAATGAGACCTTTTATCTTATAAGGTGAGTTTGAAGCATTACGTCAGTTATTTTTGTTGCATATTGCATGTAACACTCAATTCTATATGCTAGATATTATTAATTCCATTTTAAAAAAATTTATGCTGTTTCTAAATCTGCTTCTTGCCTATTTTGTATACTTTGGATTACATTATTGTGGGCTGCATAATTGTTTCTGTTTTAGGAGCATACACTTATAATCGCTTGGTCTTCTGACTAATTCCATTTGAATAGTTGCTCCCTTTTCTGTTGCCACATTTTGTATTGGCCAATTTAAATGGTTCAATCGCTCTTATAATCAATTAGGGCTGTTTACTTGCTTGAAGTGGAAAAGGGTGTTGGAAAGGAAAGAGAAGGAATGCGAAAGGAGATCATTGATACCCTTTCTAGTGTTTATTTGCCTATTTGGAAGTGGAATTTCGAAACAATCCAATTTCTTCTTGTGTCTACTAACTCTAAGAATAGGATTTTTGATAATTGTAGTACTAAAATGTCTTTGTTTATATAATTATTGGTTTAAATTTAGCACGGTTACAAAAGTAATTGTGTTGTCTTCCAATTGAAAGGAAAACAATACTATGAGGTAATTTAGGATCAACTCTTTTTTCATCCTCATTCCGTACAACATGTGGGCCCTACCAAGTTTGCATCCCTTATTTTGTAAATAAGTTGTCGATTTCTAGGGAAGAAGTAGACTGTTTTTTCTTCTTATTCAATAACACATTGTTTACACATGATTTCCAGCTCCACAGCCACTATTCTGAACAATAATCACCTAACAGTTATCCTAAAGCCTGTCTTGGTGACTATAGGAATATTCTGCACTATCTCTCCAATAATGATGCCGGCTCTATTTTCCAATACTCCCCCTCAAGCTAGAGAATATTCATCTTTCATTCGCAGCTTGGAGATAATCCTCTGTAATGCTACTCTCAAGGCCCTTAGTAAGAATATTAGCAAGTTGGTCCTTGGTCGAAACATAAGGGGTACAAATCAGTCCACTGTCTAGCTTTTTCTTTATAAAGCGCCTGTCCACCTCGACGTGCTTTGTCCTATCATGTTGAACAGGATTATGAGCAATGTTGATTGCTGACTCGTCACAAAGTAACCTCATAGGTCCTTCCCACTTGATCCTCAAGTCATCTAGAATTATCTTTATCCATAAAAGCTCACATATTCCCAACGCCATTGCTCTAAATTCTGCTTTTGCACTTGACCTAGCTACTACATTCTGCTTCTTACTTCTCCAGGTTATGAGATTACCTCCAAGGAAGGTGCAATAGCTAGAGGTAGATCTTCTGTCGACAGGTGAGCTTGCATAATCCGTGTCAGTGTAAACCTCAAGTCCCAATCCATTGTTTCTTCTGAACAAGATTCCTCTCCTAGGATTCCCCTTTAGGTAATGAAGCACCCTGTTTACTGCTTGCAAGTGAATATCTTTAGGGTTGTTCATAAACTGGCTTACCACACTTACGGCATAAGCAATGTCTGGCCTATCATGAGCCAGATATATGAGCTTCCCTTCTAGTCTTTGATACATCTCCTTATCTACCGCTGGGTCTTCATCTGCTTCATTAAGCTTGTGATTCGGGTCAATAGGTGTTGATGCTGGTTTGCATGCTAGTTTTCCTGTTTCCTGCAAAAGGTCTGTAACATACTTCTGTTGTGAGATGAGGATGCCTTCACTGGAATGAGCTACTTCAATTCCCAGAAAGTGTTTCACTCTTCCAAGTTCTTTTATCTCGAATTCACTGGCCAGAGCTTTCTTCAAGCTTTCTTTCTCCTTTCGATCGTTTCCTGTCATAATTATATCATTAACATAAACCAAGAGAGCTGTTATTCCCCCTGAAACTAAATGCTTAATAAGCAATGTAAAGGTAAATACAAGGAAAGAAACAATGAAAACACTGTTGGGTTGAATTATTTTTCTTCTTATGCTGTGAAAAAACGTGTTCTACAGATGCTGATTTTATAGACCAACTCTACTCTAACTTGGGAATTGTTTTTCCTCTAATTTAGGAGCTGAAATTACCTAAGTAAAAAATAGGAAACCAACTAACTAATAGATACATACCCCAACCACCAGCAAATATCTCAGCCCATTTCCTACACTCCCCCTCAAGCTGGGTTGTACAAATTGAACATTCCCAGCTTGCACACTAACTTCTCAAACATTGGTCTAACCAGCCCCTTAGTAAAGATGTCTGCAGTTTGTTCTGTGGTTAGAACATAAGTAATGCAAAGTACTCCCCCTTCAATCTTCTCCTTAATAAATGTCTATCCACCTCAACATGCTTAGTCCTGTCATGATGAATTGGGTTATGAGACATACTAATGGCAGCTTTACTATCATTGTGAACTCTTAAGGGAAGTTCTACAGTGGCTCTTGACTCTTCTGGCAGTAATTTCAACTAGATGACCTCACATACACCGTGGGCAATTGATCTCACTTCAGCCTCTGCACTGCTCCTTGCTACAATTGGTTGTTTCTTGCTCTTCCAAGTTACTAGATTTCCCCAAATAAACGTACAATAGCCTGAGATAGACCTCCTGTCATCTATTGACCCAGCCCAGTTCGAATCTGTGAATACTTCAACTCCTTTCATCAGTTTTTCAGAAAAATAGACCATGACCAGGATTGCCCTTTAGGTATCTCAAGATCTGATATACAGCCTCCATATGGTCCTTTGTTGGTGAATGCATAAATTGGCTAACAAAGCTTACTGCAAAAGCTATATCCGGCCTCGTGTGGGACAGGTAAATAAGTCGTCCAACAAGTCGTTGGTATCTCCCCTTGTCCACGGGTTCACCATTTAGATTCTCTCCTAATTTTAGGTTTGAATCCAACGGTGTATCCGCCGGTTTGCATCCTAGCATTCCGGTTTCTTCGAGTAGGTCCAGGACATATTTCCTTTGTGAAGCAGATATCCCTTGTTTGCTCCTTGCAATTTTCATTCCTAAGAAATACCTTATGTTTCCCAAGTCCTTCATTTCAAACTTCATTGCCAACCTTTGTTTTAACTGCTTCATCTCATCTTCATCATCACCTGTTACGATTATGTCATCCACATAAACAATAAGAATTATGATCTTATTATTCCTGTGTCGATAAAACAGTGTGATCTGAGTGAGCCTGCTTATAGTTCTGTTGTTTGAGAGCCTTTGCAAACCTGTCAAACCAGGCTCGAGGAGATTGCTTCAACCCATACAGAGATTTCCGTAATCTGCATACCTTACCATTTTCTTCAGTATTGTTGAATCCCGATGGTAACTCCATGTACACTTCTTCGTCTAAATCGCCATTTAAGAACGCATTCTTGACGTCTAGTTGTCGCAATGGCCAATCCAAATTGGCTGCTAATGACAGCAAGACTCGAACAGAGTTGATTTTAGCAACAGGAGCAAAGGTCTCCTGATAGTCAATCCCATATGTTTGTGTATATCCCTTGGCAACCAACCTTGCTTTGTAGTGCTCAATCGAACCGTTTGCCTTATATTTTATAATAAATACCCATTTACAACCCATTGGTTTCTTATCTTTGGGTCTTTGCACAACCTCCCAAGTTCTATTTTTTGTAAGAGCATTCATCTCCACCATGATAGCTTCTCTCCACTTTGGAAGTCTCAGGGCTTCTTCCACAGTTTTGGGGATTTCTTCCTTTTCAAGATTTGCTACCAAAGCTTGAACAGATTGAGATAAGTGTCCATAACCCACAAACTGTGATATAGGGTGTTGAGTACATGACCTAATCCCTTTTCTTATAGCAATAGGAACATATAATAGATCACTATCCTCTGATATTGAACCTAACTTTGGATCAGGCTGATGGCAGGGAGAGTCTTCTAGATTATCTTCCTTTTTTGAATTTTTCCTCTGAGAATAAGTGAGTAATTTTGGCTGCATATGCAATACTCCCCGTGACTCGGATATATTTGAGGGGTTTGGGCACACATCCGAATTAGATGGGACTCTTGACTTTGTATTTGAATCAGGCAGGGATTTTTGAGAATTAAAAAAGTATTAGAGTACGATTTGGATATCCACCAGATTGGGTATCTTTTTGTTGTGAATTTTGAAATTTATTAGGGTGCAGATTTTCTAGAGATCCTGGCGTAAAACACGGATTTTTCTGAGGATCTACACTGTGATTTGATTTTTCGGATAGATTCTCTTGAGATCCTTGGGTGGAGCATGGATTTTCCTGAATATCTAAACAGGGAGTTGACTTTTTATTCAAAAAATCAGGAGAATCTTGAAGATCTAAGCAGGGATTTGATTTTTTCTTCAACAAATCAGCGGAGTAATTATTCTTAAAAGTCAAAAAATTAGAAGAATCCCAAAAATACTCCCACAGATCTGCCCTATTTTGAACCGAATTTGAGTCCCCCTTTTCAACAAAATTTGGTTCCAAAAAATGGCCTTCACTGATGCTCTCCCCCTAAAGTGATTTTTTTTAAAAATTGGGCTGAGTTTCAAAAAAGGTGACATCCATTGATGTGAAGAACTTCCTCTTTCCTGGAAAATAGCAACGGAATCCTTTTTTAGTCGTGGAATAACCTACAAAAACACACTTAAAGGATCTAGGGTCTAACTTGCTTCGATTTTGTTCATGATTATAGACGAAGGCTGTACAACCAAAGACTTTAAATTCTAAAGAAGAAAAGAGACGAGACTCAGGATATGACGCAAGAAGTTTGTTAATTGGGGTTTGAAAATTTAGAACTCTAGTTGGTAAGCGATTTATCAAATAGCACGCAGTAAGAATTGTTTCTCTCCAAAAATTTTTTGGAACATTTGAGGTAAATAAAAGGGCCCGTGCCACTTCTAAAAGGTGGTGATTTTTTCTTTCTGAAATTTTGTTTTGTTGTGGAGTATTGACACAAGAACTCTGGTGAATTATTCCATTTTGTTTTGTAAAATTTGACAGACGAGTCAAAATATTCAATACCATTATCTGTACGGTTAATTTAATGGTTCCACAACCTGCCACTGTGGTGAAAGAACCGTATGCTATCTTCACTTTGTGAGTTCCTGGACTAGGGGTGTAGTTCATGAAAGAGCCTCCACATCCTATCATGTGATTAGTGGCACCAGAGCCTACTATGCAAGGTTCATTTTTTGTTGTTATTCCACCAAAAACTGTAAAACTCCTACCTTGTTGCAGCAGAAGAGATGTACCCAAAGATGGTGAACCCATAGTTTGAGTGGCAGTTAAGAGCTTATGTAATTGTTCCATTTGCTCCTTTGTAAATACAATGCCTGCGTTACTGTCAGTTTTCTTTACTGCTTCCAAACTTTGAGTTGTTTGCAATCCTTTAGCCTCTCGATTCCGTTGCTTGTTTGGGACCCAATTTTCAAGTTTTCCATGCAGTTTCCAACAGTTCTCCCTGGTATGGTGTGGTCGTTGACAGTGGTCACACCACAATTGGACCTTCTTGTTCCCTTGGCCTTGGGATCCTCGAGCTGACAAGGTTGAGTTTTCACTTTCTAGGTTGGTGGTTTCATTAAGCATCACCCTTTTTCGCCACTCCTCCCTATGGACTGCAGCAAAAATTTCTTCAATTGAAGGCAGTGGCCTCAACCTAAGCAACCGTCCTCTGACTTCATCCAATTCTTTATTGAGTCTAGCCAAGAAGTCATAAATTCTGTCTTTGTCAACCATTTGTTGATGAAGTAATGCGTCTTCTGGATCTCTCCAATTGCAGTTCTTGAAGAGGTCTAGTTCCTGCCACAGTTTTGTGAGGTTATTAAAATATTGGGTCACATCATGCTCCCCCTGTCTTAAGCTCCGAGCCCTGTTTCTTTACTCGAACATCTGAGACAAGTTTTCGAGGTCTGAATAAGCAAGAGTTATTGTATCCCAAATCTTCTTTGCTGTAGGGAAAAATAGATAGGTTTCTCCTATCTTTTCCTCCATGGAATGGATCAGCCATGCCATTACCATGGAATTCTGGGCATCCCAGGTTGAAAACGCTGGATCATCACAACTTGGCATGGCAATAGTGCCATCCAAATATCCTATCCTCCCTTTGCTTCTAATAACCATTTGAATGGATCGAGACCACTGAGAAAAATGTTTTCCATTCAGTTTATGTGTTGTAATCTGAAGAGGAGTTTTCAGAAACCGCAGTGGGAGCAATTTTAGGAGTTGGCTGATTGGTAACTGAAGTAGCCTCTGAGCCATCATTCCTGCTTGCTTCAGCCATCATTTCTCTCATTTTTATATTTCCTTTAATCGCTCTGATACCATAAAGGTTAATACAAGGAAAGAAACAATGAAAACATTGCTGGGCTGAATTATTTTTCTTCTTGTGCTATGAAAAAACGTGTTCTACAGATGCTGGTTTTATAGACTAACTCTGCTCTAACTTAGGAACTGATTTTCCTCTAATTTAGGAGCTGAAATTACCTAACTAAAAAATAGGAAACCAACTAACTAATAGATACATACCCTAACTACCAGCAAATATTATTATCTCAGCCCATTTTCCTACACAATGTGTGATCTCCTTGGCGCTGTCTATATCCGATGGCTAGCATAAATTTGGAAAATCTACCAAACCAAGCTCTAGGAGATTGCCTAAGACCATACAATGCCTTTTTCAACTTACAAACTTTGTCACTTCTCGTATTCTTCTTGAATCTCGGAGGAATCTCCATATATATCTCCTCTTTTAAATCACCATGTAGAAAAGCATTTTTTACATCAAATTGCTCAAGTACTTTTTGAAATTTGCAGCTAGAAAAAGCAAGATTCTGACTGTGTTCATCTTCATTACTGGAGCAAATGTCTCCTGATAGTCAATATCATATGTCTATGTGTACCTTTTTGCTACAAGTCTGGCTTTGTATCTCTCCAGTGAGCCATCTGACCTGTATTTTACTGTAAACACCCTTTTGCATCCCACAGCTTTCTTCCCTTGTGGTAGATCAACAATATCCGATGTATTGTTCTTCTCAAGTGCCTGCATTTCTTTTCTCATAGCATCTCTCCATTTCTCATTAGACAATGCTTCAGATAAAGTATTAGGGATATGAATTGTGTTTAATGTGACCAAGAAATTTCTGTGTTGGTGAGAACCTTTCAAGTGACACAAACTTCGCTAGAGGATATAAAGGGTGTGTAGTACATTCTCTTGTGCCTTTCCTTAGAGCAATAGGAAGGTGATCATTTGTTTCTTTTTTAGGAGAACTAGTGTCCGTATTTACCTTAATTCTAGGAGTTGGTTGGGATTCTTGAACTTGCTCTGTGATCGAGTCTGGAGCTATATGTCTGGTGTAAACCTGGTCAAATCTAAAAGTGTCATGGAGTGCTGTATTCCCTACCATAGGTGAAGAGGTTGGCTCTATTTGGTGTGGTTCGGCTGATTTAAGGGGTTCTGGTTGAGGAGCAGGAAGTTGTTGGGACGTTGCAATAGGAAGTTGGGATGTTGTGGTAGAAGGTAGGTCAAGTAGAAACAAGTCCTTATCCTTATCTTCTATAGATGACAATGACTATCTTCAAGTTGACTGAAATCTGGTTTCTGTTCCTCAAAAGTGACATTAGCATAAACACAAAATTTCTTGGTGGGTAGATGGTAGCACTTGTATCCTTTATGAGTTGGAGAATATCCTACAAAGACACACTTAACAGCTTTAGGATCTAACTTTCCCGTGTTTTGGCTATGAACATGGACAAATGCGGTACATCCGAAAATTCTAGGAGTGAGGTTATTGGTGGTTCTAAGATCAGGATAGACTTTAGAGAGAATTTTCCTCGGAGTTTTAAATCCCAAAACCCTTGAAGGTAGTCTGTTGATCATATATGCAACTGTAAGAACAGCTTCCCCAAATGGTTTTTTGGAACATTTTGATGGAAAAGAAGGGCCCAAGTTGTGGCCAATAAATGACCACTCTCTCTCTGCGGCTCCATTTTGTTGTCGAGTGTTAATGCATGAGGATTCATGAACAATGTCGCCTTTTTGAAAATATAGAGACAAGATTTGGTTGAAGTAATCTCGTGCATTGTCTGATCTAAATCTATTAATTTTAACCCCAAATTGATTTTGAATCATATTGTGAAAATTCGAAAGTACATTGCTAACATTAGATTTGGACTTAAGAAGGAAAATCCAAGAAACTCCAGTGCAGTCATCAATGAATGAAACAAACCATCGTGTGCTTGACACAATTGGAATAGTAGAGGGACCCCAAATATCACTATGAATCAAATAGAAGGGAGTAGAGGATCTTTTATTTCTAATTGAAAAAGGTGCATGCTTAAGTTTTGCAAACTCACAAACATCACAATGAACGTGTTCATTCCCTAGTTCTTTAAATAAAGTCGGAAACATAGTTTTTACAGTTCCAAATGATGGATGCCCTAATCTAAAAGGATGAAGCCAAATGATGTCTTTATTGGATGATGAAAAAAAGGACAGAGAAGAATTATTTCTGCCAGTATAGGTTTTTCCTGATTTCTTCAGATTGTATAGGCCATCTCTCTCCTTAGCAATTCCAATCCTCTTCCCTGATTCCCGATCCTGAAATAGATAGTAGTTGGGACAAAAAAGCCCATTACAGCTCATATCATGGGTAAGTTTTTGTATGGATATCAAATTGGTGGATAATTTTGGAACATAAAGCATGCTTTTTAGGGTAAGGGATGGAGAGATATGAATATCCCCTAGTCTAGCTATGGGGTAAGTGAACCATCGGCAATGGCTATTTTCCTATTACTTGAACAAGGAGTATATGTGCTGAAGCTTAGTGAAGAGTGAGTCATATGATCAGTGGCTCTTGAGTCAATAATCCATAGATCCTTAATACAATTATTTGAAACATTTTACCCGTGAGAAATAGAGAACTTACGTAAGAGTGCGAGAGAACATGCACTACTGGGCATTTCCAATGATTCCAAAAGTTCTTTTAATTTGTCAATCTCCTCATTGATCATTCTCGGGCTAGGATGACATTGCTGGCTTAGCTGATTCTGGTTCATAGCGGTCTTGGCATGTCCTTGATTCTTTTGGTGGTCCCTGTTGACTCCATTCCTTGCTTGGCGGTTTATCATGTAACTTCCAACAGTTCTCTTTAGTGTGTCTTGGCTTCTTGTAGTAGTTACACCACAAGGCATCTTTGTTGTTTTGGTTACAAGATCTTGATAGGTCTGCCGTTCCGCCTTCCTTTGGTAATGCTTCAATTTTAGCTACCATCACAGATCCTTCCATGGTTTGGGGTTCAAGCACAACCACTTGACGGCTTTCCTTAGCTTGGATTAGAGAAATAACTTCATTCAGAGATGGCATTTCCTCTTTCCCAAGGATCTGGACCCTAACTCGATCAAATTCAATATCGTGTCCTGCAAGAAAATTATAAACTCTTATCTTTCTCAATAAAGTTCTTTAGGATTGCTGCATTAGCTGGGCATTTGGTTTCAATGCACCGATAGTGGTCAAGTTCCTGCCATAAGCTTTGCAAAAAATTTGCATATTTAGTAACTGTTTTATTGCCCTGCTTTGTTGCTCCAACCTTGACTTTAATCTCGAAGACCTGTGTTGCATCATGAGCCTTAGAGTATATTTGTCGAACGGCTTCCCAAATTTCCTTTGCCGTGGATAGGAACATGAAAGTGTCACTGATTTCTGGGCTCATGGAGTTCCACAGTCATGACATAATCATAGAGTCTACTTCATCCCATGCTTCAAATTTTGGGTCACCTCTTTGTGGCCCTGTCCTGAGAAGATTAGACAGTTTTCCTTTCCCCTTCAAGTATGTCCGAACAAACTGGGACACCATTTGGCGTCATTCCTTCCATTCACCTATACGTTGGTTGTATATTTCGGAGGTCTTCGGACGTTTGTTGTACCATGGACATACTGCACCATGGCCTCGTCGGATTGTCTAGCAGATTTTGAAGATGTAATCTTAGACATATTTGGGCAAATTTGAGGAATGGATTTGATTACGAAGGTTTGGCTACGAGAGGAAGATTGATTAAGAATAAGAATGAGGCACTTTATCTAGCAACGGAGGCCAGAAGTTATGGGACATAGTGATGAATGCTAAGAAGGCAGTCTCTTTTAATTTCTAAAAATAGAGCAAGTGGTGTCGTCGGCAAAACAATGAAAGCTGATAGTCTCCAAAAGGAAATTGTATCCTTTGTTTTGAACGACAAGTCGTTTCTTTTTGTTTGTTTTTATATATATATATATATATAGGTATATGAGTAAACCAGAGATCTTTTTGGAGACGATAGGGAGAAGGTGGAGATGGTGGAGCGGCACGACGGTGGAGCTGTGCGGCGGCGGTGATGAAGGCTTAGCCAAGTTGACAGCTTCTCGTTCTTTGAGTTACAGTATTTCAGTAAAAAAATTTTTTCTTGAATATTGGTTTGTTTTTAGCAATGAGGGCCAGAGGAAGTCAACAGCGAATGGTTGGTGGTGTTTGGGTCCGATGATTAAGGTCGGTAAGGCTATTTCTCAGAGATTCTTATAGCTATGTGGCGGCAGCGGCCTCTGTGGTGGTCGGGTGGCAGCTTCTGTGGTAGTTAGCAAGCGGCAGCAGCTTGTGGCTATGGCTGATGGTGGATTCTCTTTGCTGTGAATATTGGTTTGGCGAGATAGACCAGATTCGGCGATTAAGGCTGGACTTATGGCAATTAAGACCAGTTATTTCCCAGAAACTTCAAACCTTACAGCTCTGGTACATTGTCGATTGCTAGGGAAGAAATAGACTTTTTTCTTCTTATTCAATAACACATTGTTTACACATATGTATAGCTATCAATTAACGATTTCCAGCTCAATAGCCACTATTCTAAACAATAATTACCTAACACTTATCCTAAAGCCTATCCACAGTTATCCTAAAGCCTATCTTGATAGCTGTAGGAATATTCTTCGCTATCTCCCCAATAATGATGCCGGCTCTATTTTCCAACATAAACACATGAATAGATGGGAAAGAGAAACATTTTCCCCTTTCCCTTTCCCTTTCTCTTTCCCATTCATGGCAAGCAAACATGCCTTGAATGTCTTGGGGATATAATCTCCAAATTGCCGCTTAGAATGCCTATTTATGAGACAAAATTGAAAGGTAGATCAGTTGAGCTCATAGATTTAATAAAGCAAAAGTAAGCTGGGAAGGCAGTGAAGCAGCTGCCTGAAACTTGCCCAAAGCATGGCATAACTTTCATACATGGAACACAGGGTGTACAGTAGTCCCCTTGGGAAGCCTCAAATGATGAGCCATTGGTCCCACCTTTGCCACAATTTCAAAAAGCCCATAAAAACACGGCGCCAACTTCTCATTGTAGTGGAGAGCAAGAGTCTTATGACGGTACGGCCGAAGCTTGAGAAAGACCTGCTCTCCCATTGCAAAATACACATCTCGTCGTTTTCCATCAGCCCAATTTCTCATTTTCTGCTGAGCTCGTAGTAAGTGATGCTTAAGCTCGTCCAACATTGCATCTTGGTCCATGAGTTGTTGGTCCACTTCATCCACTAAAGAGAAGCCAAGATTGTAACGAATTAGCAAAGGATCCCGCCCATACAAGGCTTGGAAGCGAGTGGTATGAGCAAGTCTGAAACAAGGTATTGTACCGATACGTAGTCCATGGTAGCCACTTAACCCATTGGCGTGGCTTGTATAAAGAAAAGCAATACAAGTAGGTCTCAATGCACCAATTAACCACCTCTGTCTGCCCATCAGTCTGAGCGTGTTAAGAAGTGCTTTGCGCGAGTGTAGTTCCCATCTGCTTGAAGAGTTAAGTCCAAAAGGCACTTAGGAACACTTGATACTGATCCGACACAATGGTTTGAGGCATCCCATGTGGCCGAACCACTTCCTTTAGAAACGCCGAAGCCACGGTTGTAACTGTGAACGGGTGCTTGAGAGGCAGAAAATGACCATACATACTTGGCCGATCCACAATCACCAAGATAGAATTGCGTGCCTTGGGACTTCAGCAACCCCTCCACAAAGTCCATAGACAAATCTTCCCACACCTCTGACAGAGGCAATGGCTGCAGCAATCCATGTGGTGCGAGGGTGAAATATTTGTGATGTTGGCATATTTCGCTCCTCGCCATAGTCCGTAGCATCTTTCTTTAACACAAACCAAAACCATTTTGCGGCGAGACGCAAGTCTTCAAGACTCTTGTGTGCCCTCCAATAATACCATCATGATAAGTGGCTAGTAGCTGCCCCACCAACGAGGAGTCCCTTGAGATCGCAAACTTGCCTCTGCGTAGTAAACGGCCTTGAACAATTTCAAAGCCTAGATGAGCCTTCGATTTTTCCTGCAAGTCCGACCAAATTTTGGACAACCTATCATCGATCAAAATCTATTGAAGTTCCTTCATGTTAAGGGCATCATCAGCAGTTAGGGCCTGCAAAGAAGGGCTGTTGGGTTGTCGAGACAAGGCATTGGCTGCTTGGTTCTCCATCCTCGGTTTATACTAGATTTCAAAGTCGTATCCTAGCAATATTGACAGCCACTTCTGGTGCTTTGTGTTAATCAAATGCTGCTCCAACAAGTAATGCAAGCTTCTTGGATCTGTGCGAATCACAAAGTGCCAGCCTAGGAGATACGGTCTCCACTTTTGAACCGCTTTCACCATTGCCATAAGATCCCGTTCGTAATCAGACTTAGTTTGGCCCTGTGTGGAAAGTGCCTGGCTGTAGTAAGCAAGTGGGGGGGAATGGCCCCAATCCCATACCCCGATGCATCCATTTCCAAAAGGAAGGGCTACGAAAAATCTGGTAATGCCAACATCGGCACCCAAGTCATGGCCGCCTTGAGCTTCATAAAGGCTCCCTCTGCCTCCTTAGACCACCTTGAAGTTGTATTTCTTTAATAAATCAGTATAGGGCCGTGACGCAGTACCATACTCGCTCACAAACTTCCGGTAACATCCTGTGAGACCCAAGAACCTCCAAAATCCCTCAAACAAGTCGGAGCAAGCCAATTCACCATTGCCTCTATTTTTGTCGGATTGGCCACTACCTCCCTTGAAACGATATGGCCCAAGTAGTCAATGGAAGGTTGCTCGAAGCTGCACTTTGCATTTGCAAACAAGCAATGTTCTTCTAATAGCCCAAGCACTGTGTCCAAGTGGCAAACATGCTACTCAATACTGCGGCTATAAGCCAATATATCGTCAAAGAATACCAAGACAAACTTTGGGAGATATGGTCGGAATGCCTCATTCATGAGGCCTTGAAATGTTGCCGGTGCATTTGTGAGGCCAAAAGGCATCTCCAAAAATTCATAGTGCCCGTCATGTGTCCAAAAAGCAGTTTTTGGAACATCCTCGCTTTGCACCCGAATTTGATGATTACCCCAACTTAAGATCAATCTACGAAAACATAGTGGCCCCATGGAGTTTATTCGAAAGCTCATCAATAATCGGGATTGAAAACTGATCGGGCACTGTTTCCTTGTTGAGAGCGCTGTAATCCATGCAAAACCACCAACTTCCGTCTTCTTTTTTCACCAAGAGTACTGGACTTGAAAAGGGACTCGCACTTGGTCGGATTATCCCAACTGCTAGCATCTCACCAACGAGTTGTTCGATCTTAGTTTTCTGGACTTGGGGGTATCGGTATGGCCTCACATTGATCAAGGAGGTCCCCTCCTTCAGCATAATGGCATGATCTTGCACTCTTCTTGGTGGCAGGCCTAATGGTGTGGCAAAAACCCCTGCCGGACTTTTTCAATAATTCTTCCAATTCCTTTCGTACCTCCTTCATAGGGTTTGGTTTTGCATCCCCTTCGACCAAAATACTACTAAGCTCTAGGAATACTCCTTGCCCCTCATTCTTCAAGGCTGTCATGATAGCCTTGAGAGAAGCCGAAGCCTTGCAAACACTAGGTTTCCTTGTAATGCTATTGTCCTTTCCCCCACCTTAAATCACATAGTGAGCAACTTCCAATTCATAGTCATAGATCCAAGGGACTCTTAACCATTGCATCCTGAGGATTAATCTAAGCTTCCAATCTCCGAAGGCAAAAAATCCTCCTCCATTTGCACATCTTGCATCAACAAAGCTACTCCATGATAAATCCCTTCCCCTATAACAGATAAACGTGTTCCCATCACAACTCCGTATCCCCTGGTGTTGTCCAAAATCAAATTTAGCTTCTTAACAAGCTCAGTAGATATAAAGTTATGGGTTGCTCCTCTATCTATCAAAACCACTTCTTCAGTTTGTTGAACCATACCTCATAGCTTCATCGTCCTTGGAGCTGTTAATCCAGCGACTGAGTTCGGGGAAAGCTCCACTAGCTCATCAGATAGTGTTCCCCTCCTTCGATGCATGGCAGTAAGAGTCTAACTCTTCCTCATTAATGATCAGAACCTGCAGTTCTTGATTGGGACACCGATGCCCCTTTGAATACTTTCCGTCACAGTGGAAACTGTCGAGAATAGGGATTATTTAGGCAAGATTTGAGCTGTAAATCATGTAAATATGGTAAATAGGTATCAGCTAGTTGTCAAGTTTATTTTAGGAAGTTTTTATTTTAGGTTGATTTCGTTTCCTCTTTGCTGATATTCTCTCTCTAAATCAGTAATTCTATTCCTGATATTGAGTTGTAATTATGCTGTAAATTACTATAAAGGCAATCTCAATAGAAGAAAAAATTATTCCCTCAATTTGTCTCTTTCAAGTTGGCATCAGAGCCGACCCTTTCCTGCCCAGAATTTTTTTTTTCCTGCGTCTTTACCCTAAGCTAGAACCATGTCAGAATATTTTAGCGAATCCACCACCATTCCTCAGTCCTCCTCACAACCCACAGTGACCAGAGATCTGCCAAAAACAACCTCTGATTCACACCCTGTCCAAATAACCACCATCAAGCTGAACGGCGACAACTTCTTGCGATGGTCTCAGTCGGTGAGAATGTATATCCGGGGCCGAGGAAAGATGGGATATTTAACGGGTGACAAGAAAGCTCCGTTGGAAGATGACCCAACGTATGATACATGGGATGCCGAAAATTCCATGGTAATGACGTGGCTGGTAAACTCCATGGAAGAGGAGATTGGCGCAAATTATATGTGTTTTCCTACGGCGTATGAGTTATGGGAAAATATAAATCAGATGTATTCTGATTTAGGGAATCAGTCCCAAATTTTTGAGTTGACTCTCAAACTTGGTGAATTGCGGCAAGGAGAAGAAACGGTCACCAAGTATTTCAACTCCTTGAAGAGACTCTGGCAGGACCTTGATCTCTATGATGCTTATGAGTGGAAGAATGCTGAAGATGGATAGCACCACAAGAAAACAGTGGAAGATAGTCGTATCTTCAAGTTCTTGGCTGGCCTCAATGTTGAGTTCGACGAGGTGAGGGGGAGAATTATCGGTAGGAGGCCGCTGCCGTCCCTTGGCGAAGTCTTCTGTGAAGTTAGGAGGGAGGAGAGCCGGAGGAATGTTATGCTCGGCAAGAAGGGACCTGCTGCTACCGTTGAAGGTTCTGCCCTTGCTTCTACAGGCCTAAACATGCGTAGAGGTGCTGCCAACCTACGTAAACTAGAGGAGAAACCAAGTATGTGGTGCGACTATTGCAACAAGCCGCGTCACACTCGAGAAACCTGCTGGAAGATTCATGGCAAACCCGCCAACTTCAAGGGCAGAACAGCGCAGAAAACTGGCCGTGACTTTCCCACTGCAAATGAGGCCGAGACTACTGCTAGCACCATCACCAAAGAGCAGCTAGAGCAGCTTCTAGCACTGTTAAAATCTAACCCATCGTCCAGTACTCCTAGTGTCTCCGTGGCACATACAGGTAACGTAATAAATGCCTTTTCTTGTGGTTTCGGAATTTCTGCTCCGTGGATAATTAATTCTGGAGCGTCTGATCATATGACCAACTCCTTGAACTTGTTGAAACTATACTCACCTTGTCCTGAAAATAGAAAAGTTAGGATTGCAGATGGAAGTTTTTCACCTATTGCCGGAAAAGGTTTGGTCCAAATTTCTGAAAAAATAGACCGTAAGTTTGTTCTCTATGTACCTAAACTTACCTGCAACCTTTTGTCAGTTAGCAAATTATCCAAAGACTCTAACTGTCGTGTAGTTTTTTGTGACTCATTGTATTTTTCAGGACCGGAGCTCGGGGAAGACGATTGGCAGTGCTAGAATGGTTAATGGTCTTTACTATTTTGAGAATATTTTACCTAGTAATAAAATTGTTCAAGGGCTTAGTAGTATTAGTTCCCTTTCTGTTCGTGATCAAATAATGGTCTGGCATTGCCGTTTAGGCCACCCCAGTTTTTCATATATGAAACATTTGTTTCCGGATTTGTTTAAAAAAATGAATCCCTTAGATTTTCAATGTGAATGCTGTGTTCTTGCAAAAAGTCAACGTAGAACATATATTCCTAGACCTTATCTTGAATCAAAACCTTTTTACTTATTTCACAGCGACGTGTGGGGAACCTCAAAGGTAACTACATCATCTAGAAAAAGATGGTTTGTAACTTTTACAGATGACCATACTCGACTTTGTTGGGTATTTTTGATGAGAGAAAAAACTGAGGTTGAAAAAATTTTTAAAGAATTTTACAATTTGATTGAAAACCAGTTTCAAACAAAAATAAACATTTTGAGAACCGACAATGGAACAGAGTATTTCAATCAATATGTAGAAACCTTTTTGAAAGAAAAGGGCGTGTTACATCAATCAACCTGCCCCGATACTCCAGAACAAAATGGGGTATCGGAAAGGAAAAATAAGCACTTGCTTGAAGTTGCTAGGGCCATAATGTTTTACATGAATGTTCCAAAATACTTGTGGGGAGATGCAATTTTAACTGCAGCATATTTAATTAATAGGATGCCTACACGAGTTTTAAAACACATCACTCCGCTAGGCTGTTTAAAAATTTTTTTTCCGGAATCTCGAATCAATTCGGATTTACCACTAAAAATATTTGGCTGCACCGCATATGTTCACATACCTAAGAGATCCCAGTCGAAATTAGATCCTAGGGCAGAAAAATGTGTTTTTTTAGGATATGCTGCAAATCACAAAGGCTACAAATTTTTTAATCCTCTCACGAAACGTTTTTTCATAACAATGGATGCCACTTTCATGGAAACAAAACCATATTTTACCAAAAATTTAATTCAGGGGGAGAATCTAAGGGAACCAAATTTTTGGGAAATATCCGAACCTCTTCCGAATTTGGTTTTTGACCAACCTCTTGATTTTCAAAATGAAAAAAGTGGGGAGTCTGAATCCACAATTGTCGACCGTGAAATTGGTCTGTCGGAAAAGGAAATACTACGAATGGAGAAGAACCGAAATATCCTTGAACCTGTGGTTTATTCTAGGAAAAATGTCCTCGGAAGAAGCAGAGATGAATTAATCATTCCAGCACAAGCTTCATTGGAAGCCCCGGGCAAAGGAACTATGGATACTCCAGGTACCTCTTTTTTCCCTAACTCACAAAAAAACATTCCTTTACCTGTTATTTCTGAGCCTTCCAGTGTCAGTCTCGAGAGTCCAACCCCAATTGTCCCACAAGAAAATGATCTTGACCTTGACCTTCCCATTGCCTTTCGAAAAGGTACTCGAACCTGCACCAAATACCCCATTGCCAGATATATAACCTATGATCATTTATCCGAAACACATAAGGCATTTACTACTAATATTTCAAAACATGTTGTGCCTAGAAACATTCAGGAAGCCCTGGAGGACAAGGATTGGAGTTTAGCAGTGTTCGAAGAAATGAATGCCTTAAAGAAGAATGGTACTTGGGAAATTGTTGAAGCACCTAAGGATCAGAAGATAGTAGGATGCAAATGGGTTTTCACAATAAAGAGCAAGGTGGATGGTAGTGTAGAGAGATTTAAGGCGAGGCTTGTAGCGAAAGGCTTTACGCAGACATATGGAATTGATTACCAGGAAACATTTGCTCCTGTTGCAAAAATTAACTCAATTCGAGTACTACTGTCACTTGCGGTTAATCTCAATTGGCCTTTGTATCAGCTGGATGTTAAAAATGCCTTCCTAAATGGAGATCTAGATGAAGAAGTGTTTATGAGACTCCCTCCGGGTTTTGAAACAAAGTTTGGAGCTGGAAAGGTGTGTAGACTGAAGAAGTCCCTGTATGGTCTTAAGCAGTCTCCGAGGGCATGGTTTGAACGTTTTGGCAAGGCCATGAAGCAACTTGGTTATGTTCAAAGTCAAGCTGATCATACCATGTTTTACAGACACTCAAAGGAAGGTAAAATTGCTGTGTTGATTGTATATGTTGATGATATCATCTTAACAGGGAGTGACTACGAGGAACTTGGAGAGCTTAAAGGGAAGCTTGCAAAAGTCTCCGAGGGCATGGTTTGAACGTTTTGGCAAGGCCATGAAGCAACTTGGTTATGTTCAAAGTCAAGCTGATCATACCATGTTTTACAGACACTCAAAGGAAGGTAAAATTGCTGTGTTGATTGTATATGTTGATGATATCATCTTAACAGGGAGTGACTACGAGGAACTTGGAGAGCTTAAAGGGAAGCTTGCAAAAGTCTCCGAGGGCATGGTTTGAACGTTTTGGCAAGGCCATGAAGCAACTTGGTTATAGGGAAGCTTGCAAAAGAATTCGAAATCAAGGACTTGGGAGTGTTGAAATACTTTCTTGGAATGGAGTTTGCAAGATCCAAGGAAGGTATATTTGTCAATCAACGCAAATATGTCCTTGATTTGTTGACCGAAACAGGTATGCTAGGATGTAAGCCAGCTGAGACGCCTATGGAGCCCAACGTCAAACTGCAACTAGCAGGGACAGAATCTGTAAAGGAGAGGGAGCGCTATCAGAGACTTGTCGGGAGGCTAATTTATTTGTCACACACTCGACCTGATATAGCCTTTCCGGTGAGTGTAGTCAGCCAATTCATGCACTCGCCTGGGTCTGAACATTTCGAAGCAGTGTACCGGATCCTAAGGTATTTGAAGGGGACACCTGGTAAAGGTCTTCTGTTTAAATGTCGGGGACATCTGAAAGTTGAAGCCTATACTGATGCCGACTGGGCGGGAAGTCTAACTGATAGAAGGTCTACTTCGGGATATTGCTCATTTGTGGGTGGCAATTTAGTCACCTGGCGTAGCAAGAAATAGAATGTGGTAGCTCGAAGCAGCGCAGAGGCTGAATTCAGAGCCTTGGCGCAGGGAATTTGTGAGGTTTTGTGGATTAAGAGGTTATTATTGGAGTTGAAGATTTCAGAGTCGGTGCCAATGAAGATGCACTGTGACAACATAGCAGCAATTTCAATTGCACACAATCCAGTACTTCATGATCGCACAAAGCATGTGGAAGTCGACAAGCACTTCATCAAAGAAAAAATAGACAATAGTATGATTCGTGTGGACTATGTCCCCCCCAAGGAACAAGTAGCTGATTTGCTTACAAAGGGACTATACAAGAAACAGTTCGAATGGTTAGTAAGCAAGCTGGGTATGGAAGACATCTTTAAACCAGCTTGAGGGGGAGTGTCGAGAATAGGGATTATTTAGGCAAGATTTGAGCTATAAATCATGTAAATATGGTAAATAGGTATCAGCTAGTTGTCAAGTTTATCTTAGGAAGTTTTTATTTTAGGTTGATTTCGTTTCCTCTTTGCTGATATTCTTTCTCTCTAAATCAGTAATTTTATTCCTGATATTGAGCTGTAATTATGCTGTAAATTACTATAAAGGCAATCTCAATAGAAGAAAAAATTATTCCCTCAATTTGTCTCTTTCAAGTGAAACACATCCCTTTTTCTCGCTTAACTTGTATATCAGCGTCGGTTAGTCACTAAAAGGGTCCCATCTGGTTGGTCGTCCCCTTGTCCGCCATCTGGGTGGAAAGTCCTAGCAAAGGAGATGAATTCCTAGCTCCTGATCTCAAATTGCCGTCGATATTCTTGCACAGTGGTGTTTTGCCAGAGTGCCAAGAATTTCTCGCAAAGAACCCCATCCTAAGTCGGCCGAAATTGCTCCAAGATCGACTACTTCAGCTCCGACCAGTTGCAAACGGCGTGCTGACCATCCTCCCACTGAAACCATGCAAAGGCTTTGCCATCCAAACACACCACAACCACTTTGAGTTTTTCTGCCTCCAATATATGACTCATGGCAAAGAAACGTTTGGCATGGAAGATCCACTCGTTAGGGTTGTTTTTGTCAAACACTGAGATCTTAACTCGCCGCACTCTACTCTCCTGTTGAGCACCACAGTCATGAGATCCCATCTCCCTCTCGCTCGGCTCACCACTAATCACTGACTGTATTGTTGGAGCCGCGTGAGTCAACGGCGAAGAGGATCGTTCCTCCTAACTCATCAACTTTTGTAGAGTTCCAAGAATCGTCTCCAACCCTTGCTCGAGCTTCGGGATCTTCTGTAGATCATTCTTGACCAATTCAAACTCCCTTTAAAAGCCTACTTCCTTGATGGCGTCCAATCACTCCAAACGATCCCCCGTCCTCTTGTCGGCCTTCTTCCCTGCCATTCCTAGGTCTGCTCTGATACCAAAATGATGGGATCACAAAACAAGCACTCAAGCACAAGTAAATGGAAACGAAAAGGATCAAAACTTAGAGTGACTTTTATTAATCGAATTCAGAAAGAAAGAAAGGATAGAGGGGACATTCGAGAGGTCCTCGAGAGGTCCTTTGCTCTCCGATAGCATAATCTAACACAAAACTCTAAGAAAATAGATTGATGCCTGCATCATACCCTTCCCTCACGTTTTATTCTCTCCTTCTAACCAACTAACTGCTCATCACTCTCAAAACTCCTTGCATCATTCATAGATCCCAATAAATCCCTTCCGATTATTTAGGAACGCCAATTCATCCCTCAACCAACTCTCCAGCCAATGCAACAGTAATCTCCTGCATTCTAGCTTCAACTGGACCGGCAACCTTTGACTTCTTAGAATATCTCTTGCATAAGTAAAGCGTAGAGGAGGCCCATCAGCATTTTTCTGAACTCCCGATTTTCCTTGTGATGAGCATCAGGAGATTTAATAATCTAATTGATGGTTTCTGAAAAGTTCTTGATTCCTTTGTATTATATGAAGTGCAAACATTAGTTTTTTTTTTTTCTTTTCTTTTGACCTTTTCCTTTCATGGGCCATGTTTTAGGTGTGAGGATGATTCCCTTCCAAGTATTAAGTGGGTTCTTGATCTTGCAAGAGCTGCAGTTTTAAGGCATGGGGTGCGTGGACTTGTAATTGACCCTTATAACGAGCTCGATCATCAGCGTCCTTCCAACCAGTAAGTTATTTTAGTACCTGTTACTGCATTTCTTGTTTTTGCAATTGTCTTAGAGCTGATTTCAGAGCTGGCACTGTTAGTCTCCGGAATCTCATGCTTCAATATTTGTGCCACAATTTCATTCATTGTTTCTTACTTTGACCAAACTAGTTAGTATTGTGGTCTCTATTTACAAAATTTATTTATTTACTATTATTTTCTTTTCCGTTTATTACAGAACAGAAACAGAGTATGTTAGTCAGATGCTTACTCAGGTTAAGCGGTTTGCACAACATCACGCTTGCCATGTTTGGTTTGTAGCACATCCTCGACAGGTTTGCTCTTTCATCTTCTATTACCCTTTGTTTCTTCGCTTTCGTCTTTCCACCATCTAATCAATTGTTTATCTAACAGTTGCAAAATTGGACCGGGGATCCACCGGCTCTTTATGATATAAGTGGTAGTGCGCACTTTATAAACAAATGTGACAACGGAATTGTAGTTCATCGTAACCGGGATCCAGATGTTGGTCCTGTCGATCAAGTTCAAGTGAGCACTTTCACCAGTCATCATGTTTTTGTTGTTAGTTTTTCGTTAGATGCCTAAATTTGTTTTCACATACAATAACTTGCAGATTCTGGTCAGAAAGGTACGGAATAAGGTTGCGGGAACCATAGGTGAAGCCTTCCTGTCGTATGATAGGTATGGTTATGTTTTGTCTAGTTTTGAGCATTGAAGAAATGATTATTTTCTGAAACCGTCTACAATATTTCTGATATGCTTTCTTGCAGCAAATGAGAAATTTTAACCGAAAAAAATTAGAAAATTTTGTCAATTGCTATGAGGAAATTAGCAATTATAGTTCATTCATGCCCTTGGCAGGGCGACTGGTCGATATACTGATATTCAATGAGGTTAAGAACGGCCTTGTACAAGCTCGGCTTCTGATAATTAACGTCCGGCAAGGTTCTGATGATTCTCATTGCTGATCTGGTTTTGCGGACTGTGGTCATGAGAGGAACGATAGGTGATTCCATTTTAGGAGACGGGGTGATGTTAAAATTTTGTTTTTCTTTTCGCTATATTGCTTTATTCTTGTAGACTTGATCATGCAGATGTCTTGTATTCAACATGCGATGAGTTTAGCTCCAAGATAACACATATGTATCTATATATATATTTAACCTATTCTCCACCACTACCATACTCTCTCTCCCTAGATGGGACCCCTCTGTGAAGGCAAATGTATGGCATGGTAGTATTTGCTCCTGAATTTAGGCCCGTTTTGAATGGCTTAAAAGGAAGAATGAGGAAATTATGCTATTATTAATTGAAAATAAAAATAAATAGATAAAAATATAGTGTTTAGTAAATAACCTACTTAGATTAAAACAAAATTTATTTTTTATAGAATGACGTGGAGAGAAATAAGAAACAACGAGATGATGAAAAACAAAAACAGAAAGAAAGAGAAGAAAAAGGACGAGATAAGATTGGATACTTGAGTGTTTAAAAATGGCACATGATTTTAAAAATGTTATTTAGTTAAATATTTTTAAAAGTGTTATTTGTTACGTTAAAAATTAAAATTGTTATTTAATGCAATTTTTGGGCTTAAAAAATAACTATTTTTGGTTTATTCAACCGAAAATGTATTTTTTGAACCGGTTTGGAGAAACAAATTGTTTATATTTTGACTTTTATAAGTACTTTTAGGACAAGCAATCATGTTAGTGCTTATGAAAAAAATAGTTATGAAAAGCTTTTTTATTTACATTTTTAATCTTATATTTGTGAAACAAATTACAAATTCCACTTATACTTTTACATTACATTACATTTTTACAACAATAAAAGCTTACGACTTCTTTAATTAAATAGGTTCAAAAGTATTTTTATATCAAAATTTCAATATACTATTTCAACAATAATTAAAAAACTCTATTTTATGCTTTTCTTTTACTACTTAAAAACAGAAGCAAAAGTTATCCTAAACTAGCCTTTATTTTAAAATTTACTTAATTCTATGTTATATGGAGAAATAAAATTGCAGAAAAAAACAAATAAGAATATATAAATTTATAGTTCGTTTTTAATATGAGAGTAAAGAGTTACGTCAATTGTAGTAACTAAATATGATATAGTTTTTAAGAAAAGTTCACATTCTTTGCTGTCTGACTATGTTCCTCATAACTTCTTTTATTAACCAGGAAATTGTCTTTTTCGGTAGCATAGAAAAATTAAAGCAATCAAAATTAAAAGTTAAATTTCCCAAAGTACCCTTCTGAGTGATTTCTTTACTGTAATGACCCTTGTTGATGTGTCAGTTACTCAAATAATTTAAACATGCTTCTTTCTTAATAACGTAATTTTGAGGGATTTTTGTAGAACACAATAAAATTAAAATCATATTAATTAAAAAAATTTACGTACTAAACATTGCTAAATTGATTTACACCGTTCATTAGTTTTGGCAACCATAAAAAGATAGTACATGTGATATAGTTGTCTTGGTTTTTATACTGAATAAGGTGGTGTAAAAACAATCTTGCTTTCAGAACATAGCATATTTGTAATCGTAATATTAATACATAATACATAATTAAAATGCCTTAAGAAACAAAAACTTAGTTTGGAAATATCATGTGCAAGCGGCATCCATTTGCCATCTGCCATCTGCACCAATCCCCCATCGCTCACCACAGTCCATCACGCATTGCTATTAAGTTTCTTACCTATAACATGAACTTGAAGGAGCTTTCGCTCAACAAGGAAGAACATCTACTTGCAAAACATAGAAAAATATTTCATATATCATGCATGAGTCAAATATATTTTTCTTATAAATGTTTTTTATCAAACTTATGGGCCGAAGTGTATGCATTAATTGCGAGTGATCATCAAGAAGTTAAGATTTACAAGGTCTACAACAAAACCGAGATCTAATTCTTAATCTTAAAATGATCCTCCTTGTGGGTTGGCAGGTTAGTATGACACACTAACTTTGCTTATTTTATAGGTTTCACTTGTCTCATTAGTAAGTATGCAGTATGACATGTTACTACATAGTATCATATATCATAACATAAGATAATCATGCATTTCATATTTTGCATAAAACGTGTAAAAACATTTCTATTTTGAAAAACGTAGTTTTTATATTATAGGCGAGATTCTTATTTACATGGTTTCTAGATACCAAGATTTGCAACCACTCTGGGTCTTAGTCATAGTATTTGATTATGTGTAAAATATCCATTAAGAGCGTAAGCTTTACTTGTACTATGTTGATTACATTAGCATGTCTTAAAAGGAAATTGAATTCTTCTTGAAATTGTATTCTTTTAATAAAGGAATAATCACCATATATCTTGCTAAAAGGATTAAATAATACAATCCTCATAACTAAAAAATTCTATTTAATTAAACTTCCTTAACTGCCTTTAATTGCTCGTGCTAACATTGATAATTAATTAATTATCATTGACCTAATAATTGGGTTTATAAAAAATTACCATAACAACTACTATTGGATTTATAATCTAGAAATGGTTTTCTTCGGTATGAATAGTAACAAAGTCTCAAAAACCCATAACTAGTCACTATTCATATCAATAGGTCCAATATGATCCATTACGTTCTAGTAGTATACTAGGTATAGGGACATTTTGTTCATAAAGAGCCATGAGCATAAACAAGGTGTTTCCATAATTTGACCTTCTAGGATTTGACAAAAATTTCAACCGTAGACTTGTGCAGTTTTTCAAACTCAAACTTTTCCGCTTACCATTTAATTTTGCTATTAAACGACAGTTATGGTCTAAAAAGTGCACCATACTAGAGTTTTAATATAGTTTCAAAAATTAGTATTAAACGGTATATTAGAGACATTTTAAAAATTTTCTTCGTGAAGCTCTTTAAAACTAACAAATCTAAAACTTTCAAACTTTTCAAACTTTTATTCTCTTCCTTTAACATATATGTATTAAGTGATTTTCATAACAATACCATTTCAAACAATATTTCGTAAGTTTTAGATTGTTCTAAAAATCTGCTCTAAAGTGTGTGTTAGGGGAAAAATCATAAAAAGATTCTTTATGAAAGTTCTTCATTTTAATAAGATCTAAACCTTTGGCCTTTTTATTTTATTTTATTTTTTTCAGGAAACTAGTTCAGGCTCTACTGGGCTTGTTTTCCTAAAAACCCAACCAACACCATGTTGAAATAGTTTTTGAAACAAAACACCCGAAACTCCATCTTAGAGTCAAAATTTCAAAGTTCTGTTTAATATGAAGTTGTTCGAATCATTAAAACCTACAACTTTTTTATTTATCAAAATTATGATTCCGCCTCTAAGAGGTCTATTTGGCTTAAAAGAAGCTGCTAGATTAGAGAAAACAATTTTTCAATGGCTTTGTGTAGTTTTAGAAAATCTCCTGAAACTCTATCTTAAAGTGGAATTTTAAAATCACTATTTGATAGAAAATTATCCGTATCATTGAGACTACAATTTTTCATGTTTATCAAAATTTACAATTCACCCTCTAAGTGGTCCGTGTCCATAAGGCAGTGGCTATAAATAATAATCTTTGAAACAATTTTTTTAAACACACTAATACATATATTAAGTATCATAATCACCACAAGCCACAACATAATCAGAACATAAAATCATAAACACCTCTCAAAAAAATTATTACATGCCTAAAATTACATAACCACAAAGACAACATTTTAAATCAAAGTTGAAAGAGAGGATTAAGGGAAGAGAGAGAGAGAGAGAGAGAGAGAGAGAGAATGATTCTTTGTTATAAAGGGAAGGAAGAGAAAAATTCTAAAGGGAAGGGAGCAACAAGATTTTCTAAAGGGACGGAAAAGAAAAATGAGATAAAATGATTCATTGTTATGTCCTTGCCTATTTATAGACTTCTGTCTAATTGGACTTAACTTCTTAAGATGATTTGGTTAGGTTTTTAAGTAAGCTTATTTGAGTCAAAATTTCATCAAGCTTATTTGAGTCAAAATTTCATCAAAAGGCCTTAAGTGTGGCACTAATTTGGAGAATACATGGAGGAAAAATAAAGCTTTACCACCAGAAGTTTACAACACCATTCACTTTATACTATTCAAGGTCAAGCCATGTCTTTTTGTCACCTCACTTTACTCACAAGATTCTCCTAATTTGGGGGATTACATCTTCTCTAGTTTGGTTGAGATGATTAGCTAACTACTGTGGCATTTTCGATTCTTGATTGGTCCTCTAATTTTGTCGTAATCTAAAACTAAACTCTGAATTAATTGATAAAACTAAATTCCTCAAGTGCGTATTCAAATTGGGCTGTCATAAATCTCAAAGCTATTTTCTTGACTAAATCAAACATAATCCTGATTTTTCTTATGCTTGTCTCAAAAACAATAAAGTCCTCGATAGTATCTATTTCTAAGTCGTTGGACAACTTTTAACTTTGAATGCTGACTTGTATAACATTTTATCAGCTACAAGGCAATTAAGGATTCTTAGTGTATTAAAGCGTTTCCTGGTACACTACTAATACTATACTAAGATTCTCATAACTTGAATTTCCCAGTTATTTATTTACCTTTTTGAAACTTCCTCAATCTTAAAGCATGGTGAAAGATTTTAAATCATGACATTACGCTCGGTCAAACCATAAAAATCAACTCTAACAATTTTATAGAATTTTGAAATTTATACTATAATTCCAAAAATTCCCCCATCATAGAACCTTGATTTAAATATTTGAATTTATAATATTTAAGTTTAGAATTTTCTCATGATCATTACATTCATTTAAGGATATAAGTGCAATAATAGGGCTAGTCACAGGAATGCCACAATTCGAAGGTTTAGATTGATTTATGCTCAGGGAAAAAAAATATTTGAAAAGAATGCCACAACCACATCATAATATTACAATTGAAATGCTATATATACCCTTAAAATACCATTTGGTATTCATCATGATATCGTTGGTATCCGCTGGGATACCAGTATCTGGTCGAGATACTAGTCTTTATTCGTTGCCATACTAGTTATCGATGGTAACGTCACCAGACTAGCCGGTACATGTCGAGTCACCCCTCAGTAACTGATTGCATTGCCTGAATTCATCAGAAAATGCCATCATTAGTGGCGACTAATTGGAAACCAAACGACAAAAAAAAAAACAACAATAATTAAATACATAAAAAATCCATCAATACAACACCTAAAATTACAAAGCTCCACAAACAACAAAAACAAAAAATAAACAAATAAAAAATGTTTGGCTTTAGGAGTGATCTCTAGTGTGAAGGATCTCCTTCAGTGCAGAAGAGATTGATCTTGCGACGGGAATTTGCTAAACATGCGTGAAAGGTGGAGACCTTAGATCGTTAAGCTCGACAATGCGATCCGTTCAAAGATTCTCTTGCGAGAGAAGCTGTGGAGATCTGCATCAGATGTTGTCAAAGCTCGCTAAAATGGAGAAATCTGTGACGCACTCGACAAGATGACTCGAAATTACAAAGTCACATCGGACGCCGTAAAGTCCCGAAAGAGGCTAATTCCATTTTACCGGTGAGGAGTGCAATGCAATGCAACTCCAGTATGAGGGGAGAAGACATCGGTGGGGAAGTCAAGTTTGGGCACTAATGGCATTGGAGAAGAAAGGGAAAAGGGAGGAGGAGCTGGGATGGTAGAGAAGATAGAGGAAGAGTAATTGTTAGGGTATGATTTGGCTAGGCCCAAATTGTCTATTAAGTCCCAAAATAAGAATTTAGAATTGTGGTTGAAGTGAGTTGAGCCCAACGAGATCGATCGACTTGTAGTTGTTTGATAAGAGGAGCATTGTTTATCTAGCGTATTATCAAATTAAGGCTTCAAATGATTCGATTGATTACAAACTAGTCATGTATTTAGAAAACCTTTTCTGTCGTTGTAGGTTTGATCTTCCAAGTGTCAATTCGACGGAATCGATTCACACAATCTGACGGTTATGAGTATGTCCAGCCACAAACTTTAGACGTTGGGAGAGCCTGATTCTTGTGGCCTATCATGGATCGACATGTGTCCCATTAGTGCGGTTACTTTAAGCACTATTATCTCCATTTTGTCAATTAGAAGCCACTACTTCTCCTTATCTTCTATATAAAGGAATGCCATCTTCATTTGTAGACACACAAAAAAGAAGATACAGCAACTCTCTCCAAATTTCCCCTCATTTTCATCTTTAGAATCTGTACATCTTAAATTCATACATAGTGAAGAACAGTGGACGTAGCTCTCTTTATAGAGTGAACCATTATAAATCCTTGTGTGTGGTATCATTTATTTTTGAATATTGCTTAATTTCATTTGGTTTGGTTTTCAAATTACTTTCCATAATTAATCTGATAGGTTTGCTTTGAAACTAAACAGATCTTAATAACGATGATTTGAGGGCCTAAATTTATTAAAAGGAACACATTAAACTGACTTAACATATTTTGTATTTAATTGTAGATCCAATTCGCCAACGTGAGGACCTTTTAGCTCAATCACCAGACATGGCAAACAACTTAGACAACCAACTTACACTTGAAATTCCAAGCGAAGAAACTGAAGTTGCTCCGCAAGCGAACTAGCAGATGGAAGCCCTCATAACTGAGGTAGAGACTCTAAAGAAAATGCTTCAGAAGCAAGCTATGCGTTTCTAGGAACGCAACCAAAGATTGGAGTAACTTAACAACGAGAACTCAAACTCTGAGGAGCCAAATTAGTTGCCAAAACTCGCAAATGGCATCATATTCATATTATTACCCATATTATGAGTATTCAACATTCCCAGTTACGACGACAGCACAGTGGCAGTTTCAGACACTGCATCCTACTAGACAACAATCCTCCAACCCCATTGGAAGGGTGCAACCACTCTACACCACCCCAACTCCGACACCAGCAACTATAGTCATAGCAACACCAATTGCCACAAGTATAATGCCAATAACACCCACTACAGCAATGATGACGACAACGACGAGCACTCGTCATGACCCAAACCAATAGAACCCTGAAGCGAATGAAGAACATGAAGGGATAGTCGAACCAGCCAATCGATTGGGGGCCACTCCGGCACCGACACCTTGTTAACTCCTGAGTCCATTCAGCTAATGAAGAGAGAAATGCTTGAGCAAAATGCTAAGCTCGTCAAAGAAAAGATCAATCAAAAAGCTTTGAAAGCAACGAGTAAAACCCCAACACTAGATGATATTTCGAAGAATATTCAAGAAACTCCATTCATGAGGAGAATTACTTCAGTTGTCCCTCTAAAGTATGACAATCTTGTTTTCTCTCGCTTTAATGGAACATTAGACCCAAAGGATCACCTTCTACAATATAAGTACGTCGTCAATGTGACAAACATCCCAGACTTAATTCTAGATAAGATGATGTACAAGCTATTCGCATAGAGTCTTAAAGGGCTAACCCTTTGATGGTTTAGCAACCTACCCATTGGGTCCATTGACAGCTTTGAGGACTTGGTGGATTCTTTCATCAAAGACTACTTGATAAATATAACGACCGACAAGACAACCAAAGATTTGTGGTCGGTTATACAGAGTCCAATCGAGCCATTACAAGCTTACATTAAGAGATTCAACAAAGCTATCTTTGAGGTATCGGATTTGGAAGACAGAACAGCTTGAGAAGCCTTGAAAAAGGGACTCCTACATAAGCCCTCTTTCAAGAGTAGCATATGCTCTAATTACCCTCAAACCATCTAAGAAACTTTGAACAGAGCAAAGGGATAGATCGATCAAGTGAATGAAAGGTGCAAATGAGAGCTCGCAAGGAATAGAGAACATAATAGGTGGGTCGAAAGGCAACAGAAACCTTGGACAGATCCAAGAAGACGAATGAGGACACCACCAAAGAGAGAATGGAGGAAGAAAGAAGAACAAAAGTCGTGATCTAGAAGCAGACCACTGTTACCATCAAAATATGCTCTAAGTATATCCTTGATCGAGCTGTTCACACAGTTGGAAGGAAAGGATTATGTCAAGTGGCCGAACAAGATGGCCCCGAGTCGATCCCATGACCAAACAAAGTACTACGAGTTCCATTGAGACACGGGACACTTAGCAATCGATTGTAAGGCCCTGCAATCGAACATTGTAGAACTGCTTAAGAAAGGACATTTGAGGGAGTACTTGTCCGAACAAGGAAGAAATATTGATGGGTTGGATCGAGAGCGAGGGGGATAGAAAAGGCACCAGATTCAGGAGAAGACGCCATTGCCACCACTAGTAAAGAAAGTGATCGGAGCCATTTGTGAGGGCTCTATTCTTAGCGACGACTCTGCTAACCAAATAAACGCTCATCAGAGGAGAGCAAGACAAGCGAATACCAAGTCAGTAATTGATGAATACAGTGAGCATACAATTTTGTTTCGAAGTGATGAGGCATACATGCTTGACAGGCCACATGATGATGCTTTAGTAATCAAACTTAACGTCACTAATTACAAAATTGAAAGGATATTTGTTCATAATGGAAGCTCAGTTGACATTTTGTTCCTCTCGACACTGAAAGAGATAGACATTGACGAAAAAGAGATTGAAAAATCTACTTTTAATGGAAAAGCAACCACGATGATGGGAAGGATTAAGCTACCTGTCTACGCAGCTGGAGAAAATAGGATGATGAGTTTCCTCATCATGGATTGTCCCTTAGGATACAACATCATCCTTCGGCGACCATGGATACACGCGATGAAGGCCGTTCTGTCAACTTTCCACTAGTGAATTAGGCTCCCAACGAGGCGAGGAGTTAGAGAGATACTTGGAAGTCAATAAGGCGAGGAGTTGCTATACCACAGCTATGAAGCAAAAGAAGCCAGCTTTATAGCAATTATAGATAAAACCATCGAACGGGTCAAGTAATCAAGACCGTGTTAAATCAGTGTTGGAGCAACTTGACGAAGCTCGAATTGATTCGAGGGACAAGCGAAGTAAAGTGAACATTGGCTCACAACTCGACCCAGAGGTGAAATCTACCATAGTTGATTTTTTGAAAGCTAATAGTGATTGTTTTGCATGGTTTCACGCAGATATGCCTGGAATCAACCCCAGCATAATCTCACACCGGCTTAACATCGATCCTAACCATCGACAAATACGACAAAAGAGGAAGAGGCTTGGGGTTGAATGGAACAATATTGTGAAAGACAAGGTGAAAAGATTACTGGAAGCTAGGTTCATCCATCCTGTTCAATATCTAGATTAGTTGACAAATGTGGTAATCGTGAAAAAAAAAAACAAAAAGTGGCGAATGTGCGTAGATCTCACTGATTTAAACAAAGCCTACCCTAAAGAAAATTATCTACTACTACATATAGATTGTCTCGTCAACACAATAGCCGACCATGAAGTCTTGAGCTTTCTCGATGCTTTCTCTGGTTGCAATCAAATCTTCTTGCACTTAGAAGACTAAGAAAAGACCGCCTTCATCATAGAACATGGGATCTTTTGTTTCAAAATTATGCCTTTTAGGCTGAAGAACACAGGAGCCACGAACCAGAGGCTAGTCAATATGATGTTCAAAGAGCAAATCGGTAAGAACATAGAAGCTTACATTGACGATATGTAGGTGAAATCATTGCAGGCTAACCTCCATGTACAACACCTATAAAAATGCTTCAGTGTACTTCAAAAATATAACATGAAGCTGAACCCAGAGAAGTGCACCTTTGGAGTCACGAGCGAAATGTTCCTGGGCTACCTCGTTATGAAACGCAGGATCGAAGCAAACCCAGATCAGATTAAAGCATTCCAAATGATGCCATCCCTAAGAACAAAGTGCAAAATCCAAAAGCTTATCGGACGAGTCACCACGTTGAGTCAGTTTATAGCCCGATCTTCAAACAAATGCCTCCATTTCTTCCAGCTGTTGAAGAAGAACAGGAGATTTGAATAGAACGAACGATGAGAGCAAGCATTCCAAAAGCTGAAGAGGTACTTATCCACACCACCCATCTTGTTGAAGCCCAAAGATAGAAAGCCACTCTATCTTTACTTAGCAATCTCAGAGTCCGTGGTCAACTCAGCATTAGTTAGGGAATAAGATTCGATTCGAAAGCCTTTTTTCTTCGTTAGCCACATGATGTTGGGCATAGAAACAAGGTACTTTATTGTTGAGAAGCTTGCCTTTGCACTTGTCATGTTAGCCTAAAAGCTTCGGCCGTACTTCCAAGGTCATACCATCGTCGTGTTGTCATCGGACCCAATGCATGCCATTTTACAAAAGCCTGATGTCTCTAGGAAATTAACAAAATGAGCTGTCGAGCTAAACAAGTTCGATATCGAGTACAAACCTTAAACAACGCTGAAGGCACAAGTGCTCATAGATTTTGTCGTTGAACTGACATAGAAGGCAAACATCGACGGACATAGGGAATGGATTATGTAGGTTGATAGAGCCAGCAACGAAAGAAGATCGGGAGTAGGAGTGCTGTTACGATCACCAACGGGTGAAGAGATCGAGCAAAGCTTTTGATTGGGATTCAAGGCTACGAATAATGAAGCCGAATACAAGGCAATGATTGCTGGCTTAAGACTTATTGTGGCTCTGGAGACTACTGAGCTTATCGTGGAAAGCGATTCTACTTTGATTGTGAATCAAATTACTAGGGAGTACGAAGTGTGAGATGAAAAGATGGTCTCTTACCTAAAGCTAGTAAACAACCTCAAAGCCCAATTCGATCAATTCATGGTGAAGTACGTGCCATGAGAGGCAAACTCTAGAGCAAATGCTCTCGCCAACTTGGGATTGTCAATTGAAGTAAAAGAGAAGATAATTATTCCCCTAGAATGCATCGATTGACCGAGCATCGAATTAGTAAAAAAGGCGATTATGTAGACCCATGTGATGATTAAAGAACTCCAATCGAGATGTACATACACGATAGATGGCTACCTGATGATAAGTAGATCGCGAGAAAAATCAAAGTCCAAGCTGCAAGATATTGCTTAATAGATGGGAGGCTTTATAAGCAATCTTTTGCAGGCCCTTATCTGTAACACCCGCCTATTTTTATGTAATGAATTACGTTAAGTTAGTAACGACATTAATGATATTTTATTAATAATTTATGATATACGTAATGATATATGATGTTAATGTTACTAACTTTTTATGTCAAGTTTTATGACAGGTGACGACCGCATGGAATCGTTGTGCTCAAGTGTTCATGATTATTTTAATATATGTTTAATTATGAAGTAATGATGACTTGAATGTTTTAATGTTTGGTATTTAAGAACAGTTCGACAGGCCGAACAGTCTGCCAAAGATCGACAGGCCGAAGGAAACCATCGGCAGGCCGAACTTGGTGGAACCGGCAGGCCGAGCACGGTTGACAAGCAGTCAGCAGAAATCTCTCCAAATTTATGACTGAGTTAATTACATTAATTAGGTGATTTATTGTGATTAATTGGCATAATAATGGAATAATTTTATCAATTAAGGAAATTATAAGGTTGACTTCGCATTGATTTGTTTGATTATAAATGGTTTCCCATTTTAAGAGGGCAAAACATGGTAAGTAGGGAGTGATTGTTTGACTTTCCTTCTTTCTCTCCTTTTCTCCACGCCAATTAGCACCATTTGAGTCAGAAAATTCTGACTTAATGGAGGGAATTGAATTCCCATCAATTATGCTTATTATGTTAAAATTTTTAACGTATTTTTTTCATTATTTTTTTCTCATTCTCACGTTTCTCTCTCTCAAACTTCTGAGACGTTTGTCTTTTTTCTTCCTCTTCTCTTCTCCACGCATTCCATTTCTTCTCTCTTAAAAATTCTCTGCAAGAATATTGAAAGAAGAAGTCATATTTAGTTGGTTGAATTCAAGGATTTTAAGAAGAAATTTTCAAGTTAAGAACTTTTCTAGTAATTTTGAAAATAATTCTTCTCCTCAAATAGTTTGCCAAAAAATCTTTCTATAGGTATTGTATTTTTTCCCTGAGTTTTTAATATGATGTTCATGTGTGTATTGGGTGTTGTTTTTCCAAGTTTCATGTTATTTTGGTGTTTTTATGAAAAATATGAATTTTTTATCCTTTACCCCTCACAGTAAAATATTATTGTTTAACATTATGCATGAAAAATGTAATTTTTATTCAAGGGGTTAATGAATGATGTTTTTCATGAAAGTTGTCAAGAATGTACATATATAATGTATGATGAATGTATTTTATGTTATGAAATGTTTTATATGTTTAAAGGATTTTGATTGATGATGAAATATTTTTATGATGTTGAAATTTATGATAATAAGATGTTTGTATGAATTTTTAAAATGTAGGTATTTTAAATTATTAGAAAAAGTTTTCAAAAGATTTTCATGTTTGTAATATATGAGATGTTTTGATGATAATATTTAAGGAAGCATGTTATGAATAATGTTTATATGTGATGATAATTTTATGTTGTCACAATGATGATTATGAATTATGTTTTTAATATGAGATGAATGTTATATGAATGAATGTTTTATGATAAGTATTAATTTTATTATATTTTTAAATGGATAAATAGCATGAACACTCAAAGAAACGAGCACATCGAGACTGCAGCGTCGTCACCAAAAGTATATTAAGGTTAAGTAAGCTAGCGTTAAGGTAAGTACATTCTCACTTACAACATGACACGTTTTACAAGGTTTGATGATATATCCACAATGTTATTCATGATGATTTTATGGTTATTTTCCTTAAAGGATTTCTTATGAAAGATTTTTATGATTTAAAGTTATGTATGTATGATGATGACATGTTTCAAAGTATGAAAATTATGTATATATGTATCACCTAATAAGTGTTGCACACCAATGTTATGAAATGAAATGTTATGATGTTAGGCTTGGTTTGGGATTAGCTACCCTTCTCCTCTCATGACGGCGCGCCTACAATGATGTTCATGGTGCAACACTTGGGCCCTTAAGATAAAATGGAATAAGTTTTAAAATGGTCAATGTAATGAAAGATATGTTTTTATGAAATTGTGCTTAAGGCACTTTTATGATATGACGACAATGATGATAATGATGTTTATGTAATGTTTTAAATTGTGAGAATTATTCGTACTTACTAAGCATTAGCTTAATCATGTTTTATATCATGTTGCAGATAAGGATGAGAAAATCATGAAATAGGTGGAGGACATGGGAAGGCGTGTGAGCACAAAGCATGATGAATTGTAACCGGTAGCACGCCAAGAAGAACATTCTTATGTTTTAAATCAAGTTTTATATTTGAACATAATTTTTATGTTAAGTTTTAAGAATATTTGAACTATGTTTTATATTTTATTTCATTATTTTAAGTATTATGAACTTTCGCGTTTTTTTTTATGAAAAGTTGCTTTTGTTTTAAAAATTAAGTTTTCTTTAGGATTTTGGCTCGATCGGCCTGCCGATGTCCAGAAGTTCGGCCTGCCGATCACGTTTTCGGCCTGCCGGACAATGATGAGATTTAAAGTCAGTTTTGCATAGCCTCTACCGGTTGAGGGAACTACGGTCTACCGATCATGTTCGGCCTGCCGAACTGTGGGAGTATGTAACTTTTAAGTGATGTGATGTTTTTATAAATTATGATTTTACAACTTGGTATGTCTATTTAATTAAAATAAGTTTATGAATAATTTTAAGTATAATTGAATAAATTATGATATGGAACAAGTTAAGCAATGTTATTTAACAATGTTAAGTTAAAAAAATATATGAATGGATCTTGGATAAGTATGTTTTGTTATATTTAAAGTATTGTATAAGTTTTGGACTTATGTTTATGATTAAAGGTTTAACAAGTATGAATGTAAGAATGTAACGACATCTGTGACGTCCAAAAAGGGGCGTTGCATTATCTCTGTTGCCTTAGGGAAGAAAAAGTCAAGAAAGTCATTTGAGGAGTGCATGAAGGCTTGTGTGGCAATCACTTAGGGGGAAGATCTTTGTGTAATAAAATCAAAAGGCAAAGTTTCTACTGGCCAACCATGCAAGGCGATTGCGAGAGCTTTGCCAAGAAATGTGATAACTACCAGAGGCATGCGCCTGCCATCCATTAACCTGCTAAGGAACTTTCTTCGAGTAGTTCATCGTATCCATTCATGAAGTGCTCGATGGACGTTGTTGGGCTATTCCGTCCAGCCCCTGGACAAGTTAAGTACCTTTTCGTCCTTACAGATTATTTTTCTAAATGGTCGAAGCTAAAGCTTTTGAAGATATTAAAGAGCAAGATGTCGAAAGATTCATTTAGAGAAATATCATTTCTCAGTTCAGAGTACCAAGGGGGATCGTCACTGACAATGGCTCGCAGTTCATATCTGCATCCTTCAAGAAGTTCTGCCACGACTAGGACATTATTTTGAGCCAGGTACCCACAAGGGAATAGGCAAGTGGAGGCGACGAACAAGACGATCATTAAGAACCTGAAGAAGAAGCTGGAGGCTAAAAAAGAACGCTAGGTTAAGGAACTTCCGATGCTTCTGTAGGCCTACTGAACGACATCCAGGCGTGCGACTGGCGAATCCCTATTTTCCCTTGTATACAGAATTAAAGTAGTCATCCCAACAGAAATCATCGTTGGAGATCTTTAAGTCAAGTATTTACTCCTCAATGATGCAATGAACGAAGAAATGATACGGGATACTCTAGGCCTAATAAACAAAAAAAGGGAAAAACCACTTTATTGCCTTGATCGTTATCAGCAAGCAGCCGCCAGGTACTACAACAAGAAAGTCAAAATCAGGAAGTTCTGGGTAAGGGACCTTGTGCTTCAAAAAGTCTTTCAAAATACAAGGGAAGCTTACACCAGAAAATTGTCAAATAATTTGGAAGGTCCGTATCGAATCCGAGCCGTTGTACGAGATGGGGTTGTATTGGAGAAACTTGATGGATCAATCATCAGTAAAAGCTAGAATGCCCACCACATACAGAAGTATTATGTATAAGTTATTCTGAACAATTTTTTGTTTTTCAGGTTTTACATCTCGTCGTTCAATTCCCTTTCGTGTAATTTGCTCATCGAATGGACAGTTAGGCAAAGGTTGTAATGTGCTAAATTGTTAGTTGAATAGTATTCAGCTTGATCCCTACACGAGTATGTAAGCAGCCCGTGTATTATAAACGGGAGCAGCCGTGTTATTATTACAACTACCATTCTTCCCAAAGCTCCTTGCCATCATCATGGCCTTTTATCAAGTCCAACACCGGACTTGATCAACTTACCTCGAGTTCAATCTTAAATTACCATCTTCATTGCTCGCCATCATCATGGCCTTCAATCAAGTCCAACACCAGACTCAATCAACTCACCTCCAGTTTGGTCTTGAATTGCCATCTTCACAACTTGCCATCATCATGGCCTTCTATAAAGTCCAACACCAGACTCGATCAACTCATCTTGAGTTCGATCCTAAACTGCCATCTTCATGGCTCGTCATCATCATGGCCTTCTATCAAGTCGAACATTGGATTAGATCAACTTGTCTCTAGTTCGATCCTAAATTGCTATCTTTATGGCTCGCCATTATCATGGCTTTTGATCCTAACAACACTAAATTTGATCAACTTGTCGAATGGTTGGCCAATTGTCATTCACAACTCCATCCTCATGGCTCATTATATTAAAGCTGAATCGATTTATCAGTATTCGACTATCTAATCCCATGTTCGAATCAACATTATTTGGCTCTAATGCTAAAAAACTTCGGCTTGCTAAACCATCTTAATGATTAAAATTTTATGCAAATTTTTTTTCAAGCTCGATTTAAGTTAGAACAGTTCTAATGATCGCTTGATTTCTGTAAGTATTAAGGTCTGACGAATTCAAAGCTCAATTATTCTTAATCATTTAAACTTCGAAGGGGGATCAATATTACTAGGATAGTAGAACAAAGTGAACGATGATCAGTTCTAAGAAACAAATAATTTGATATATGAAGCAAAATAGAAGGAATTTTCCCCTTTTGCTTCTTGAACGGACGAGGGTACAAAGTGTGCTTGTTTACCATCGATGCCTCGATCTTAGAAGAATCAGGAGCTGAGGAAGCCTCGACCCTAGCATCCTCACGAACTGCCTCACTCGTATCGACTTCCTCAACATCAGATTCATTAAGAGTCATGAGCTCCTCAAGTTGTATGATTTTCTCGTCAATGTTAAGGCAGCTAAGTTCACCCGATTTGAACTCTTTCAATGTCTCAAGCCTAGTTTTAATGGAGGAATCGCTATGAATATCAAGCATTTTCTCCTTGATCTCTTCACTTTCTTGAGTTTTTGTCTCCATCTCCTAGTTAAGTTGACGACTTTTCCTCCTCTAGATGGAGACTACTACTCAAATTGAGGACTTTCTTGTTCGACCTTGCCAACACATCAATGGCATCATCTCTCTCCCTACTCATGTTGTCCCTCTTAGACTCAGCCTTCCCAAACTTCTCTTCAAGTTTCTTGACAACTGCAATTAGTCATTCGTACTTATGTGTAGCTTTGTTCGCAAATATGTTATGAAGCTGAAGGGCCTGTATAATGGAAAAGCTTAGTATGAATCAATATGATAAGTTGAAAAGTTTCGAAATAAGACTTTCTGCCTTTCCTGTCCTAGGGCCAACGATTCGTTATTCAACCAAGAGAACAGCTTCCCACCAAAAGTATCCTCATCCAGTGTGAAGTTAAAGCTCCTAGACGCTCTTAATGCTGCCTCCTTGTCCTGAAGGATATTGACCTTCTCTGGGACGTTGAGAGCTTTATTAGCAACCTTTACTTCCGAGTCTTCGATCACAACAGACGGCTCCACAACTCTTCTTTTCTTTGACACTAGGGGACTGAATGTTGAATGGAGGTGGCGGAGGGAAATCAGAAGTATCAATTGGAGGAGTCAATTTTTCCTTGATACCAAATTCATGGGCATCGCCCTTCTTTTTCTTTTTTGTCACAACCTTCGCGACAACCTTCCTCTTCATGGCATCATCAAACGAAAGTAATGAGATCTTCATCGATGATAATGCAGCGTCTATGAGAAGAGCGTCTTTGTCAGAGAGAAGAGTAATGAATTTCGACAGACTATACAGGGCATACAAAGACCTAATTGACTCGTTTTGAAAAGTGAATAGAAATACCTATTGGGATTTCTCTGAATTTCTTCCAAACTGAAGACTTTCCAAGTTGATCAGGATTCGAAATATCTACCCAAGTCTATCCTTTCAATGCGAGCAGAGCTTTAAGCCTCGCGCGGAACCTTTCGCCAATGGGGTGGGTGGTTCAGCTCATAATCTACAAAGAAACAAAATGCTAAGAATTGGTAGGAATTACTGTTTAATAAATAAAAGTATCAATACTTACCAATATGACCAAATGTGAAAGGAAATGGTAATCGAGTGGTCAGTTCGATCGAGTCGCGGTTAATTGACATGAAGAAATACTTCTCTTCCTAGTGTTTGTTCGCATTAATGAAATTCGAGATGAGTTGCTTCGATTGCCGGTATACGAAGTATAAGTGCCCTCTGTTTTTATTATTTGGCTTTAGATAATAGCATCGAAGGAAGTCGTGGAGATTAAAATTGATGCCAGCTGCTTCGATCAGTAGTTGCATCCCGTTCAGCATGAGTTATGTTATGGAGATGTCAAAATGACTAACAATTTCGAGCATGAATTTTGGGACGGGTAATCGAAGTCTAAGTTTAAACCATTTTGCATATACACATAGCCAGGTATCGTTTTGAGTATCTGTTTGCTCATCTGAATAAGGAAGTCGAATGTCAACAGAAGGAGGGATCATATACCTTGCCCTAATTGTTGATAAGTCCTCTTCAATTAGAATCAATTTTGGGTTTTTCAAAACGAAGGAAACTCCCTTTGTTAGTGAAGTGTATTTTCTCTTTTCAAGGATTTTGATTTGCTCGATTTGATTCGAAGGACTGACAGTTCTGTTTCTCTTTTCCATTAGGTCCTTTTTTGCTTCTTTGCTGGTCCCAGCACCGTCGATTCTAGAATTCCATTCGATTTTTGATTGTTCTCTAATCTATTCATCGATTTTTCTATCGTTGCCATTAGACCACGAGTTGTCGCTTCCACTCGAACTCAAACTAATATCTATAGCCTTCGACATCTTTATGAAAAAATTGATGTTTAAAGGAAATTTAGGGTTTTGAAGATTTAAGGGCTAAAATTTTTAAGATTTGAAGAGTTTCGAGGGGTTCTTAAGGGTTTTAAACCTGTGAGAGCCAAACATATAAGGAAATCGTGGATTTTCTAGGAAAATGAGTTGAAAATTGTACTAAAATGATCAAAATCATAAGAGAAACAAATCTATGGAAAGAAAATTGCAAGACAATCAACAAAAAGGAGAGAAATCTTGCTTGAAAATCGCTTGAAAGCCTGAGAAAACAGAGGAAAATAGCCCTAAGTTCGAAGATAACTGTCTAGAATGGAGAGAGAGAGAAAACAGGTTTATATTGTCTGAAGCAATTTGATCAAGGGCTAAGATTAGTTTATAAAAAGTTGATCCGATAGATAAGATTTCACTTCTTTTCGAATTCCTGCTCAAACCGAGACAACGTCTTTTCAAGTTAGGTGCATACGTCGGCACTATAGAGATATTTTGGGGCCTTCTAATCACATTATGACGTGTCGTAGGTAGTTGAGTATCATAATTTTTGAGGAAAGGTGATGATCCTAATGCGAAGTTTCAATCAGGAGACTGTCATTAAATTAAAGCTTGAGATTTGTTCATTCCTATAGTCGATAAATCGACTAAGGGGTGGGGGGTTAACCGTTGGGGTACGATTTGGCTAGACCCAAATCGTTTATTGAGTCCTAAAATGAGGATTCAGAGTTGCGGTTGAAGCGAGTCGAGCCCGACGAGATCGATTGACTCGTAGTTGTTTGATAAGGGGAACATCGTTTATCTAGTATATTATCAAGTTGAAGCTTCGATCGATTACAAACCAATCATGTGTTTAAAAAAACTTTTTTGTCATTGTAGGTTTAAGCTCCCAAGTGTCAATTCGACGGGATTGATTCACACAATCTGACGGTTATGAGTATGTCCAATCACGAACTTTAGACGTGGGGAGAGTTTGATTCTTGTGGCCTATCACGGACCAACACGTGTCTCACTATTGCGGTTACTTTAAGCACCATCATCCCCACTCTGTCAGCTAGAAGTCACAACTTCTTCTCATCTTTTATATAAAGGAATGTCATCTTCATTTGTAGACACACGAAAAAGAAGATACAGAAACTCCATCAAAATTTGCCCTCATTTTAATCTTTGTAATCTGTACATCTTAAATTCATACATAGTGAAGAATAGTAGACGTAGCTCCTTTTATAGAGTGAACTACTATAAATCCTCGTGTATTGTATCATTTATCTTTTCAATACTGCTTAATTTCATTTGGTTTGGTTTTCAAATTACTTTCTATAATTAATCTGACAGGTTTTCTTTGAAGCTAAACAAATCCTAATAACGGTGATTTAAGGGCCTAAATTCATTAAAAGGAACACATTAAACTGACTTAACATATTTTGTATTTAATTATAGATCTAGTGTTTATAGTAACTACTAACTTATCAAGGGCATTTTGACTATACTTGTTACATGGCAAAAAGCGTAAATGTTTTTGCTGCAATGGCATAAGCCAATCCACATCATAGTCCCACTAATTATGTCACAATAACAATGTTCCAAAATTAACATAAAGACTATTCAGGAATTTGGTTTAAGCCATAAAATTATGCCTGAAACAATCAAGAGATGATATATTTAGACATATAGCGTAATTTTGCTAGTCCTGTTAATATACAACAAAAAATTTAGAATTTTTTACAAACAAGAAGAATTAGAATCATTATATTATTTAGTGTACATTTATGTAGTATAAAACGCGAAAACTATTATAATGATTCTGCATTAGCATTTTATTCATAAAATATTTTAAAACATTGTAGATTTCAATTTCGCTATTGTAAACATATCATGTAGTGTGATTTAATTTACTTGGAAAAAAAAAAAAAAAAACTGACACGAACACGGATAATGATCTAACTTAAATGACCCATTTCAGATCTCTAGACTGAAGTCGTTCACTAATCAAGAATTCAACTTAATTATTACGTTTACTTTTACATTTGAGATTAAATGAGGTACGACCTGCCTATAAAGGAGGAATTAAGCTTCATGATAAGGGAAGCCCCTTCTATTAATAAAATTCTCTCCATAAAAATATGAACTGCCTGATTTTTTAAGTGCACCCCTTACTTTAATTTAATTGAGAAAAAATTAGACAAATTGCCTATTTTTGACCATCTTCTTAAAGAAATGGTCAAACTGGTTAAAAATTTGAAAAATGACTATATTTTTTAAAAATTAAAAAAATCCCTATTTTATTTTTTTTACTAGTTTGTGTTCACGTGCTTCCCACGTGCAACAATTATATGTGAAGGTTATCTAGTTTGTTTATGGAAGGTTTTTTGTAATTTAAATAGCATCTAATCAAAAATTGTTTATTTTTTTTTTGAAAACTATACCGAAATAATGCTTTAAAAATTTATATACTATTTTGTAGGATGTTGCATTATGTCTTTCTATGCATTTGAAATATTTATATTAATATTTCAACTATTTGAACAGTCTACAGAGAGTCATTTCATTTGCTGATTTGAAAACTTGAACACTTTTGGCTTTTTATGAAATAAAATTTAGTCCAAACTTGCTTTTATTCATTCCATAATACATACTAAATAATACCAAATTCAATATACAGCACCCAAATAGAAGTTGAAGATGATAATCCATGACATATATTTATCCACAGAAAATAAAATAGCACAATTTGCAAGATCCTTTTTTCATAACTAAAATATTTGTAGCAAAATTATACTCTAGAAGCACAAAAATTAAAATTAGAAAGAAAGCCTATAAAGTGAAATTGAATTCTTGAGTAGCCAGGAGAAGACAAACTATACATTTTCAATATTCATAGAATTACTGTGATGTAAACTGAATAATTTTACAAGAATCAACAATTCAAGCGTAGGTTTTAAGAACAATAGATATCACAGTTTGCTGCAAAATATGAATAACGAAAAGATAGATCAACAGGTAAACAATAATGAAATTAGAAGTTCATCAGATATCATTTATTGTCAAATCAATAAATGACCATTTAAACAGGATAAATGAATCAGAAATTTGCTTTAATGATAATCTTATTTTAGAAAGTAAAATTAGCAAAATGACTTTTCATTTTTACATCGGATGTCTTATAGTGAGGCACTCAATGTAATAATAATAAAAAACCCCTTAATTGGATAAAAATTGTTAGAAAATCACTTTACAAATTAACGTTTCTCTCTTTAAGTCGTTTTGCATATACACTCAAAATGAACAGAGCAAAATATAAAAACAAAAAGGAAGACTCTCAATCCTCAAATACCAAATTGACAGCAATACCAAAAAGGGAAAAAACAATGTTACACATGTACTCGAAAAAATCTCACGAGTTTGGAGGAGTCTCAACGAAATCAAATAAAGGTAGCTGGTTCAAATAAAAGTAGTAGATTCTGAACACACCAAAATATCGAAAGCACATTCCCTGTAGTAATTTCGAGCAGAATCAAACTAATATATAGATATAAATCTAGATAATCGCTTCTGTAGCATGAGCAATCACCAATCAATCCATACTAATTAGCAGAAAATACCTTGAGAAGAGGGCTTGATTCCAACTTCAATTGGATCTCCATATTGACCTACAAAAGATACAAAATAGAATGTCCATTGTTTTTATATGCAAGAAACAACATGGAAGTCTAAGAGAAGAAAAGAAAACTAAAAAGAGAGACTTACCTTAATAATTGAAGACCAACATGAGGCCGGGATATCTAGAAGCCTAGTGAAACAACAGTACTTCAATCAAAAAATCAAATCGCGGAAATAAAAAAAAACACTAAGCAAAAATGAATAGAAATCCCAAGTTCTTCAACCATTGAAACAACATGAAAAGTAAGAATTATTTTTGTGAAAAATCAAAATTATAAGTGAAGGAACATACACGAGAACGTACACAGGTCAAGATTCAACGTAAGGAAGGTGAAAAAAAAAAACCCAATCAAGTCTCATTTAAACTTAGAAAAGAAGGCCTATTTACTTTTCTCACTTCTCCTTTTTATTTTCCAGATATATATGACATGATGATCATCAATTTAACAACACAAACTAGAAGGGGAAGATTGTTACTTAATCTACAGAGAAAGAGACAAATCCAAAATTAGAGAAAAATAACGAGACTTGAATTTTTTTTTTTTTTTTTCATTTTTTAATCTTTTGAAGCTTGCAAATGCAATTAAAAGACGTAAAAACGAAACGCTCAACCCAAAAAGACAATAGCGAGTCAAAGTAGATATAAGATCTTCATGTATATCTTACAGTATGGCTCCAACAAAAAATCCTTTCGTAAATACATGATATACTATAAATAACAAATAGAACACTCTGCCAAGTTCTATGGCTTCAGTGAGAGAAGTTGGAAAGGAACTTCCATACTTTAGGCACAGAAGTATACCTATGTCTACACATACAGGATAAGAAAAGGACCTGAATAACGGTTTATGAACCAACAAATGCATCAACCTTATTTCAGTCAGACAGTCACGACTAAATCTGAGCGAGTCAAGAAATTAAAATACAAAAGAATGCTTTAATCCATACGCATGGCCTATAAGCCATTACAACTATGCCGTAGGGAAAAAAAATCAGGTAGTCGGTGGCTGATCAAATTTCACTTTGCAATTTGTCACATATTATATGAAAATTGTGTATCATAAATCCCAGTAAAAAATTTCAGTGCCTGATCAAACAAAGCAAGAAACTGAAAAAAAAAAAAAAAAAAAAAAAAAAAAAACATAAAGTCGTTTCAAGCAAGTATAATTGTGTTATTATATGAAGACTATCAAACAGTCCTTTATTAACGCTAACTTGGTTGCAAATTGCAATGTAATTTTAATGAAGAACAAAAATTTCAGACGATGGTCCCATATGTTGCGAATTAGGAGCCTTAATTCTACCAGAACAAAAAATATGCATACAAAAAATAAATAAAAACACAAGAAGTTTATAGTAGCTTACCCTCGATGTGAGAACTATGTCCACTTTCAGCAACTATAGAATAATTCATTACAATGATGAAGAAGTTTACAAAAAAAACTCGCACACTCTCTCTCTCTAGAGTTTTTTCTAGCCTCTCAACCAAATTTTTTAAGATTTTACTCTACTAAGAAAAAACCACAGCCTATATATAAGTTTACAAAAAATAGATAACAAACCTAAAAAATAAACCTCTGTGTAGCGTGATATTCTAAAAGATGATGAATTTGGCTCCACATTTATTAACACCATAGAAGGGCCAGTTCGCCCCTGCAGATTTCATTTTATATGCAATCCATAGGGTAAAAAAAAACAAAAACAAAGAACAAAGAACAAAAAACAAAAAACATGCAGAACATTTGAGTGCTAAATGCAAAAGTTGGGCTATTGATCCATAAGTAAAATCAAATTAAAAATGATATATATAACTCGCCAACAAAAGCTAAGCTCCAAACATAGCAATGAACCACACTAACAACAATTGTCCGCAATCCTTAATTCAACAAATAAACAGAAGAGAGATGTTTTTTTTTTTCCTTTGATCGACATCCAAGGGAGGAAAATATCCAGAAGAGATTTTTTTTTTTTTTTTCCTGAGAAAAGCCTCATCGAGAACAATATTCCTTCGTTAATGGGGCTTCTCACAAACCCACATCAATGCCCACATAAAAGAAGAGATTATAAAGACATGGATTATCAAAACCCCCAAAAAGTGATTTTTTTTGGCGAAGACTCACATCCACGACAATTTTCCTTCTTCAATTCCATAGCATCTTCTCACCAGCCCAATCAATGTACTCTTCTAGGTTTCTTTTTCTTTTTCTTTCTTTTTTCTAAAGGTCATGATAAAAATGAAATAGTTACATGAAAAATAAGTTAAAGGACCAGAATAGTTAGAAAAGAAAGCATATTCTCATGAAAAAAAAAAAAAAAAGAATTATTAACTAACCTTGAACCTAGGAGAGAGTGAGCAACTAGGAACAAATTGAAGCCAAATGTAGAAAGAGAAGTGAGAGAAGAAGTTGAGAGGGAGCAGAGGAAGAAAGTCGTGGGAGAAAAAGATTGAAAAGAAAAGAGGCGTTCAACAAAAACAGGAGAGAGATGCTGGAGAAAGATGGATAACCTTTACATTATCATAGCCGTCCGATTAAGCCTTTGGACGGGCTGGATTAACGCGTGCACGCAAGCGGCAGGGAGGGAGGTCATTCGACAGCTTGCAGTCCCCCGTCAGGCTGAGTCCCACCTGGTCAGCCATGCGGTCTTCGTACGACCAATGGCATAGGCGCTTGCGTAGTGGGCGAGGCCTTTAGCACGTGGATCAGAGTGTAGGTCCCACCACGTAGAAGGATTTTTGATACAAAACAATCTAAAAAGAGACTAAGAGCTCGTTTGGTTGGATATTTAAATCACGGTTTGAATTATTTTGCTACAATATTTTCTCTCATAAAAATTTAAATCTTCATTCAAATATTCGAACCAAACGGACCCTAAAATGAAAAAAATTATCCTCACAACTAAATCAAGTGCTAGTCAACCCTCTTGACTGTCATTGGTCCATAGAGAATGAAGCTTCCTATAACAATATCTTAATATATGTTTATATCAGTGAGTGTTCTTTGGGGATCTTCTTGGGATAGAAAATCCATTTTCCTCTTTCTCATACTTTGAATTTATTTTAGTGAGAAAACATATTTAGAAAACTAGAAGTTTTATTTTAGTTCTTGGATTCAAGATATCTTACAATGGTGATGAGAGGTCCCTTATATAAAAAAGGTAGGAATCTACTTTAAAACACAACAACTACTTTTACAAGGCAGTATGTGATTAAAGTAGTCACGAGCACACCTTTTCTAAAAGTAAAGATAACACAAACACACAAGACAAGCATGTGACTAAAGTAGTCACGGGCACATCTTTTCTTAAAATAAGGATAACATATAAGACAATTATTAAAGTAGTATCATGCATGTTGAAGAATAGCATTGAAGATACTGAGTCACCATCTATTAATGGGTTCATGGTCCTATTCATGGTCCATGTATGCCTCTTCATTGTTGTCACAGTAATTAATAGGATCATCAAGGTCTCTATATTCATTTGGATCTTTTTTGTTCATCCACTATGGACGAATTTAAGAAAAAGAATGGGTCTTGAGAATATTGGAAAGCAGGATCAGTATAATTTACGCTTGGTTGTCTAAATGTTGATTGATCATCTTGTGTCGGTGCTGGATCTTTTAGACTTGGACATTTTGGGCCTCTTGTGCATGGGCTTGGATCTGGGTCTGTTTGATCCCTTGTTTGATCATAGTATACAAAATCATGGTGGAGCAATTTAGTATAGGCCCGAGGATACTCTTCCTATGGAGCATCATCTTCTGGTGCTGGCCAAATATGGTCTGGGATAGTATGATTTTTGGCAAATAGGAGCTTCTAAAGTCTTCTATATGGATTGAATCTTCACTGGATCCATGGACCTCAATTGATCGATTCACGACTATTCTTTCTTCTTCTATCAATGTACAGTTTAGTTTCACTAATATGGTCTTTTGGCCCACAAGGGAAGAGGAATGTAGATCTTCTATCACCACGTATTTTGTACCATTCAGTAGTTAGCATTTCATCCCATTTTTCTAATGGGATGAACCAAGAGAGCACTTTCATTTAATTTGCATATGCTAGTCTAAAGTCATCTTTTTCCAAGAAACTACTCATAGAAGTTTGGTTGATACTGTGTGGACTTCTATGGTAATGGTAATGTGGCATGCAAGGTACCCAAAGAAGTGTGCTAATGCCTTAGGCATCCAGAGTGCATCTTGAATGGTACATACTCTGGAAAATGGATAAACAAGATGAATTCCCAAATCATGGAGTATTGGGGTACAAAATCTCCTAATGAGCCATGATTGCATATTAATAGTTTTTCTGACTAATGCCTTTTGGTTATGGATCATGTCTTTGGCATGTCGAGGGAAACAAGATAGGAGATCTAGAAAGGAGTCCATGGAGGTTATTGTATACAAGAGTGGAATGACTTTCGGGTAAATGGCTGTGGGGGAGATTGTATATACAGTGGTCTGAGCTTGGTTCTGGAAAGGTCTTAAAAGCAAATCTAGGATCAAATTATTTTTTCCCTTAATATGTTTTATTTCAAAAGAATATTGGGAAAGCCACGTGGCTAACCTAAGTAGCTAGGCATTGATAGCCTTGTTCTGTTGAACGTGAGCATTCCTTTTGAGGCTGCAAAGTGTGTTTCCACTCGGAAATGATGTCCTATAAAGTGAATTCAAACTTTGTGATTCCTATTTTGATCGCAAGCAATTCTTAAAAAGTGGAGTGATGGTGGATTTTGGTATCTTTAAAGTTGCCACTTTTGTAGCTACATATCCTTCTTTTTCCGTCTTTATCTTCTTCTAATAAGACTACTCCCCAATGCCTGTCGCTGACATCTATTTGTAAGATTCTTTTCCTTTTTGACAGAATCTAGAGTGGTGGTAAGGATTGCATCTCTTTCCTTGAGCTTCTTGACTGCTACAGTTTGATCATGTGACCATGTCAATGCATCCCTTTTTAACATTAAGTTGAGTGGGCTCGTAAGCTTAGGTAGTTTTGGGACAAAGTCTCTCAGATAGTTAACAATGCCAAGGAATTGTTGGACTTGGGTTTTGATAAGGTCTGCCCATTGTATAGTTTCATGCTCAAAAATTCTATTTTATACTAGCCTATAAGCATTTTTCTTTCTGAGAGCATAATACCGTGTTCTCTGGTGGTTTTTTCAAACTGGGCTAAAAGATGATCATGGGCTTCTTTGTCAAGTGAGAATAAAAGAATATCATCTATATAGATCATGGCATTTTAAAGGATTGGGCTGTAGATTTAGGTCATGGCTTTCTAGAAAAGTGAGGGGGCTGTTTTGAGTCCAAATGGCATAACAGTCCATTGAAAGTGTTAGTTTGGTATACAGAAAGTTGTTTTGGGCCTATCCTCTAGTTTCATTCCTAATTGCCAAAATCCTACCTTAATGTCAAATTTAGAAAAGACCTTGGCATTTGAAAGACTAGAAAACAAAGTGGTTTGATTTGGTAAAGGGAATTTGTTATCAGCCAGAAATGGTTTAATGGTTGATAATTTATGACTAATTTTTCTTTACCTCTGACCTGTTCTGATCTTTTGTTGACATAGAATGCATGACATGCCCATGGTGAGGTTATGGTCTCAATTAACCCTCGCTTCATTAGCTGTTGACATCATTTTGTTGCCATCTTGAGATGTTCTAGATTCATTCGTGGATGCTGGCCTTTGTAGGGTCTATATTCTCTTTTGTTTGAAAGGCAAGCTATGAAGAATTTTTCATTCTGCCAGAGAGGATGGTTGCATTTTTTCAAGAAGTCAGAATGTGAATCTACACAAGATCTTTCAATAAGCTTTTGCTTAACTTGCTGGAGTGGATGGATGGATATGCTGAAATAATTTAGGACCGGTTACCATGCTGCAAAGTGATGTTTATATGCTAGGCCTTCTAGAAGGATTCTTAATTCTTTTTTCATCCTGTACAGGTTAAATCCTATAATCAGATCTTTTCCTAAAAGTTTGATCCTACAACTTTGTGTTGTACATCCTGGAAAGAATTGTAGCTTAATAGGCTTATTGATTAACTCTGTATAGAAGATACCATCATTTGTTGTATGGAAGTATTGTTTCTTCTTCTTCTTCCAATGTTGAGCTGGCTGGATATCAGGATTCATGATTGTATAAGATGCTTCTGTATGAAAGAATGTCGCAACCTTAATTGGTGTTGCATATTTTGAAGGAATGATTTGTTATTAAGGAGTAAAATGTTGTAATATTTTTTTGGAGACATTTTAATCAATAAAGAGTTTATTTATTATTCATGTACCAAATTTTTTCCTCTTTATGTTCATATTTGTTGAATGCATGATAAGCAAACAAAAGTCTGAGACTGTTAGTTTAAACCTTTAAGAATCAAGCATATAATGGATAGGTTATGTGGAATACATGAATCTTAAAGGTGATAGTATAAATGATAAGATCCGCAATCAAAGGGATAAAGTTGGGCGCTTTATTCATGCTAAGATTGTTATGTTGTCTACATCCCTAACGGGAGATGGCTTGTCTTGGCAATCGGAGTTAGACTCCACGAGTAGAAACATTGGTACATTGTCATAGGTGACGATGTATTAGATCGGGACATAAAGTTTAATTGATATGGATTAAGAATTCCATCTGTGCAAATCAATTTACTTTAAACAATCATATATGTTGTATCTTAATCTTGAAATGACTAATGGGCCTGTTATCCTGACTTATATTTTTGATGTACCAAAGGGTGACATCTTTACTTTGCGTTTGTGCGTATACCAATATGTTGGAGATATAACTCTTGATAACATAGACTTGTTATTCATAGATATGGAATCCATAGCTTCATTGGTGGAGTCAATGATATTCTCTTATGTACATTATCTTGTAATTGGAAAACTAAAGCACTCAACTATTTGAATGTATAGGTGTGATCGAATGCTATATTGTCTTTGGATGGTAAGTTTTTCAATGGTAAGATAACAAAACGTAAGATAACAATAATCGGGAAGGTAAGATGGAATTTACCCTTAAGTTGATTATGAATATCCTATGAGGATACAACACATTATGATATGTCATAGACACTTAGCTAATTTGGAGCTTCGTAATTTTATATAGTTCAAGAGTGCAAGTCTAAGCTTTTAGTGGAGTAGTGTTAAAGTTGATAATTATAAAATATGAATCTAGGATATTACACTTTATAATTATTTGAGCTTGAACTATATAGGTCTATTAGGTCTCTTTTGCTAGCTCATAATAAATTCTGTGACAATACGACGTGCTTTTCTAATAAATTAGTGACCTATGTTAAATTATTAGATTGGTTGAAATTCTATAGAGTCAGATAATTCATGTCTGTTTATTAGTTGAGTTGATTTTGTAAATTAATTCAAGATAAACTTATTAAATTATCTTTTATTTTTCTTGAGATTATCCAGATATGACTGTTTTAATCAGATAACTTCTCTATTGGGTTATCTGAATTAAAATTGAGGCTCTATCCATGAAACACGGGTGGGAAATAAAAGATTCTCAGGGATCATATTCTCGCAAGTTCAAAAGGCTGATTTGCTAGTTCGGCCTATTGATGGAGTAAGTTTAGTAGGCCGATCTACTAGTTTGGCCTGCCGATCCAGCAATTATTTGATTATACATTTTTGACACGATTTTGTTAGAAGTTAATCTAAATTCAAATTTTTGAGGCCTTATTTGATAATAACTAACCCTAGATCTAACATCTATTAATAGGGAATGAGTTTTCTCAGTTATTTTAGATTAGTTGAGAAGTTAAGAGTGTACTCTAGTGTTAGATACTCTGAAATTCCTTGAGAGCTATTATTCACAATCATGAACATTTGCTCAAGGTGTTCTCAATTGGTTGGAAGAAGTCGCCGATGAAAGAGCTGTACAACATGTGCCTACACATACTCTGATCATAGATAGAGAATACTGAAGAAGCCAATTGGTTGAGGCCCTTTTGGAACATTCTTCTCTTCGTTGATTGCAGGAGCTCTTCGACATAAAAGGTTAGTAAGATTTGATTGATTTATATATAGAGCATGTCAAACTTGTGTTTTAAAAAATACTCTAATTTTAAAATTTTTTAAAATTCAACTGCGTTCTTGTTTTCCAACAATTGGTATCAAAGTCGTGGTTTTTATGAAAATTTACGAGTTTGTGATCATGCCATATGTATAAATTATATGATCTTATTCACTCATATGCTTGAATTTAATTTTTTAAAGAGTTGACACTAAAGGGTTTCTATATATTTATATGTTGTCATGAGATTATATAGTGAATATTTATTAATTAATTATAGTGATTAAATTATTATTTAATTTTTCGTTAATTAATTAATTTATGCTGATTATGGTTCCTTAGAGGTTAGAATATGTATCTAGGTTTTTCATGTAATTAGATGATGATCTATCATCACTGTCTAGGAATTATTATTTCATTTTAAATTTGTAAAAATTTTGTAATTAGATAATCATTTGTAGTGAAGAAGAATTTGGAAGAAAAATGATAATAGTTCCATTGGTTTTTCTAGAGTTTTTAAAATTTTTGTTTTTTTGAATTGTTGAAAAATAAGATTGAAAAACTGCGTAAAAACTGTTTTCTAGAAAAACATGATATTCTGCTCGGTCAACAAGTCGAACCCTTAGTGTAACGCCCCAAAATTAATTAAGTGATATTAGTGTGTAAAATAGTGGATTAGTATGCTATAATGAATGTTTTAAACTTAATTTGATATTTATTTAAAATTTTTAAATTGATGTTATTTTTTATTATTTTAAAGATTTTTAATTTCTTCTAATTATTTTTAATTTGCTATTTTAAATTTTAAAATAAAACAATTTGTCAAATACTGAACATGTCTCATTTAAAATCGGTGTGTTGCACACGGTTTTCTTGTAGCAAACCGCTTCTCCCTCTCTCTATGTCAGACCTTACCCAACTGAACACTTCGGAACCTACCCGGACCGATGCTTTGGACCTTACCCGAGGGGCGGCTCAGGTCACATCCAAGCGGATTTTTTTTTTTGTTTCTGTGACTCTAGCATATCTTCTGATCACCACAATGAGGTGTATGAGGGAGATGGGTGGAGAGTAGAGTGAGGGTTAGAGAGAGATAGTGAGAGGGAGATGAGCATACAGGAGAAGGGGGTGGGGTAAAATAGTAAATGTAAAATTATTCTTTAAAAAATAAAAAAGAAAAGAGGTAGTTTGGAGGGAAATTTAAAAAACTCAGTGCATTAATTTTTTAAAACAAATATGAAACATAATAGGCAAAATCATGAAATTCTGTTGAAAATTCTACTGAAGAAACATGATTATATTCTATAGTATGGCAAAAGAAAATCTACTAGGTTGCTTATTGTATTTTGCTGGATTAATTTATCTATTCTCACCTGATGAAGAAGCCTATGTCCATCTTTTAGCCTAATTTGAAAAATCACCAAAGAACATGGTATTCTGCTCTCAGGAAGAAAAATGTTTGTGGGCCAGTCTGAAATAGAATTTTTGGGCATGAATACAATGGACAGTACAAAGCCCAACCACATATAGCCTAAGAAGTACTCAAGTTTCCAGATAAGAACCTCACCAAAACCCAAGTCTCACAATTCCTTGGGATTGTTATCTATCTGAGAGACTTCGTCCCAAAACTGTCTAAGCGTACAAGCCCACTTAACTTAATGTTAAAAAAGGATGCACTGACATGGTCACATGATCAAACTGTAGCAGTCAAGAAGCTCAAGGAAAACATGCAATCTTTACCACCACTCTAGATTCTATCAAAAGGGAAAAGAATCTTATAGACAGATGCTAGCGACAGGCATTGGGGTGCAATCTTATTAGAAGAAAATAAAGACAAAAAAAGAAGGATATGTGGCTCCAAACATGGTAGCTTTAAAGATTCCCAAATCCACCATCACTCTACTTCTAAAGAATTGCTTGCGATCAAGATAGGAATCACAAAGTTTGAATTTCACTTAATAAGACATCATTTCCTAGTGGAAATAGACTTTGCAGCTTCAAAAGGAATACTCATGTTTAAACAGAACAAGGTTATCAATGCCTAGCTACTCAGGTTAGCCATGTGGTTTTCCCAATATTTTTTTGTAACAAAACATATTAAGGGAAAAACTAATTTGATCCCAGATTTGCTTTCAAGACCATTCTAGAACAAGGCTCAGACCACTATATATACAATCTCCCCTACAGCCAATTACCCTAAAGCCATTCCACTTTTGTATATAATAACCTACATAGGCCCCTTTCAGGTTCCCTCATCTCTTTTCCCTTGACATGCTAAAGACCTTATCCATAACCAAAAGGCATCAGTAAGAAAAACCATTAATATGTAATCATGGTTCATTAGGAGGTTAAGTACCCCAATACTCCATGATTTGGGAATTTATCCTGTTTATCCATTTTTCATAGTATTTCCTATTTGAGATGCACTCTGGATGCCTAAGGCATTAGTACACTTCTTCTAGTACCTTGCATGCCACTTTACCATTGCCATAGAAGTCTAGGCCCGAACTTCTATCAGAAGTTTCCTACAAAAAGATGACTTCAGACCAGCATATGCAAATCAAATAAAAGTCTTCTCTTGGTTCGTCCTATTAGAAAAATGGGGTGAAATAGTGACTACTGAATGGCACAAAATATGTGGTGACAGAAGAACTTCATTACTCTTCCCTTGTGGGCCAGAAGACAATATCGCACATCATCGAAGTGCTGTACCATCCTATTGGTGAGACTAAACTGTATAGTGATAGAAGAAGAAACGATAGCCATGAATTCATCAATTGAAGTCTATGGATCCAGTGAAGACCCGATCCGCCACTCAAAATTTAGCATACAAAAGACTTCAGAAGCTCTTATTTTTCAAAAATCAAACTATCCTAGACTAGATTGGGCCAGCACCAGAAGATGATGCTCTATGGGAAGAGTACCCTCTGGACTAAAGTAAATTGCTACACCATGATGTTGCATGCTATGATCAGACAAAGGATCAAACAGACCCAGACCTAGGCCTATACACAAGAAGCCCAAAATGTCCATGTCCAAAAGATCCAGTACCAACACAAGATGATCAGTCAGCATCCACACAACCAAATGTAAATTATGCCGATCCTGCTTTCGAAGATTCAGAAAGACCCATTCCTTTTCTCAAATTCGTCCATAGTGTACATAGACCTTGATGATCCTACCAATTACTGTGCCAGCAGTGAAGAAGCATACCTAAACCTTGGATGGGACAATGAACCCCTTAATGGATGGTGATTCAGTACCTTCAGCAGTGTTCTCCAACATGCGTGATACTACTTTAATAATTATCTTGTGTGTTATCTTTACTTTAAGAAAATATGTGCCCATGACTACTTTAGTCATGTGCTTGTCCTGTGTGTTTGTGTTATCTTTACTTTAAGAAAAGGTGTGCCTGTGACTACTTTAATCACTTGCCGTCTTATAAAAGTAGTTTGTTGTGTTTTAAAGGAGATTTCTTCCCTTTCTATATAAGGGAGCTCTCCTCACCTTTGTAAGATATCTTAAATTGAAGAACTGAAATAAAACTTCCAGTTTTCTAACTATGTTCTCTCACTAAAATAAATTCAAAGTAGGAGAGAGAGAAAGGAGAAAGGATCTTCTATCCCAAGAAGAACCCTGAAGAACACCCACTGATACAAACATACATTAAGATATTGTTATAAGAAGCTTTATTCTTTATAGACCCATGATCGCCCATTCTATTGCTAGGAGAGCTGACCAAGGCTTGATCAGGTTGCGAGGATAATTCTTTCTATTCTAGTCTCTTTTCGTATTATTGAAGACTTTTACAACGGTACATTATTGATAGACATTGGTATATCTTTGATTAACATCAGTTTATCACTAGTTAATTATAGTTCATCATTGATAAAATTGGTTTATCATTAATCTATTGATGATTTATTATTGACAAGCGGGTGAATTATTGAGTGAATTTAGTTAATCACTAAGTAATACTAGTTAATCATTGATAAACAATCAAGTTAATCATTGATAAATCACTTACTTGATCAGTGATAAACTACAAGGTGAATCAATAATAAACCACAAATCAATATATCCTTGATGTAGAGAAAATGACATTTTCTTACTTTTCAAAATCTTCGGCCGTTTACTTAACAAAAGCTTTAAAAAAGTCATTTACCTTTAAATCCATTTAGGATCCGTTTGTTTCGATAACTCTTTGGATTTTTTAGACTCAAATTTGGATTCGAGTATTAAGAATCTTTTGATACGTGTTTGTTTTCCTCAAAATCCGAATCCTTTGAGTATCAAGAATCCAAGTTTTCAGAGTTCTAACTCCTCCCTAAACTTTTGGTACTCGGATATCTCTGCTACAGTAAAAATTAAAATTCTCTCTCTTATATTTGAGGAAAACAATCATAACTTTTTTATTTGGTATCTAATTGAGATGATTCTTTTTTCATTGTGTTTCTAGTGAAAAGATGAATAAATAAAGATCGATGTTGCATTTTTTTAGGATCATCAACGTTAAGATTTTATTGGATTTGTTGATAAATCAAAAACTATTTTCACTACCTCTCCAAACATAAATTCTAATTTTATTTCATACTCAGATTAAAACTTAAATGTACATCCAAACGTCAATTTGGATACCAATTCAAATCACTAACTTAAATCTTAATTGAAATCACACTAACTCAAATCAAATCACTAATTTAAATCCATTTACTAAACGAACCCTTAGTGATTTACTGCACCTGTAGGTTTTTTTTTTAATAACTATGCTTATTTTACTTGATTCCTTCCAATTCTTCAGTAAAGTAAGCAACAAAATAGAAATTAAATGCTTTGTAACTTAATTCCCTGAAAAATTATTAAACACTTTAATGCAAACTTAATTTCGTGCAATTTAATTCTTTTTTTTAGAATTCAAATTCCATTCGACCAATAAACGCACTCTGCTGAAACGACAGAGGTTAAATCATGAAAAGATTCGCTCTAGGTAATTACTCAATCACCCATCAGAACAGTGGTCCTATATAGTTGACCATTATTTTGTTTTCTTTAATGTCTTGACCATTCATCTTTTCCCGAAAGTAATTGGACATTTGTTTAATGATAATAATAAAAAATATATATATCAAGATTCTCGTCGCATTGGGACACGGAATAAGTTTGGATGTTTTGGTTTTAGGGACTATATCACATCTCCAAGGTGTCCATTATTTTCTGCGGATCACATGGGAGGAGAATAATTTATGATTAAATTGGGTCCACCTTTAAAGAATAAATTTGATAGAGGGATTATATTAATATGGTGGACGGCCGTTGTGGGAATCAAATTAATATTTCACGAGTCCGATGTCTGAAAGAGTGGCGAAAATGGGCCAAAATCTATCCACCGCATGCAGGCCGGAGAGCCATTTTTGCCGACTGAGGGCAAAAAGACCAAGTCAAACATAGTGGCAGGGTGGTGCCACATGGCAGATAGTGAGAGGAGACGGGATGCATAAGGAATAATCTTCTGCTTAGTGGACAAAGAAGTAATTTCGTGCAGAGGATTCCTTATGAGCGAGTACTTTTTTTTTTCACACCAAAAAACGCAGTTATCAATAAAAATTTTCTCAAAAAAATAAAAAATAAAAAATAAAAAAATTGCAGCCTAATTTTTGTTTCCCTGTTTTGAAGTAGGAACTAAACTTTGGCCATTTGTGCAGATGATCCACTTTCCTTGTTCTTTGTTTTGGATTAAAATCGCAAAAATAAGGCAACGTATGAGTTAAGGCACCCATGCATTTGCATTAATGTTCTAAACCTTCAGCATCCCCTTTTTGAATCCTTGCAATCCGGTTCCTTTCCGTACAATATTTTTTTATTTGTTCCTTTTTCAACATTATTTAAACATTAATGCAAACTTTATTCAGGCTTTAAAAGGTGTTTGATAAGATCAGTTTTAATCAAACTTTTTAGTTATTACAGTGTAAAACTCTACATGTAATAGTGTTCAAAAAAAGTAAGCTACAATATAAAACTCTCGCATGCTACAGTTTTTAGTTCAAAAATTTTAATACTAACCACGCTTACAAACACCCTAATAGATTTTTTACTTTCAAAAGTCAATTTGGATTACAATTTGAAGCACACAGTTTAAACTAAAAGATTCAAAACTAAACACCATTCTAAACACGACCCAAACGAGAACTTCATCAATCTTGAGTGTGTTTGAGAAATTAATTGAAACTTAAATATTATAATATGTGATAACTTTATACTAAGTATATGAGAAAAACTTACACTGTAACAAATTAAACTTTGTTTTTCTAACATATTTTTCAAACGAAGCGTTTTTCTTTTCTCCAACCGCATAAGACATTCTTTGCTTGGTAGACCCTTTTTTTTGGGGGTTTGAAGAGCCATTTGATGGTTTCAAATAACCGTTAATTGTTTTCAATAGCCAAAAAAAAATAGAAAACAAAAAATAAAGAAAACCGTTAATTGAATGGCTAAAGAAAATCTAATTAGCTGTCCTGTCCATAAATAAAATAGAATAAAAAACACACAACAAACACTTCAAAAAAAAAAAAAATGAAAATATTGAACGACAATCATCAATTGATCAAAGTTAGCACATGGGCTGTCTCTCACGTCGTGACAATAAATAAACGTGCCAAACTAGACAAGAAACTTGTATTCTTTTCTTTTCTTTGACGTTTCTTCTTTAGATCAATAACATTCAGACATTTTTTCAGATAACAACTAAGCTTGAGCACGTCTGATCTGGCCCCGTGTCCCACATAGAATTCTCTTATGTGGGCCCAAAGTTGTTCTCGCTCGACAACGGTGTGCTGGCCTCCAGGCTAGCAAAAATCCTTGGAAACTGAAAAAAAGAAAAAGGACAAATGACAGGACGAATCCGAAGATTACCAACGGCTCTCCAATGCGGTGGCTCCAGATAAATGACCGTTGGTTGGGTCCACACATGGCCTCTTTGAAAGTTCCAAAAACAAAGTATGTTTAAAAAACCAGTTATAATTTTAGATTAAAACTTAAAAATTGTACCAAGGGCATTACATTAGTGCAAGTTTTTGGCTTTTTATTACAGTAGGTAAAACTTTACACTTTGATTTCCACGGTGCTTCGCAAACGAAGCAAGTATATAACTGTTGCCATTGTTCCCAATCCTTTCTCCATAAGAAAGCCTCTCTTGATTTTCTGTTTCCAGCCCACCAAAGCTAAAAAAAAATCCCTTTTTTTTTTTTTCAATCTTGGTGAAATTTTCAGGAAAAATGACTGTTGTGGTTGCTAAGGCTGAGGAGTCCCAGATGGGAGAGGTCTTGGTTCCTGAAGAGGAGACGAAGAAGGATGTGAAGGAAGCAGTTGAAGATGATTCCAAACCCAGAACAGTTGAGAAGAGCTCTTCTTATAAGGAAGAGAGTAATTATCTCTCTGATCTCAAAGAGTTTGAGAGGAAGGCTTTGAGTGAGCTGAAATTGAAGCTTGAAGAAGCCATTCTGGGAAACAATTTGTACAAAAAAGAAGAGCCGAAGAAGACTGAAGAAAAGGCTAAAACCGAAGAAGCCAAAGAAGAAGAAGCCGAGAAATGTGATGATCAGGAAGAAAAACCAGCAGAGGGTGATGAGGAGAAGGACAAAGAAGAAGAGAAAGATGAAGAGAAAACTGAAAAGAAAATCGAAGAAGAGGAAGTTGATAAGGAAATTTCCCTTTGGGGAGTTCCCCTTTTGCCAAGCAAAGGCTCGGAAAGTACCGATGTAGTCCTCTTGAAGTTCTTGAGGGCTCGAGAGTTCAAGGTCAGCGATGCCTTTGACATGCTTAAGACGACCCTTCAATGGAGGAAGGACTCAAAGATCGATTCGATCTTGGACGAGGAGGACTCGTGCATCGACTTGAGCTCGGCGGCCTATATCAATGGCGTGGATCGTGAGGGACACCCCGTGTGCTACAACGTCTTCGGCGTGTTTGAGAACGGAGAGCTTTATCAGAAAACTTTTGGGACAGAGGAGAAGAGGACAGATTTCTTGAGATGGAGGTGCCAACTAATGGAGAAGAGCATTCAGAAGCTTGACTTCAAACCGAGCGGAGTTTCTTCTTTGCTTCAAGTTAATGACCTCAAAAACTCGCCGGGGCCTTCCAAAAAGGAGCTTCGAATTGCCACCAAGCAAGCTGTTGGGCTATTGCAGGACAATTACCCTGAATTGGTGGCTAAGAATGTGAGTTTCTTTGAATTCTTGTTACAAAAATATTATATTGAGATTTTTGTAAGCTACTAAGAAGTGAAACTGTAATTGATGTGTTGTTGTGGTTTTCGTGACAGATATTCATAAATGTTCCTTTCTGGTACTACGCTCTGAATGCCCTTTTGTCACCTTTCCTCACTCAAAGAACCAAGAGCAAATTCGTTATTGCTCGGCCGGCAAAGGTCACTGAAACCCTTCTTAAGTAAGCAGCACATTCAAATAATTTACATATTATATGTTCGGATAATCTAAATGTGATTTCATTAGAAAATGACATGTTAAACTCAAAAACAATGCATTACAGGTACATTCCAGCTGAGGAAATCCCTGTGCAGTACGGTGGCTTCAAGAGGGAGAATGACTGTGACTTCTATGGCGATGACTGTGCTGTTTCTGAACTATTTCTCAAAGCAGGAGGGGCTGAAACCATTGAGATACATGCTCCAGAGGTACCTTTACCGTGGATGAAAATACCTCTAATATTTTCAAAATTTTTGTCTATATTGGCGTAACATAATCATGTTAATATATCTTTTAGGAGAGTGAAAGATCCGTAAACTGAATATATTTAAGGTTAAGAACGATGACATTTTTTCTGAAATTTTCTGATTTCTTGATATTTTTTATTTATTTGTCGAAAATACATATTAAAATTCAAAGTAATCATATTTCTACAAGTACCACATTTTATCATAGCTTACAAGTTACAACAAAAAAAGGAAAAATTTCTTCTAGGCCGTATAACAAAGACATTTTCTGATCATTTTCTTTTAGATATTGCCCTTTTTGGCTTGTGCTTGAAAATAATTGATTTGTAAATTTGTAATGCGGTGTGGTAAACAGGCTGACACTACATTGGTGTGGGACTTGACTGTTTTGGGTTGGGAAGTAAACTACAAGGAAGAATTTGTTCCAACCGATGAGGGATCTTACACCATCATTGTTCAGAAGGCCAAGAAAATGGGATTGAATGAAGGTCCTCTTCGCAATACTTTCAGGAGCAATGAGCCTGGAAAGGTTGTCCTAACAATCGAGAACACTTCCGGCAAGAAGAAGAAGGTTCTGTACCGGTACAAGACCAAGAAGAAGTGCTCTTCCTTCTAAGAAATTCAAACTTTGCAGTTCTTTTTTTTTTTTTTTTGGTTTAAATAAGGATCAGACTATATTCTTTGTTTATCACATTCTTTTAGGCCCGTTCACTCCTTTGCAGGATTACTACAATCCTGTATATTGATTTGTTCTGGATTGAACTTCTTGATTTCATTCACCTGTTGCAAATTTGGGAGTGTGAGTGTAACGATTTGTTTATTTTTGTTGTGAAATGTAATTTGTTATTGGTTTTGCTTTTCCATGGTTTCCACTGCATGATAGACTTATTCGAGTAGTATGCAACTAACCAGGTTAAAGAAGTTTTCTTGTTAAAGCATGTGATGAGCGAGAAACAGAGAGAATATTTGAAATATTTACTTTCCGATGCCGTCAAATGTCAGGTGTCTAGTGTCAACTTCCAACAGCAAGGCATACAAATGTTTCATCAATTTCATTGTGATCAATAATCCGAGAAAATTAAAAAAAGAAAAAAAATTGTAGTTAAATATGGTAGTAAGTAGCATATTTAAATTGCAGTAAATCTTAGTTTTAATTATTACACTTGTTAATTTAACCTTAAGAACTTTATGTAAATAAAACAAATTATTAAAGTAGTCAATCTTTTTTCAGTCGCCTGACTATGCGTCGATAGTTAATTAGCGTTCGGTAGAATCCCTCGTAGAAGTTCTAATAGACGTGTAAAACTAGAATTCGTCCACTTAGCTAATGCATTCAACTTCTATAATCTAGCACTTCGTTTGGTATAAGAGATAGAGAGCATTTTTACTTTGCATAAAAAAAAAAAAAGAAAGGGAAGGAGAAAGTAAGGAAGGATTCCTAGAGTGTTTACTTACAAAATTAAATAATGAGAGTTTGCTGGGCTACACGTAGTATAAGAAATAAGAAAAAAGAATACCAATCCTCTAGTAGGCCTTGAGGGAAGCACCAAATTAACCTTACTTATAGTCTCATCGTTATTAAGTATAATAGTAAGTAAAGATCATTCCCACAAAGGACTGGTTTTAATTAATTAGTTATTGTCTCAAAGCCTAAGACACAATAAAATTAAATAAAAGGTGGAGATTTTGGATTTAAACTAATTTATGAAATAAAAGAAGACACATGAAAATAAGGTAAAATAAAACAATGATGATAAAACTGGTTAAAAATCATTCGCCACTAACCATACAATTAATTACGGAATTATTCCCAATTAACTATTGAAACTACCAACCGTTAATAACAAGCTGTGCTATCCTAATTTTTTCTTAGTTTAAAGATTTAATAAGATAAGCGCTCTATTAAACCCCTTTCCACTAAACAACTTGAAACAAGCTCTCTAAATGCAATCTAATGGAAGTATTAAGATGAGAGAGATAGGCTGATCAAGACAACAGTCACACAAGCTTGGATCATTCAGCCTAGGTTATGCTCCACATGCAATCATATAAAAACTTGACCATGATCAATGACCACAATTCGCTACTAATGATTAGAATAACAAGGCAATTACGAATCAAGTATTTCAATCTAGCAATAAATTAAATTCAAGTTGTATTCAGTTGGCTGCCCAAACAAAACAAGAAAATAATCATGAACATTAATTATAAAAGAATATAACAATCTCAATTAGAAAAGTTAAAAACATTCAATAAATTAATCATAAAATTATGTCCAGAGTTTTGAAATCCCCTTCAACCAAAACAAAGGTAAAATAACATAATTAAAAAGAAAAGAAAGAAAAAGATAAAGAAAAGAATGATTTTGGTGTCAAAGAATTCTCCATGCGGATGAAATTTCTTGAGCTACCACCGAAATCCCTCATCTTTTTCTTTTTTCTTTCTTCATCTCCCAAGCCAAAAAATAACTAAAGAAAAATTCATAAATTGATGGAAAAACTAATATGATTTTGTGTTTCTAAGTAGGTATTTATAGGTTTGTATTTTGAGGATGAAAAGAGGCAAGCTTGGGCTCTTTTTAGATCAAAAAGCAGAGTAACAATCACAAACACATGCTGGAGCAAGGCCTTCTTCTTGTGATTGCGCATGAAAAAAACACATCGAGTTGAAAAGGTGAGCACGTGGCCGCATGGAATTTTCATTCACAGGGGCATAAAGTCACAAAACATCTTCGCAGCCACATGAAATTTTGGCACAGGGGCGAGCGACTGATTGGTGGTGAATAGTGTCGAATTTGTCGTTTTACACCCCATTTACACCCAATTTGCTTCCGACGACTCTTATGGACTCCAAATAATACTTATGACTCTTGAAGCTCTAAATTTCATATTTACAATCCTCTTTCCAACCTTTCGTATTAAATCACCTAAAAAATACAAAAACACATATAAGACACAATATAATCAAGAATAAAGCAAAAATTCATAGTAAAATTGATGCACTTATCAAATTCTTCCACACTTAACTTTCCTCGTCCTTGAGCAAAACCTAAGATGAAAAAAAAAAGAAACATAGATGAAAAAAACTAACCTTTCAACCTTTGACCTCGGAGAACAATAAGAGTTATGGACTATAAATCAAACAAGCATTGCGTTAAATCAATTAGTCATTGCCAAGCTAATATATCCTGTAATAATTATACTCGTGTATGTGTGTGTGAATTAACCATTGTTACTGATATTGAAACAACACATGCTTCAAAAAAGATAAACTCTTATAGCCCTCATAAAAACAATAATCCAATCTTGGTTGCAAAGATTAAATGTCACTAGCTCCTTCTTTAGTATGAATCTCTGCTACGCTGAACGCATCATTTAAAATCAAAAAGGTCTTTGATTTGGGTTGTAACAGGGCCAAGGGGTAGTGATTAAAAGAAAGAAAGAATATGAAGGTTACAAAGGTCCTAAAGACTTCATAAAGCTAGGGACATCATAAAATTCTTTAATAAACACCACTCAAAACCCAATAGAAATCTTACATAGGCCAGATACCATTAAGTTAGGCCTTGCATCATTCTAATCACTTTGTAACACCCAAAATATGATAGAAAAGCTCAAGATATATATTGAAATTTTTTTCTCTCTTTCTTATGAATTTTTTTCTTTCTTTTGATTTTTTCTTCTTTGTATTTTTTTTGTTTAATTTTTTTTTTGTAATTTGATTTTTTTTCTTAAGCTACCTTTACAAAAATTCCTCTACCTTACTTTCTCTTGATTTGGTTTTCTCTCTCATATTTGTCCTTTATTCCTAACCCAATTCCTTCCAAAATCTCCCTTGAACATGAAATAAGTCTCGAAACTCCAATTCATCTTTAGAATAAAAGTAAAGGTAAATGGGTTAAGTAAGAAGATAATATGGTTAGCCAAAGAAAAAAGGTCTACATGAAAGGCTCAAATTGACTTACTAGAAGGATGTTCTTTTGGAAATACTAATTAGGGCTCTGGCTAATTTGGCCTTGGTGCTAGGAAACCTAGTACCTCAATCCTTTTCCAAGTGATGCTCGATCAGTCATTCGCCTTGAAAGACTTCTGGGGAGTTCTTACATTCAACCATGACAAGCCAAAATTTAGATGATAACTAATATAATGATATAAGAATCTATCTAATCTAACATGTAGGCCTCTTTATCAAATAACATGGCTATGTGCATTAAGTGTAAGTGTAATCATTATAAAAACATATTAAGAAAAGAATGACATCAAGATTTAACACAACACCCATAATCAATCAAATTCATAAAAATTAATGTTCGATTCTCATTAAAGAGGTTGGAAAGTATCCTAAGACTCAAGAATGACACAAAATCCTAAAAAAAATTTAAAATTTCTATGTTTTTTTTGGCAAGAAAACAAAAACCTAAGAAAAAAATAAAAATAAAAATCCTAAATCCTTCCCTCCACACTTAATCCTTACATTGTCCTCAATATAAGACTAAGCATAGAAGAGAAAAGAATAACAAAAACACACAAAACAATAAAAGCAACAAAATAATAAAAAGATAAATTGGAGGAGAGTTAAAAAGATCAATTCTATTTTGGTGCACTCTCTATCCAATGGGTTGCCTCTCATATAGTGCTTGGTTTATTGTCCTTTGCCTAAAATGGAGAAGCGGCCGTCAAAGAGCGGCTTTTGCCCATAGAAGATGTCATAAAACACCACCCATTGGTCTTTATTATTAATGCCCTCCAGTTTGATAAGATATGGAACAATTATACACGTCACACCAACTCGACTCTGTTTTGAATATGCTTGAGAAGAGAACTCCAAGTCTCACTTAAGCTCGTAGAGGATGTATGGTGGAGGTGGGCCAATGGGAAGTAAGGATCCGTTGGTGGTGTTTGTGCTATTACCATCGATGAGCTCAAATCGATGGTCGCATATGCTTCCTTATCCATCAATGGGTCTCGTGGTTTGGCTTCATGAAGGAATTCTTCCAATATTAACCCTTCCAATTGCTCTTCACTCTCCATATGATTCTCTAAAACCATGCCTGAGATTTGATCTTTGTAGAATTCATGACCTTGGATGGACATCTCATGACGTGGAAGATGTAAATCGGTTTCAACCATATGAGAGTCTAAGTGTTGAGCTAAACTAATGTCCATGGTCTCTATTTGTTCATCTTGAGGCCCAATCACCTCTAGAGGCTCAAATTCCCATGTAGCTTTTATGTTAGGCAAATTACTCTCCCATCCAAAGTTGTTTGAGTCATCATCGTCCTCATGCCACACCATATTTTTCGCTATTTGATTATCACCTTGTCTCTTCAACCTACTTATAATGATAGCCAATTGATTGGATACGACTTTGCAAATTATTAAGGCTAGCGATTATCTCCTCTTGAAATTATAACGTGTTAGTGGTAAAAACCTTAACTAAGTCTTCAAGAAATGTACCTGTAGTTGGTTGGTCTACCAAGGCTCCTCCATTTATGCCTTCGAACCCCATATCATATGTTCGAGTATCAACCCCTGGCTCCCAATTGTAGTAATCGTTCTCCCAAGCTTGGTTAGTCCTTGAATAAATCCAATTCCATTAATCATACTCGGCCATGTCTTCCAACATGAAGTATGCTTCATCCACGGATTGTTGACAAAAAGAGATGGTGCCATTACCTTTTTCAACCTAGCATCTTGATGTGGCACATAAGTGGTCGAGGAAGATTTGAAATTGCCACTTTTTATAGAACCCATGATGTGGAAACCAAATGAGCAATTCCTTGTATCTCCACCAAGCAATATAGAATGGCTCTAAGTTTCGTTGGGCAAAACTTGTGAGGACCCATTGATATATCATCTCAAAATACCTCGCAAAAAACAAACACAAAACAAAAATTACAAAATAATTTATTTTTTTAATTTTTTGACCAAAAAGAAAAATTAATTAAAACTAGAAGAACAAGATAAATTAATTAAAACTAACAAAAACAAGATAGCTAACTAATTGGGAAACAATCCTTGGTGACCCGCGCCAAAATTTGATAGGCCTGAAGGGAAGCACAAAATTAACCTTACTTAAAGTGTCTTCGTTATTAAATGTAGTGGTGAGTAAAGATCATTCCCACAGAGGATTAAGTCTAATTTGTTAGTTATTGACTTTAAACCTAAGACAAAATAAAATTAAATAAATGGTGGGGATTTTGAATTTAAACTAAATTATGAAATAAAAGAAGATGTATGAAAATAAATTAAAATTAAACAATGATGATAAAACTGGTCAAAAAATTATTCACCACTACTAAATAATAACCATACAATTAATTACAGAATTCTTCCCAATTAACTATCAAAACCACGAGCTATAGATAATAGTAAGCTTTGCCATCCCATTCATTTCTTAGTTTATAGATCTAATAGACAAGCACTCTATTAAACCCCTTTCCACTAAACCACCTAGAACAAGCTCTCTAGATTTAATCTAACGGAAACATTGAGATGAGAAAGATAAGTTTATTAAGGCAACAATCACATAAGCTTGAATCATTTAACCTAGTTTATGCTCCACATACAATTATATGAAAGCTTGACCATAATCAATGACCACAATTTGATACTAATGATTAGAATAATAAGACAATTATGGATCAAGCATCCTAATCTAGCAATAGATTAAATTTAAGTCCTATTCAGTTGGCCATGCTAACAAAACAAGAATATAATCATGAATATTAATTATAGAAGAATCTAAACAATCTCAATTAGAAAATAAAAAAGTATTCTATTAATTAATCATAAAATTATGTCTCGGGTTTTGAAATCTCCTTCAACCAAAACAAAACTAAAATAACATAATTAAAAAGAAAAGAAAGAAAAAGATACAGAAAAGATCGATTTTAGTGTCGAAGAATTCTCGATGCGGACGAAATTCCTTAGGCCACCACCAGAGTTTTTCCTATTTTTCTTCACCTCCTAAGCCAAAAAATAACTAAGGAAAAACTGATATGATTTTTTGTTTCTAAGTATGTATTTATACGTTTGTGCTTTGAGGATGAAAAGAGGCAAGTTTTGGCTCTTTTTAGGTAAAAACAGAGTAAATATCATAAAAACACATGGGGCAAGGCCTCTTTCTCGTTGTCGCATGTGAAAAGAGACATCAAGCTGAAAAGGCGAGTGCGCGGCTGCATGGAATTTTAGCTTGCGGGACATGAAGTCACAAAACATCTGCCCGGCCACATGGAATTTCTATGTGGGGGCAAGTAGCTTGTTGCCACTGAATGGTGTCGAATCCGTCGTTTTGCACTCAATTTACACCAATTCGCCTCAGACGACTCCTAATGGACTCCAAATAATGCTTATGACTCTAGAAGCTCTAAAATCCATATTTTAATCCTCTTTCCAACAATTCATATTAAATCATCTATAAAACACAAAAACACATATAAGGCACAAAATACTCAAGAACAAAGCAAAGATTCATAAGGAAATTGATTAGAAAATTATATCAAATAATGCACTTATCATCCTCTCTTACCCTTTAGTATTGATTCCTTATCAAAAGGAATAGATACTATATTTATGTACTTAGATGTTTAAATTATTTAATAGCTATTGGTTATATAAAATGGATATCTTAGTACTTATATTAAATAAGATCATTATTCCTAAGTAAGTAAACACTAGAAATTGAATGAGATTATGTCCCATTATCCCATCGAACAAGTAAGTGAATACTAGAAAGGGAATGAATGATGCTTACTTCCAATACTTTACTCTCATTTCAATTCTATTACTTTTTCTTTTACATTCCTTTATGGTTTGGTAAATATGCCCAAAGAGTAGAGAGGATAGAGAGAGAGTTGAAAAAATAGGGAAAGTAATTCTTTATATTGTATGGAAGGAAGGATTAATGATAGTTATTTTTCTAAACATTATATTGCACAATATTATATTATTTGTTAATGATTTTTTTTGAAGAATAAAAGTCCTTGTAATTTAAAAGTGGATAGATTGGTTGGATCCCTCCATTAATGACATGATCTAAATTGGTGGGTGCGAAAGAAGACTCTTCCACCATGTTGAAGAGAGAGTCAGAGGTATAGAGAATATGAAGGATAGAGAGATTTAGAAAGGACAAAGAGAGATTAGAGGATGATGAATATAAAGGATGGAGAGGGAAGAATGTTTCAAAGGAATGATGGATAGTTAAAAGGATGGATTATAGTTATTTGTTAATTATTTTATTATATATAATACTATTTGTTAATAAGTTATTTTGAAGAATAAAAACTCCTTTTTAACTTAAATATAGATAGATTGGCAGGATTCCTCCACTAATAAAATGATCTAAATAGGTGGGTTCAAAAGAAGGGAATCTTCTTCTTCTACTCCCTCCAACTAAACAAGGGATTCTTGCTCTCCTCCTACACTCACCCTCCATCCATCTCCCCTTCCTGTCACGCATAGTGTAAATAAAGCAGATTGTTAGAAAAAATTATAAAAAATGACTAGAAATTGGAATAATATTATTAATAAAATAGAATTAACAATAGCAATATTATAATACTGGAAAGAGAATAATAACAAATTTAAGATGACGTTTAAAACTATAAAATCATCGAGGTCTGTGTATCACAGCGTCTATAAGATAGATTCACTTCTCACTTGATATACATGAGGTTGATCAGTGTCTATCTCCTAGGATAAAATGGTGAAGGATGAGTAGCTGGGGTGAATGTCAAAGCTACTTCTAAAATGAACTGAATCTACCTGAACTGTACCACACTAAAACCTAAAGACTCTAGAGAGAATTTCTAAAAGTAGAAAAGACTATGAATTTTGGTGTGTTAAATAGCGGAATGAGGGGTCTATTTTATAGGGTTTAGAAGAGATCATGGCTTCACTCTCTTTTTGATGTGGGATGAGAATTTTTGCACTTCAGTTTTCAAATTTCACATGTGCATTTTAGATGCCAATTTCTCATTCATCCATTCATTATTTTGAGCATATGAATTTACTATTTTGATCTCCATACAGAGAAAACAAGTTTCTACCTTGGGCAATTACAAACGAGTAGTGAGTCCTACTTAAAATTAAGCCTAAAAATGGTACTTCAACATGCTTTTTCTAAGCCATTTTCCAACAAACCCCACATGAATGAAAACTAATAGAGGTAGCATGACAAACAATGACGTTTGACTTTGGTGATAGAGTTCAAAGGTCGAACCCTACATAGGGCAAGTAGGAGTACTCTTTGAACCTTCCCTTATGAAAGATATTTACTTTATTAGCTAATTAGTAGAATCGATGTCTTTGAACTGTTCTACCATTTGTGTAATTATACAAAAATCTTTCCTGACCCAATTCAGTTTTCACTGTTATGTTTGTTTTGATCATGAATATCTCCCCAGCTCTACAAGAGTTACTAAAGATTTAAGCCTTAAATAATTATCCTTTGAAATGATCCCACTTCTCTCTCACATAAGTGATTTCTTATCCAAGAGTATTCTGCATTACTCCACTCAAATTTTAGTTTCTAATGCCTAAAAATTATTAAAAGCATAGCTTAACCTTCCCTCTACAGGTATCACTATTTTCATCATAGGAATAGATAGGAGGATAACCCCCATAGTGATCTCATAGAGTCTTTATAACTAGGTTGTCCCTTTGGAACCTAGATCTTAGGATCTTCAGTCAACTATGTTGGGTTTCCATTATATCAACCAATTATTCCATGGGCTTTAGTCCCACTCCCCTTGTTGACTTATTAACCAACTCTCTATTTAACCCTTTGGTTAGCAGATCCACAATGTTAACCTTTGACATCACATTGTCAACAAAGATAACCCCAGTTGAGAGTAGTTGCCTAATGGTATTGTGTCTATGATGTATATGTCTAGACTTACCGTTATACATGTTGCTATGTGCCCTTCCAATGGCAGATTGACAGTCATTGTGTATACATATTGCTGGACACAAGCTTCGACAATCTTTGAATATCCTCTAGGAATGGCGTAGCCATTCTACCTCTTCACCATATTTATCCAAGGCAATAAACTCAGGTTCCATTGTAGATCCTGCTATAACAGTCTATGATATAGCTGCATGTAACGTCCCGAAATTTATTTAACATTAATGTAATGTAAATGGTGAATTAGTGTGCCATAATTAAAGTTTTAACTTTAATTGGATTATTTGGTTGGATTTTGAATTTTGGTTGTTTTGTTAAACTGATGTATTCAAATGATTTCTCATTTGATTTAAAATGATGTTTTGAGTTTTAAAACACAACAATTTGTAAAATGTTAAAAATACTCTGTTTTACAAAACTGTGGGCGACACATGGTTTTCGCACAGTAAAACCGCCCACCGATTTTCTCTATTTATTTCTCTCTTCTCTCTCTCCCTCTCTCACTTCTCACGGGCTCTCTCTCTCTCTCTTCCCTCTCTCTCACTCGGCAGCCCCTCTCTCTCTCTCAATTCTCTCTAAAAATTTTGGTTTTCATTCGAATCCAAGCTTCGGAACAGCAAGGAGGAAGCTCGGGGACGTGATTCGGCGACCGAGAACGCGGATTGAAGCTTCGATTCGAGGTTAGATTCGAAATTTCTAAACTTTTTTCAAAATTTTCGAATTTGTGTGTTTTTGAAATCTAAGTTTGTTTAAGCTTAGAAAACCGTGGATTTTGTGTTAAATGAGCTTAGAATAACTAGAATCTAAACCTAGATTGAAGAAAAACGGATTGGATTCAAGATTTTCATTTTTCTCCTCTTTTTCTCATTTTCGGATTTTTGAAGATTTTGAGTTCAAATGTTGTTTAAATGATTCCAAATATGTTTTAGAATGTTTTTCTATCAACTATAGTTGTTTTTCATGCCTGGGATTTGAGAAAAACAGGTTGGAATTCAGATTTGGATTTTGGGGATCGAGAAACCCGTGGCTGGGATTTCTGGATTTTCCCAGTTCGGCAGGCCGAAGTTCATGTTCGGCAGGCCGGAGTGATGATCGGCAGGCCGGTGTTCTTCCGATCGGCAGGCCGAATCTGGGGAAATGTTCGGCAGGCCGAACCTTGTTTCCGGCAGGCCGAACTGTGCAGTTCGGCAGGCCGAAGCAGGGCGTCCGGCAGGCCGACCGAGGCATGGAAAATTTTGTGATTTTTACCCGATTTCATTGTTTTGAACCCTGATTTAAATCCCAACCTTATAGGATGATTTTAATGATACAAATGGCACACTAGGACATCATGAAATGATTTAGTAACATAGAATGTCTCAAACTAGATATTGATTGACTTAGTTTGTATCTAGGACTGTTCGTGGTTCCGTGGAGCTAACGTATAGCGGACCGGGATTACGGTGTGGGGTACCGGCACGAGTACTGAGGTAGGACTTCTATCCTATTTCTTTGGTAGCCTGGTTTTGAAATGATTTGGCTTTGAAAATGATTTCTATCAAAATGTTTTCAACGGTTGTTTGAAAATGACTTTAACGGTTACATTTTTATATACCGTGACATGAAATGAATTTCATAATGAATGTAATTGATAATACTCGGTAATTGGGTTTGAATGATAATGATAACAAACACTAAGGCATGATGCCATATCAGAGATCGGGTCGTGTGACGAACGACCTTGGGGGCAGGTCCCGAAACCCAGCTGGGCCACTGCGGTGGTGATATCATGGTTTGCCTAGGTAAAAGTAAATTGGTGTTTTGATTTGACGAGTAGACTGTTCTGTGTCAGAACGGTTCTACCTAATTTATTTATTTGTTTATCTAACGTTTTATTTCTGTATACTCCTGATAATGTTTTGTTTCTTTGCATCGAATTATTTTATAAAAACCTAGTCCTACTGAGCCTTTCGCTCACGTTTTATTGTTTTAAATTTCCCCCCCCTTCTAGGTGGTTTTCCATATAGGTTTGGAGGAGAATCTTCAGACCGGACTCAGGAGCACTAGGAGAATTTATTTATATTCAGTATTATTATTCAAGGCATGTAAGGCTCAACTTTATTTGTACTTGGACTGTAATTGTATTTGTGATATTGTCAGATCCATGTGTGTGCACAAGTTGTGGGTTGTGGAACCCATATTCGCGGTTTTTATTCAATTATTGTTATTTGTTTAATGATTTTAAATTCTTTATAAAATGTGGTGGAAAAATCTTCTTTATTTCTTGCTTAATGGGATTTTTAAACCCTTAATTTCAGATTAAATTCTCTTTTAATTAATCTAAATATTCCGCCACGTCACCTCCCGTACTCCGGGGCGTGACAGAATGGTATCAGAGCTCAAGGTTATGAACCTTGGGAATTGTGCACACATAGGTTTGACAATGAAATACATCTGACAGTCCAAATTTTGTTTTCAGAAGTGAGAGAATGGCACCTAGACGTCATTCGACAGCTGACGCGGAGTTCGGAAATGATGAGGGCCTGATGAGGTCTATGATGGCGGCTTTCCGGCAGATGGCAGCCAGGGCTAGACCGAAAGACTCCAGTGTTGGTAGTCGGCATGCCTTCTTTAAGGAATTTCGGCGGGCGTCTATTCCGACTTTTGATGGCAATGGGGATCCGCAGTTAGCAGAGTATTGGTTGGATTCGATCTTGAAGCATCTGGATACCCTTGGTGTGCCTGAGGAGTATCGTGTAGAGTTTGCGGCGTATAAGCTCGAGGGTGGCGCTAACACCTGGTGGAAACAAACTAAGCGTCTGGAGCGCGGTGGCAATATCAGTTGGGACAAGTTCGAGGAGCTGTTCTATGATCGGTATTTTCCGCAGGGATATAGAGACCAGAAAGCAGCTGAGTTTTATAGATTGCAGCAGGGTGATATGTCAGTTCGGGAGTATGAGGCAAGGTTTAACGAGTTGGCTAGGTTTGCTCCATCAGCTGTGGCATCGGAGCGCGAGAAATGCATCAAGTTTCAGGAGGGACTCAAGGCTCCTATTCGGCGGCAGTTGGTTGCTCTACGGCTTAGGAGTTTCGGAGAGCTTGTGTCGTCGGCGATCTCCGTGGAGAATGATTACGTGCAGTATTGTGAGGATCGAGCCAAGGCTTCAGGAGGACCGCAGAGGAGTGGCAGGAAGAGCACCAGTAGTCGTCCAACTCCGGGGAAAAGCAAGCAAGGCGGTGCGACCAGCTGGCAGCAGCAGTTCGTCTGGCAGCGGGCGCAGCAATCCCTACAGCTTTCATTGTCATTTCTGTCAGCAGCCCGGACACATCAAGAGGAATTGCCCAATCAGGAGTGCTCGTCTTGGATCGCAGACCGGGGAGGATGCCAGTCGTTCATCTCAGCCTCAGCCTCAGACCCTACCTCCGCCTCCGCAGTACCCGCAGTTGCAGTATCCGCAGTTTTCTCCTCAGCAATTCACATATCCGGCACGGGGACAGCAGCAGCAGTATTTTCCAGCGCAGTGTTCCTCAGTATAGAGCTCCGAGTGCAGGTAGTGTGCAGTCGTCTCCATCTCAGCAGTATCGGCCGAGTAATGCAGGACCCAGCAATGTCGGTAGAGGAAAAGGAAAAGCGCCAGTGCAGGTTCATGCGATGGCATCTGGAGGGTCAGATTCTCAGACTGGTAACGCAGTTGTTGATGGTATGATCTTGGTTTCCAGATCTCTAGCACGCGTTCTATTTGATACCGGTGCCTCTCATTCTCTCATTTCGAGTTCTTTTGTACATGCCTTGGGATTAGAGATAGAAGAGTTTAATGAACCCCTAGCTATAATTTCTCCCTTGGGGCGGGTGTGTGTAAATCATATGTGTAAATCTTGTAAAATAAAGATTGGGGATGAGATTTTGAAAAGTGATTTGATTATACTCCCCATGAGTTCCTATGATGTGATTCTAGGAATGGACTGGTTGTCCAGGTATAGTGCAGTTGTGGACTGCCAACTTAGAAAAGTGACCCTAGTGTCTGATAGGGGGACGGTAATCACTTACCAGGGTGGTGGTGATTGGCTAATGAGTGAGCGTCTCATGAAGTCATGTCTAGGAGGGCGAAGGAATCTAGATTGTTTTGCTTTTCTTGCCAATCTAGATTGCGAGCCCTATGTTTCGAGTAGTAGTGTAGCGATTCCGGTGGTTGGTGAGTTCGAGGATGTTTTCCCCGACGAGTTGCCAGGATTGCCACCGTATCGGGAAATTGAGTTTGGTATCGAGTTGTTTCCAGGGACATCACCGATTTCTATGGCACCTTATCGGATGGCGCCGGCAGAAATGAAGGAATTGAGGAAGCAACTTCAGGAGCTTGCTGATAAAGGATATATTCGGAATAGCACATCTCCGTGGGGAGCACCAGTTTTGTTCGCTAAGAAGCACGATGGGACTCTCAGGTTATGTGTGGATTATCGGCAGTTGAATCGTGTTACGGTGAAGAACAAGTATCCCTTGCCTAGGATTGATGAGCTATTTGATCAGTTGGGAGGTTCGCGATACTTCTCGAAGATTGATTTGCGGTCAGGTTATCATCAGCTCAGAATCAAGGAAGAGGATATTCCCAAGACAGCTTTTAGGACTCGGTATGGGCACTTCGAGTTTCTGGTTATGTCTTTCGGGTTGACGAATGCTCCAGCAGCTTTCATGGATCTGATGAACAGGATATTCAGGCCGTATCTGGATCAGTTTGTGATCGTGTTCATCGATGATATTCTTGTGTATTCTAAGACATGGGAGGAGCATGAGCAGCATCTTCGGATCGTGCTTCAGACTTTGCGGGAGCACCAGTTGTATGCTAAGAGGGAAAAATGTGAGTTCTGGTTGACTGAGGTCAAGTTTCTGGGTCATGTCATCTCGGAGCATGGTATTTCAGTGGATCCGTCCAAGATTGAAGCTATATTGGAGTGGGAACGACCAAGGAATGTAGCGGAGATTCGCAGCTTCTTAGGTCTTGCTGGATATTACAGGAAATTTGTAAAGGACTTTTCGAAGATTGCAGCTCCGTTGACGAGGTTGACCAAGAAAAATGTCAGGTTTGAGTGGGATGAAGACTGTGAGTCTGCTTTTCAGGAATTGAAGAACCGGTTGACTTCAGCTCCAGTATTAGTTATTCCTAGTAGTGACGAGCCGTATGAGGTTTATGCTGATGCTTCAGGGCGCGGACTTGGATGCGTGTTGATGCAGCATGGACGTGTGGTTGCGTACGGATCGAGACAGCTACGACCTCACGAGCGGAATTATCCTACTCACGATTTAGAGCTTACAGCGGTGATCTACGCGCTGAAGATTTGGAGATGTTATTTGTATGGAGCGTCGTTTCAGGTCTTCTCCGATCATAAGAGTTTGAGGCATTTGTTCACTCAGAGGGATCTCAACTTGAGGCAGCGCAGATGGGTGGAGTACATGGAGGATTATGATTTCGCGTTGCAGTATCATCCCGGGAAAGCTAATGTGGTAGCGGACGCGCTTAGCAGAAAGTCTTCAGGGATTCTCGCTTGTTTGATTTTTGAGGACTGGAGCAGGGATGCGACAGTGAGTGAGTATCGGCTACAGTATCATGACGACGGTGATCGAGTTTTGTTATATCACGTGTAAGCGACTCCAACTCTTGTTCGGATGGTGAAGCAAGGTCAGTGGCAGGATCGACATTTGCAGGGGATTTGGTCGCGGATTCAGAACGGGGAGCAGTTTGAAGAATGGAGCGTGCATGCAGATGGATCGTTGTACTTCCGGGAGCGTCTTGCAGTTCCAGTTATCGCCGAGGTGACGAAAGCCGTTCTAGATGAAGCTCATAGGTCTCAGTTCGCTATTCATCCGGGGAGCACCAAAATGTATCGTGATTTGAAGAGGCAGTATTGGTGGAGAGGCATGAAGAAAGATGTTCGCGAGTACGTGGCCAAGTGTTCGACGTGTCTTCAGGTGAAAGCTGAGCATCAGAAGCCTGCAGGTCAGCTTCAGCCGCTTCCTATTCCAGGGTGGAAATGGGAGCATGTTACGATGGATTTTCTCACAGGTTTGCCGAGGACGGAGCAGCGGCATGATGCAGTTTGGGTTGTGGTCGACAGGTTGACGAAATCGGCGCATTTCATTCCGTTTAGGTCGACGTGTTCCAGGAAGATTCTCGGGGAGCTGTATATGCAGAACATTGTGAGGTTGCATGGAGTTCCTTTGTCCATCACCTCTGATCGAGACACCAGGTTTAATGCTAAGTACTGGAGGAGTTTTCAGGAGGCTTTGGGTACGGATTTGAACTTCAGTACGGCGTTTCATCCTCAGACTGATGGGCAGTCTGAGCGGGTTATTCAGGTTCTCGAGGATATGTTGCGTGCTTGTGCGTTGGACTTCGGCGGAAATTGGAAGCAACATTTGCATTTGGCGGAGTTCGCGTACAACAACAGTTATCAGGCGAGTATCGGTATGGCACCATTTGAGGCATTGTATGGGCGACCGTGTCGGTCACCTGTGTGTTGGGCCGAGCCGGAAGATAGAGTTATTCTTGGGCCAGATGAGATTCGTGACAGCAACGAGAAAGTCGCAGTGATTCGGGATCGATTGAGAGCAGCTCAGAGTCGGCAGAAGAGCTACGCGGATAGGAGACGTAGACCTTTAGAATTCGCGGTTGGAGATTTTGTTCTCTTGAGGGTGTCACCTCGTAAGGGAACTATGCGGTTCGGGGTGAGTGGGAAGCTCGCGTCGAGGTATATTGGGCCGTTCGAGATCACTCAGCGTGTTGGTGTGGTCGCTTATCGGCTTGATCTTCCGCCCGAACTTTCTCATGTGCACGATGTGTTTCATGTGTCGATGCTTAGGAAGTGTCCACCTGAGCAGGGTAAGATAGTATCATTTCGCGATGTACAGGTTCAGGAGGATACGACGTACGAAGAAGTGCCGATTCAGATCATCGACCGGAAAGTGATTAGCTTGCGTCGTCGTGAGATACCGTTGGTAAAAGTCGTGTGGCAGCATCACGGGGTTGATGAAGCCACTTGGGAACTAGAGTCGGGTATGCGGGAATTATATCCGCATTTGTTTTGTTTTTGAGATGAGTTGTAAATTTCGAGGACGAAATTTCTTTTAGGGGAGGAGAGCTGTAACGTCCCGAAATTTATTTAACATTAATGTAATGTAAATGATGAATTAGTGTGCCATAATTAAAGTTTTAACTTTAATTAGATTATTTGGTTGGATTTTTAGTTTTTGGTTGTTTTGTTAAATTGATGTGTTCAAAAGATTCCTTGTTGATTTAAAATGATGTTTTGAGCTTTAAAACACAACAATTTGTAAAATGTTAAAAATACTCTGTTTTACAAAACCGTGGGCGGCACATGGTTTTCGCACAGTAAAACCGCCCACCGATTTTCTCTATTTATTTTCCTTTCCTCTCTCTCTCTCTCCTCACTCTCACGAACTCTCTCTCTCTCTCTTCACTCTCCCTCTCGGCAGCCTCCCTCTCTCTCTCAATTTCTTCAAAAAAAATTTTTGTTTCCATTCGAATCCAAGCTTCGGAACAGCAAGGAGGAAGCTCGGGGACGTGATTCGGCGACCGAGAACGCGGATTGAAGCTTCGATTCGAGGTTAGATTCGAAATTTCTAAACTTTTTTCAAAATTTTCGATTTTGTGTGTTTTTGAAATCTAAGCTTGTTTAAGCTTAGAAAACCGTGGATTTGTGTTAAATGAGCTTAGAACAACTAGAATCTAAACCTAGATTGAAGAAAAACGGATTGGATTCAAGATTTTCATTTTTCTCCTCTTTTTCTCATTTTCGGATTTTTGAGGATTTCGAGTTCAAATGTTGTTTAAATGATTCCAAATATGTTTTAGAATGTTTTTCTATCAACTATAGTTATTTTTCATGCCTGGGAATTGAGAAAAACAGGTTGGAATCCAGATTTGGATTTTGGGGATCGAGAAACCCGTGGCTGGGATTTCTGGATTTTCCCAGTTCGGCAGGCCGAAGTTCATGTTCGGCAGGCCGGAGTGATGATCGGCAGGCCGGTGTTCTTCCGACCGGCAGGCCGAATCTGGGGAAATGTTCGGCAGGCCGAACCTCGTTTCCGGTAGGCCGAACTGTGCAGTTCGGCAGGCCGAAGCAGGGCGTCCGGCAGGCCGACCGAGGCATGGAAAATTTTGTGATTTTTACCCGATTTCACTGTTTTGAACCCTGATTTAAATCCCAACCTTATAGGATGATTTTAATGATACAAATGGCACACTAGGACATCATGAAATGATTTAGTAACATAGAATGTCTCGAACTAGATATTGATCGGCTTAGTTTGTATCTAGGACTGTTCGTGGTTCCGTGGAGCTAACGTATAGCGGACCGGGATTACGGTGTGGGGTACCGGCACGAGTACTGAGGTAGGACTTCTATCCTATTTATTTGGTAGCCTGGTTTTGAAATGATTTGGCTTTGAAAAGGATTTCTATCCAAAATGTTTTCAACGGATGTTTGAAAATGGTTTTATCGGTTATATTTTTATATACCGTGACATGAAATGAATTTCATAATGAATGTAATTGACAACACTCGGTAATTGGGTTTTGAATGATAATGATAATGAACACTAAGGCATGATGCCATATCAGAGATCGGGTCGTGTGACGAACGACCTTGGGGGCAGGTCCCGAAACCCAGCTGGGCCACTACGGTGGTGATATCATGGTTTGCCTAGGTAAAAGTAAATTGGTGTTTTGATTTGACGAGTAGACTGTTCTGTGTCAGAACGGTTCTACCTAATTTATTTATTTATTTATCTAACGTTTTATTTCTGTATACTCCTGATAATGTTTTGTTTCTTTGCATCGAATTATTTTATAAAACCTAGTCCTACTGAGCCTTTCGCTCACGTTTTATTGTTTTAAATTTCCCCCCCCTTCTAGGTGGTTTTCCATATAGGTTTGGAGGAGATTCTTCAGACCGGACTCAGGAGCACTAGGAGAATTTATTTATATTCAGTATTATTAATCAAGGCATGTAAGGCTCAACTTTATTTGTACTTGGACTGTAATTGTATTTGTGATATTGTCAGATCCATGTGTGTGCACAAGTTGTGGGTTGTGGAACCCATATTCGCGGTTTTTATTCAATTATTGTTATTTGTTTAATGATTTTAAATTCTTTATCAAATGTGGTGGAAAAATCTCTTTATTTCTTGCTTAATTGGATTTTTAAACCCTTAATTTCAATTAAACTCTCATTTAATTAACCTAAATATTCCGCCACGTCACCTCCCGTACTCCGGGGCGTGACATGTAGACCTTTTAACAAATGCACGCTGAATCTAGAAAATCCCTATAAACGACAAATATTGTAGAACTTTTAAAATTTGAGATACAAATCTTGAAATATCTGGATAAGTTTCAAAGATTCAAACATGTTACAGTATCGCATGTCATGTGTCTGACAGGATAATAAATTTTATTGTATATATTTATATTAAAGAAAACCATAAATTAAATAAGATACTAACACTTATTGTATCGATCTAATCATCACAATTATTTCAAATACAAAGGCAAATATTCTCAGTTAAAAGAAAGACACAGACTATTAAAGGTCAATTGAAACGATTTCAAACAAGCAAAGACTAAACAACCTTTATAGAGCAATGACTTATTCCCCATCCAGTTTTCTTATGGCTTGGCAAATAGGATCTAGAAATACCATATTCTTGAGATGCTTTCTTTCTGCATACATTTTGGGCCAAATTTTAAAAATAGCTCATTGAACATACTCACTAGGATGATATTGAAGAGGAGCATGGAGGTTATCCAAGTTCTCCTTAGAGAGTCCATCCCTACAAAACCTTATTTTATCCTCTCTATTCGTAGACATATAACTAGGTGAAGTACATTTACTGTTACAATTTTGATTTCAATATTTGTTACAAGTTACCGCAATAGCACAAGCTCTTCTTTTCATCGCACTACGATTGGTACCCGTTCCTAGTAAACCGACATCTTGACTAAAGTCACTTGAACGGATCTTCCCCTCTATCAATATCCTCACATCACCAGGGATGCCAAAACGCATAAGAATCCACAACCGAGTGATCCTAGTCTTGTATTTCTTTCTAAGAATCTTTTGGGAGAGTGACGAAAAATGTTTTCTCAGGTGTTGGTATTTTGGATCCATAATGAGATGAAAGGAGAGTAGATAGAAAGGAAAAATTGAGATAGTAAGTTGCAGAATCCTAGAATTCCTTCTTCTTTTAGAAAGAAAGAAGAAGTTCTAGAGAGAAAGAAGATGATTTGTGATTTAGAGAGAGAATAACAAATTAAGAGAGAGAGAGTTAGCTTGGAGAAATAAACTCCTATGCACAGTAGACGTATATGTAAACAATGATTAAACCACTGTAGATGACATGTATAGAGGCCAGGTAGAAGAGACAGAGTGAATCAAACTGATTCAAGATTTGGACTAGGCGCAAATGTTCTAAGCTGAAATGAATCAAGTTGTTTCGGGCCTTAAGACATTTAGAACAAGTTAAATAACAAACATAAAATTGAAAACCAATTTGTACATATCTTAGGCCCATTTCAAAGTCCACTAAAAATAAAAATAACTATGAACAACAAGTTTAATTTAACGACAATCAGGGATCTTCCTGAATGGTATTTAAAATCATTCCGTAACAACATAATCCTCTAGTAACTCATATAATTTGTTTTAATCAAAGCCTTATTGAACAATGTATACACTCATATGTTATCCTTAATACTCAACTTCTTTCAATGGATTCATCATCTTTACTACCAAGGGTTTAGAATGTAACTAACCTTGAAATCAATATACTTTCTATCTTCCAATATAGACTACATCAATGAGCAAAGATCCTTGATTTTACTACTTAGATAGAACATACGCAACATAAATATTCCAACCTTGAAATTCATGCATTCTCTACTTTTATACAGTCCCAATAGACCAAAGACTAACATTTACCCCTCTCAAGGTTCAATACTTTAGGTTCCTAACCTATCTCATATTGCTCAAGTAAATAAAACTTTCAAGAAAAGTTGTCAACACTTAAGTCTTCCATTGAGTCTACACACAATTACTACATAGGTTCGAATCAATTATGAAGAATTTGACAGATCTATGCCAAACTTTGAGATCAACAACTCAAGCCTTATATTTCTTATTATTTCTCACGAGATAAAAGGTTCTTACCTCCTTGTATCTATAAAAATCTCTCAAAATCAATTTACGCATAAATTCATTCCATATAATTATCGTTCCTACATAACAATTAATACTTTCATTCTAGAGTCTTTCTACGTTACATCCTCTTGGACTGTATAAATCAACTTAGAGGTTTATTTTGATGATGACAATGAAAATTCAACTTCAAAACCATTTCAAAAACAAATTTTTAAAGTGGTGCTACACTCCCTAGGTTAACCGAACCTAGGTTCTGATACCAAAAATTCTGTAACGCCTCTAAGCAAGGGTTAACAGTTTTTAATAAATAAAATAAAGATCAGAAAATAAAAATAAAACATCAAAGTAATTTACCCGGGACTTAAATAAAAACTCTCAAAATGAAATAAAAACATAAATAAATAAGTAAACTACAGTTTAATGTAGTACCTTAAATTTTAATGATATAAAACTATCATCATCATCATTCCAACCCTTAACACATCTTAATACAGTCATAGAAAGTAACAAACGATGCTTACAATACCATGAAGGACATTCTTTGATAAATGAAACAATTCCAACATAATACAACTAGATAACTTCCTCAACTATATTTCTTGTCACCACCTCACACATTGTGAGTCCTAAAAAGATGAAAAAAATAGGGGAATGAGTGACATATGCTCAGTAGGGAAAATCATTACTCACCTTTAGGTTTTTATCATTGCCACATTAAAACCTACATGGTTAGTTAGTGTTCATCATTATCCAAATTATGAGATTTATTATGATCATACTCCGTGGATACCATAGTTAATTATTACCGAGCTTTATACACATACATATATACAAATATTACAATTCATCATTATTCCTAGGTATCCACGTTCAATAGAGTATCACTCAACTCATTGAAATCCAATTGGGTGCGCTTGATCACCTTCCAAACATTCCAAGGGTGTTCTAGTGAAGGGACATCAAGCCTCGAGTCCTCACCAAGTCGATTCCTGTACAGTGTGGTTTGGGACTTTCGACCCAAGGAAGCGTCATCACCTCCCCCTATTTTACCTTTAATGTATTCGTACCCAAGGACATAACCGCTGCCTTTTTCACGTCTCACCATTTCTCTATATTCATTCATTATTTATAGAGTTAGTTTTCTTAACTATGGTTCTAAATTTACAACAACATGTGTCAAATCATTTAGCTCCTTGTTGTACAATATAGGACGAGTTCCACATTATCATATTATAGATATAATCATATACATTCAAAATATCATATACATATCTTGCAACATTAAACAACCAAATTTTAATTTATCAAAACCTCACAAAAGATGAGTAATAGAATCCCTATCTCTTGGTGAATACCATGCTAATAACTTTTAGCTCACGATACCAAGCTCATCACGTAAGCTCTAAGTACTTCGTTATCCTACGACGCGTAAAATTAACATACTTTAACTTAAATCTTAATTTATAATTATGACAATTTACAATTTATTTTTATTAGTGTTCCATGATCATTAACGTACTAAAATTGTAAATAGTAATTTTTTAACTTAATTTTAGTAAATTATAAAATAACAATAAAATAAAAATATATGAATTTTATTTTGGTATGAAATATGTGAAAATGAATTTTTAAAATAAATAATATGATTTTAAAATATTTATACTTAAAATAATTAAAAGTTGGATATTTATTAAAATAAAATTATTTGAAATTACAAACTTTATAGAAAACTATTTACGATTTGTGAAAATGACATGTCATTTTTCACCTAAAAATCTTTCACAGAGAACCCAGAATTCGTTTTTTAAGCCCTTTAATCAAATTCTTAGTTTCCTAATAGCTTTATAAGCATAAAAACTATATATAAACAATATATAATCATCTCTAAACATCAAAAACATAATTCTCACAAATTTTTATACCAAAATACAACTTAAAATCAAAGTTAAAGTTTTAGAAATTTAACCTCAAAACTTAGCTGAAATCCATAGTTTGATCTTGAAAACGTTTAGATTTCCTTGATCTTTAAGCTTATGAGAAGTTCTTTGTGAAGATCCATGAGAGAATAACTTGAAATTCATGAAGAGTGTTTGAGCTTTTCCTTTAGTTTTCATTGGTTGTCTCACTGTGAAAGAAAGAATGAAGAAGAAGAGAAGGAGAAAAAGAAAAGAAATGCAGAGGAAGAAGAAAAGAAATGAGCAGGAAGAAAGAAGGATATGTGAGAAGGGAAGAGGAGAATAATTGAGGGGGAGACAAGAAATGTAAGAGTCGGTGTAATGTCTCATCTGGAGACTTTAATCCAAATAACACCAAATGGTATTTTCGTAATTAATTAGAAGTTTTAAGGGCATTTTAGTAAATATACTAAATCGGCATAGAAAATTTAAAAATACGTGAAAATAAATATTGTAAAATAGTTTTTAAATGAAACAATTTTAATTGGCACACTAATACTTGATTTAATTACCATGATACCCCTTAGGAAAATAAATGGTGTCACAAAGAAAAAGGTCTTATTTTAAGTCACGTGTCATGGAACCAATTTTCTATTAATCGTAGTGTCGTATTATTGACCTATTCTAAAGACTAGAGAATATATCACGTATTGTTTTTGTAAACTCTTTTCAGTCATCTCAATGAGAAAGTTTTGGTTTGGCGATCTAGTTAGAATTAATAGGTTTTAACAGTTATAGTGTAAAGATCTTACTTGCTATAGTGTGAAGCAAAAGTTTGTTATAGTATAAAGCTCTCACATGCTACAATTTTTTAGTTCTAATTTGTAGTTTCAACTGTGTTTCCAAACACTCTCAAACTTAGGATTCATTTGGTTTATTGGTTCGAAATAGATGGTTTGAGTTTTTTAGTCTGAAATATATGTTTTAAAAACAAGGTTCAAATTAATGTTGAAAACAAAAGAGTAGTATTTTTAGACTTAGGTTACCTTTTAGGTTCAAAATATCAAGTCAATAGTTCAAATTCAAACTTAAAATTTGTTGTCAAACACGGGTTGAAGTAAAATGTTTGGTTCAAACGACATAAACCCTACTTCAATCAAATGCATCCTTATTGTTTTAAAGAGGAATGTCGTTGTCCCATGGTATTGTCGTTATCTATATATATTTTTAGGAATGCCGTTGTCTAATATAATTTTCTGTTTCATTTGCATTTCTAAATATACGTTTATCCTTTTCTATGGCAAGATATGTTATCGCTTTTCCATGCCGTTGTTGTCTCTGGTTTAAGAGCTCTGACGAATAGTATCTTAGCTATATAGAGATGAAACAACACGTGGTGGTAACTTCATGACGCATTGATGATAAACTCAACTACCAATTCGCTTTCCCTATATATATGTATATATCCTATAGTGCTTCAAGTCCTTCCAGACTGTTCAAATGAGCCCAGCAGCTTGAGTTTGGTTGTTGCACGCAAAATATTAGGGCAAGAAGAGACCAAAGGCTCTGAATACAAGCCCATTTAGTACTAGAAAGTACTTGATCCTTTTTTTGGTTGGCTTTCTTTTTTTCTTCTTTTTTTCTTTTTGCTGAGATTTTTTTAATTGTTTTTTTTTTGCTTTTTTTTTTTTTGTTGTCTCATTTTTGGGGTTGATTATGATGAAGCTTGGATCATTGTCGTTTTCTTCTACAGCAATATTTTGCACTGAGCGCTTGGCAGACAACCAGTCAACAGTTTCATTTTCATCAAAGACCCCACAATTTTTCAAGATCATTCTTGGAGAAAACTCTTCGAGAGAACAAGCTTGTAAGTTTCTAGATCTCCCTTTTAATATCTACCTTGAAATAAATTTCTGCTTCGTTCAAATCTTTTAGTTGGTGTACTCTATTTTTTTTTTTTGGGTAAATTGGTGTACTATACTTTTAGTATTGACTAATGAACCTGCGACCAAATCCCATGATCATTTATCAAAAAAGAAAAAATTTCCTATAAGCAAAAGACGTTTCAAAAAAAAAAAAAAGACGAAGAGAGAGAGAAGAGAGAGGCTATTGTCAAAGGAGATCACCACACCCTCTCAAAGGTTCTTGAAATTTGAACAGAGGAGCATTTTTATGCGGGCCCTTTTTTGTTGGGCAGCTATTACTTATTTGAAAGGGGTATAGGATAATTGATAATAGACCAAGATCCTGTTTTCCTTTATTTCACCTTTTTAACAAGCCAGGAAAATGCCTCAAATACATAACTTTCTTGCTTAAGCTTGGATTCTGAAATTGAATTAGTGATATATTACAAGTTATTTAAGACATCTTTGCTTGTTTGGCAGCAAATTCCCAAAAAAATTATCAGAAAATATGGAGAAACTTTATCAGATTCGGTTTCTGTTAAGCTTCCCTGTGGCTCAAAATGGGAAATGAAGTTGAAAAAACATGACGGCAAGGTTTGGTTAGAAAGAGTTTGCAAAGCACTATTCCATATTTGATAACAATACTACCGTGGATTTGGAACTTGTGTAAAGTATTTTTCTCTGACTTTGAAGCAGTTTGGATGTTAATTGAAGTTTTTAGCTTTTTTACTTTTTTGGGCGTTGAGATCAAACTGAAGAAAAGGAAGATAAATGCGGTCACGTGGTGTTTTGCTAGGAAGATAAATGGTGTTTTTTGTTTGGTTTGTTTTTAACAAAAATTCTAACAGCGGAGGCTGAATGGGATTAATTTAAAACTCGAGGACAAAGTGAGAGTTTTCAAACTTTGAAGGACAAATTGAAAATACTCCACTGAGAAAAGTTGAGTCATATTTGTGTACCTAATATCATAGGACTCTTATTTTTTTTTGTGTGGTTCCTGCGACCACCCAAAACTCAATTTCCATAACAACTGTCTGTTGTGCAATTTTTTTAGTTGTTCATGGAAAAGTATGTGGTCACGATAAGGATTCATTCGCACAAAAAGATTGGAAAAACTAGGTTGAAAAAGCAAGACAATTGCGGTTAGAGATACCAATTCACGATCATTTATTTCCCAAGGTGCAAACCATTTTGTATAAACGCAATGCTGCCATGTTAATGGTAAACCCTTTCATTGGAAGATGGAAAACCAGAGACTTTTTTTTTTTTTTTTACAACGGAATTAAACCCTCTTTTGGGATTTTTTTAAGCCCTATTGTTTTTTTTTTTTTATGTTTTTTTTTTTGTTTTTTTGGCTGTGTTTCTGTTGTCTTTTTAGCAAATCAACAGTTATTTCTATTTTTCACTTTCTTTTTTTTTCTAGGTAATATTTTTTTCATCAAAGAATAAAGAGAAAAACTATGAACAAAATGATAGTTAATTGTCATTTTCTATGTTTAATTGATAGCGTAAAAAGTTGAAATTTATTTATTAATTTTTTTTATGGTCCAATAGGCAGTAAGGTAAGTCAGATAAGAAAATATAATTACTTTAAGAGAATGTTGGGCTTGGTAATTATTTAATCAATTGCCAAAATTATAGTGATTTTGATGAAAATTGAACTTTTTAAAATTTGAGCTTCTGTCGATTGTTTGTAGATTTTGGGCAGCATGTTGGCGCCGCCTCATACGGTGTGCAACACCATAGCTTTAGAGGCATTATCAACACTAAGCACCAAAAGGAGGTGAGTAATCTTTTACAATTTATTAAATAAAATTTATTCTTATAAAATGCTGTATATGTATAAATGTGATAGAACTTAATCATGTATTACGAGGGTAAATGTGATATATTTTTTTTAGGATAACTACTTTTTGAGTGCAATGTGACACTTTTTTAAACCTAGCATAAATAATTATTTTTTAAAAGCGACATAATTTTTTTTTTAAAAAAAAATAGGTCCTATAAATAAGCCTGGATGTTGTGGGATTGATTTTACAGTAGTTGTACGATTGGTCCCCATTTAATATTGTCTTATTTTATAGTTTATTTAGGAGAGCGGTTGAAATCATGTTTTATGATTGAAACTTTTTTTTTTTTAAATTTTATGAGAGAAAATATTATAGCAAAAACAATTAGAACCATAGAGAAGTGTTGAAACTGTAATCACCAACGAGTTATATCACGTGTGTTTTTTCTAAACTATTTTTCCATCAGATCATAACAATAATAGAGAAACTTGAATTGTTTTAAAGAGGAATGTCGTTCTCCCAAATTATTATCGTTTTCTAATATCAATTTTTTTTTTCTTTTTTCTGTTTTGTTTTCCAAAGTCATTTCTGTTTCTTAGTATCCGTTTATCCTTTTCTACAGTATTCTTCTAGTTATTTGCAAGAGATATTGTCGTTTTCCATACTGTCGTTGCCTAATAGGTTTTCCTATGCAACGTTTCTGAAAAGCTGTCTCACTAATAGTACATATATAATGGGAAATTGTAATAATCTTAGCTAAACAGAGAGAAAAACAACACGTGGTGGTAACTTCATGACGCGTTGATGACAAACTCAGCTGCCACTTCACTTTCCCTATATATACACGCGCACACTCTATATATATATATATATGTATATATATATATATGTATACACATATAGCTTACTCTACTTCAATGACTTCCAGATTTTTCAAGTGAGCTTAGAAACTTGAGTTTAGTTGTTTGCATGCAAAATCTTATATCAAGAAGAAATAAAAAATTCTGAATGTAAGTCCATTTTAGTGCTAGAAAATACTTTTATATTGTTTTGGTTGATTTATAATTTTCTTTTTACTGACATTTTTTTTTAAAATGGTTTTGTCGATGCTTTTTTTCTTTTCTTTTCTTTTCTTTTCTTTTTTGGTAGATTCTAATGAAGCTTGGATGTCATGTCTTTTTCTTCGATAGCGTTAATATAATTTTGTCTCTGGCTTCGAAACCCAATTTCAAGCTTTACGAGTTCAAAGATGTCAAGCCAGGCAACGTTTTCGTCAAGGACTCTACAATTTTTCAAGATAATTCTTGAAGAAACTCTTCAAGAGAACAAGCTTGTGAGTTTCTAGATCTCCCTTTTTAATTTCTACCTTGAAAGATCACATAATTATGCTGTTCAAATCTTATAGTTGGCTACTCTCCTTTTTTTTTTTTTGCCTCCTAATTGGTGTAAGGTAATATTTAGTATTGACTAATGGACCTCTGACTAAATATCATATTGTCATTGAATTTTAGCCTTTTTTTTAATCACAAATCAAAGAAAAAAATAAAAAATTCCAACAGAGGCAAATGGGGATAATATGGTTTAAAAAATTGAAGAAGAAAAAAAGAAAGAAAGAGGCCATTGCGAAAGGAGATCACGACACTCTCTCCATGGCTGTAATATTTTTTTGTTGTGTGTTCTAATATATATAAATATATTCATATGTATATATATGGACTTGTATATATATGTATGTAAAAGTTTTTAATGCTTGAACAGAGGAGCATTTTCAAGTCTATTTTTTTTCCTGGCTGCTGCTACTTATTAGAAAGGGGTGTATGACAATTGATAATAGACCAATGATCCAATGATCTATTATCTCACCTTTTAACAAGCCAAGATAATGCCTAAATACAAAAGTTTTTCTTTATTTCTTTATTATTATTTTTTTTTGAAACGATGCATAAGCAAGTTTTTCTTGCTTAAGCTTGGATTCTGAAATTGCATTAGTGTTATTTTACAAGTTATTTGGGACATCTTTGTTTGTTTGGCAGAAAATTCCCAACAAGTTTATCAGAATACATGGAGAAACTTTATCCGATTCGGTTTCTGTTAAGCTTCCATGTGGCTCAAAATGGGAAATGACGTTGAAAAAACATGATGGCAAGGTTTGGTTAGAGAGGGGTTGGCCAGAGTTTGTAAATCACTATTCCATTGTTAGAGGCCACTTGTTAATCTTTAAATATGAAGGGAATTCTAAATTTTGCGCTTTTATATTTGATACCAGTACTACCGAGATAGATTATCCAATTCTTCCTGTCCGTTTTGGTGGAGATCTCCGAGTTCCTAACACGGAAGCTTATAATGAAGATGATTCTACTCAAATCTTGGATGAAATTTCACCATCCTGTAAAACAAGGGAAAAATCTTCCTTACCATGTTCTCCGCTGCCCAAGAGAATGCAAACTGGTCCGACTGGTGAAACTAAAAGCAGCTTTTCTCATTCTAAAAGCGAAGGCTCTCCTGCGAAGAACAGAACAGCACCAAAGAAGGAGAGCAAAGGAAACTCTGAGACATCTAAGTCAGAGATCAAAGGTATGGAAGTTTTACTTGCTATTTTAACATGTTCTTTTGGGCTTAAGCAAGACGTTCATATTACTTAACTTCTTGTATTTTTGACTAAAAAGCGCGATTCTTTTGTTCTTGTTTTGTTTTTATGGAATGCAGAGAAAAGTGGATTGCCTGGTACAAGTGATAAGGATGAATCTACCACCAAAAGGCAGAGGAAATTGGACAATATGAAACCATTGACAAGAATTGAAAAATTTGCGGCTCTTGACAAGGCTAGCGGTTTCAAATCTGAACGACCGTTTTTTAGGCTTGTAATGCAGCCATCCTATATCCATAAAAATCGCTTGGTAAGCTCTTTTGAAAACTTCGCTTGCCAATACTAATTTCTGCTAAATCCGGTTTGCATACAAGAGATAAATGTTTATTAAGAGCAGAGCTCCGTTCTTCATTTTCCCTTCAAAACAGGCGCTCTCGTTATCTTAATTTACTTCCTTTCGTTCCTTGTTTTTTCTAGTGTTTTCCGCACGCATTTGCAAGAAAATATCTCAAACAATCTAGCGGTTTTATCCACCTAAAAATTCGAGACGGAAGGAGGAGAACTTGGTTGGTGAAGTACAATATCAAAGCGTATGATACACAAATATTTGCGAGGTTATTCACCGGTTGGATGACATTTGTTCGAGAAAATAATCTTGAAGTAGGTGATGTTTGTGTATTTGTTCTGCTTAAGGGTGTACCATTGTCACTTGAAGTTGTAATTTTCCGCCTTAATGGAAACCGAGAACCTCCCTTGCCCGCAGGTGAATAAGGATTTTGTTTCCTTTCTACATATACACCAATTTTTTTCTCACACATTTTCTTGTTTCCCGTGTATGTTGTCGGAGGTGTTTCAGCTCCCAAGGGTGGAAAATTTCAAGTGAAGCAGGAAGAAAGTCCGACGAATGACACTGAATCCGGTGGCAACATAAATGATGAAACCAGCATGCCTATAGAACAAGCAAGAAGATGCAAATATACCTCCATCAAGCAACGCGAATCCTTAAAAGGTCTCGAGAAAGCAAGAATTCTTGAAAGAGCTGTCTTTGAATCTGAAAAACCTTTCTTCAAGGTTGTTATGCAACCATCATATGCTGCTGGTTACAAGGGGCAGTTGGTAAAGTTTCTCAGCCTGTATATGAAAGAGAGCAATCCTATTTAACTATTTAATCCAATACGAATAAGGTGATAAACCTACCACTAACAAAAACACACCAAATACTAGACTGTGGGTTACAATTTTGTGAATAACGGGGTTATAATCCTATAGGAAGAAAATTGTTTTCTGTGAAAAAGAGACTTTTCTTGATCGACTAGAAACTTTCACCAAATTTAATTTTTTACTTTCTTGCCTTTTCTTGGGCAGGCTGTACCATTCGACTTTGCCGAGAGATACCTTAAGAATGAATGCCGTGTCGTTCTTTCGGTCCCAAATGGTGCATCGTGGTCTGCACAATACCAAATACGGAGCACGAAAGCTATAAAATTTCTACCTATAGTCTCTAATGGTTGGAATGTATTTGCAGAGGACAATGATTTGAAAGTGGGCGACGTATGCGTATTTGAGCTTCTTAATCGAACCGACATTTCATTCAAAGTCTCCATTTTCCGATTTTCCGACAATGCAAATGACCAACAATCTCAAGGTTAGCTATGAATCTTGTTTAGTTTGGTTTTAGTTACTGAAACATGAGACGAGTCTTGATCAACTGGTGCAGGCAAACGAAAGAGAGATGGCGTGAGCAAGGTGAAAGACCTCAACAGAAAAAGGCAGTAATTTTAGGACAATAACTTCCCTTTCAAAATGCTTTGTCCGAGGTTGTGGAACTTGTGTTGTGTAAAGTAATTTTCTGTGACTGAAGATGTTTAGATCTTAAATATTGAATTATGTAGCTTTTACTTTTCTGAGCAATGTCTTAATCTTTACCTTATATATATATATATATATATATATATAATAGGCAGAATGTCTGCTTGGATTAGAATTGATGTTAAAATTAAAGTTTAAGTGTGGTCACATGGTTTTTGCGTTTGTTTTTATAATAAATTCTGAAAGAAATTATTCCACGTTATTGCATGACTCCTTTTTTTCATTTGTTTTTAACAAAAATTCTAACAGGGGAGGCTAATTTAGGCTTTCTCATTCTTATAGATAGAATAATTGTCTATATTTTTTGTATTTATTCTAGTATTTTTCCTCTTATTTTTCTAAATACTACTAAAAAGAGTAAAAAATAACATTGACTTAGAAATTGATTTTTTTCAATTTTAAATTTCCAATAAGATAAGAATGATACTTACTAGAATTTTAGAACTAACGAAAAAAAATTTTATACCTAAAACAATTTCGTGGCATTGAAGATGAATTGTTTCTTTGCTGCTTCACTATATTCCTTGAACTTCTCCACTTTTTCACTCTGCCTCCAAACTTCAAATATTGGTCTGTGCTCAGTACATGCCACCCACTTTAAAAGGTTAATCAAACTTTATTTATGTATTTGTGCTCTAGTTTACTTCCTTTTTTAAAGTTGAGTCCAAAAAATATGAATTTATATGATACTATCATTGATTTTGATTAATTTGATTTATTTGAGACTTTAAATTTGAAATGTTATTACTTTTAACTTGACTCGAATCAATGAATTTTTTTTAAAAAAAAATTCCATGTACATATTTTATATTTGCATTAAAAAATTTCAGGTGGGGAACAAACTAGAAGAAAGATTATTAAAAAAAAAAGGGCACACGTATAGAGAGGCCTTGATCCACTGGGGGGGCAGTTGTCGTTCTTCTATACTTTTGTTGCCATCTTAAGAAGCATTCTCAATTCAAAGAGGAATGTCGTTTTCCTAAGTCCTTTTCTTCTCTAATATCAAGATTCACGTTGATTTCAAGTTCTTGTCGCCTTCTTTTTCTTGCATGCTATAGATATTTAATTATTGAAGTCTTTGGAAAATAATCTTTATTGTTTTTATGCATGTTAAGGAATTCTTGTTAATGGTTATGCTATAATAATAGAAAATCGTTAACGGTAGAGAAGACTATTTTGCCCACCGTGAAGTAGGGTGTTTTAATTATAGGATTAACGTTTTAACGGTTTGACGTATAACCTGTAAATGTTAAAAATTTGTGGCACGTGATATAAAACTGCTTCCAATTGGACATCATACCGTTAGAAAGTTAATCCGACCAATCGAACATCATACTGTTAAAAAGTTAATCCGACAAAATAACATGTTCCATTGATAGAGTAAATTAACCTTCTCTACTATAAAAATTCCATAAAATAAAGAGAAGTGTTCTAAGATTTAGAACGTTTGCATAAACAGTGAAAGCAAAACGGTTGAAATGTACGGAAACAGGGGGTAAAGCTTATGAAATTAAACCATATTTTTTTTTAAAAAAAAAGAAAAGCCAAACTAATGAGGTTTATTCATGTCACACTATTATTCATATTTAATATTAGGTTGTGACATGTGGCATTTATAAAAAGTAAAATTTAAAATATGGCATTTAAGAAAATTCCTCTTAAAATAATTCATTAGGGGTATAAAATAAGTATTTCTCAACGTTTTTGAAAACCAATATGACCAATACTATATTATAAAATACTATTTTAGCAACAGAGATCACATGCAGGTAATATCTAGAGGTGTCAATTTATATCGAGCCAAAATAGGCCTTCCTGAGGCCTAGACACCGACCTGACCCACAAAAAGACTAGGCTAAGCTAAGCCTAATTCTTCAGCTAAGCTAAAGATCAGTCTGGCTTCACGAGCATAGATTTTGTTTTGAATTTTTTAGTATTCTAATATAAAAATTGGGTTGGGTAGCCTTAGGCCCATCGAGCTTTCGAGCGGGGCTAGACATACCCTCCCTATCTCTTGGTCAGCCCAATCCACTTTTTTTTTTGGGCCTTCATAGGTGGGGTTGGGCGGCTCGAATTGATAAACCCAACTACTTGCCTTTCCTTATACTGTGCATAAACTCAACAACTTTTAGGTCTTTTTTTAAAGGATTAATTAGAAAAATTCCCACTGAACTATAGCCTTTGTAATACTTTGCCCCTCAAACTTCAAAACGTAGCATTTATTCACCTTAAAGAATGAACTGTTAAGAAAAATGATCATTCTATTAGAATTTTAACGTCAAATTGACAAATAATTTTAAAATTAGAAGTATTTGATAATCTTAGTTATAAAAACAACCAAAAAATAAAAATATGATAAAAATACGCTTTATGGATGATTAAAAATAAAAAATCAATTAAAAACATACTATATTACTGTATGGATCCCCTTTTTTCGATATACAGAAATTTTCTTTACAATTTTATTAACTTTTTTCACACTCTAAAAGTATTTTTTTAATTTTAAAGATTATAAATACTAATAAAAACTTCAAAATATGAAGGAAAATTTATTAATATTGTCAATTTTTTTTTCTCTTTGAAAATTTTGTGTGATATTTCTTGTTATAACTTTTTCATTCTACAAATATATATAACTTTTAAAATTTCAAAATACTTTTTGGGTGTGAAAAAATAAAATTTTGAAGAAAATTTGGTACATTAAAAAAGAAGGATTCTAATGGTATAACAGTTTTAATTCATTTTTTTTTTGTTTTTAATTATTAATGAAGACTATTTTTTATTATTGTTTTAATTTTTATGGTTATTATATAACCAAAATTATCAAAATACCCCTACTTTATAATCGTTCATCAATTTTTCATTAAAATTCTAACAAAAGAACCATTTTTGCTAACAATTTATACTTTAAGGGGAACAGATGTTAGGTTTTGAATTTTGGGAGCAAAGTGTTACAAAAGCCCATAATTCATGGGAAATTTTTGTATTTAATCCCTTTTCAAGTATAATTTAATTTAAAAAGATTATTAAAGATTATGTTTTTTATTGCATAAGTTACCATCAATTCTGTATGTAATGTAAGTCCATATAGTGGTAGAAACTACTTATATAAGCACAAAAGAATTAATGACTTAAACCAATTTTGGCTAAGAACGCTAGTATGTGAGAGCTTTATACTATAACAACTTTTTGTTTTTTTTTCTTTTTTCTATAGCTGCTAAAAGCTTTACACTGTTTATTGGTTTAGAACCAATTGGTTCAATTTGAGGGTCAAACAACATTTAATCTTATTATTTGTTAATTGTTATTAATGCCTAAATTTTTTTAATCGAAATATTTAACTAAACCTACAATACAAAATATTTATCTTTATTGATCTATTTATTTATTTGTATCTTTCTTTTCTTCTTTGAGAAAAACTAAAACTTGTGATATAGTTTTTTTTTAAGGTCACAGTTTATGAATTTATATAGTATGATGATTAATTTTTGATTTATTGAGTTTTAAATTTGAAATATGTATAAAAGTAAAAGAAACTCAAATTTACACCTTTATGATACTAGCACAAATACTAACTTATACGGATATTGGTTACCCCATTTAAGGGATTGACCTTTTAATATGAAAATCTTAACCATTTAAAAGTCCAATTTTCATGAATATAAGTACACTTAAAAGTAAAAAAAAAAAAAAAGCTTCCTTTTAAAAAAAAGAAAAAAAAAAGACTTGATTGACCAATAGTAATGAATTAATTTTTTTTTTTAAATCATATATTGTACATATATATGGGTATTGTAATTAGAATTTTTAAAGGGGAGAAACTAGAACAAAAAGAGCGATGACTTTTCCTTAGAGCCTAAGTTAGCTAGGCCCTTGACATCTGTTTGGTACGAGGGATGAAGAGGAGGAATGATGAAAAGAGTTGGAGGGATACAAAATATAAGGGATAGAAAGGATTATAATATTTTTTTAGGGAGAAAGAGCAAAATAATTAAAACTTAGTAACTAATGTCATATAGTATCAAAATGTGTAGTAAATATCATATAATAAGAAATTGAGTAATATCTCATGAGAAATTGAGAAAAAAAAACCCCTAAATACTCCCACCTCTTTCTTCTCTATATCTCTCATCCTCCTCCTTCATGAGACTACGGACAGCCAAGTAATACAGTATTACTTTTGTAATATTGTATTATCGTGTAAATAAAAAGATTCATCGGCTATTTCGCTGGAGCGTTAGTGGCCGAGAAATACAATATTACCTTGGTAATACTGTATTACCGTATAAATATAAAGATTCATTAACTACTTTGTCAGACTGTTGGCGGCTAAGAAATACAATACTACTTTAGTAATACTATATTATCATGAAATACAAACATTCATCGGCGACTTTGTTAGATCGCTGGTCGTCAAGAAATATAATATTACTTTATATAAATACAAAAATGTATCGACGATTTCGTCAGACCGCCGACAGCTGAGAAATACAGTATTACTATATAATACTTGATTTGAGAACCTTATAAGTATAGAGGTCATAGGTTCAAGTATTAGGGGACGCGAAGAGATCCTAAGGGCTACTAGGTGCCCAGAAGGGACAGTACATCTGAGTAACAATTATAAAATCCGACTATGCTAGGGGTCCCACAAGGTGGGCCCCATGCATCTTTTTATCATAATGCTTCAACCCTCCATCGGGCCCTCTTCTGGGCCTACGGACTTGTAGGTTTTATATTCGTTATTCACACGTACTGTCCTATCTGGGTACCTAGTGACCCTTAAAGATTTTTTCGTGTCCCCAATACTTAAACCTAAAACCTCCCTCCTCATAAAGTTCTTAAGTCAAGTGCTGATACCAATTGATTTGTGGCCCAAGCCAGCCCAATGCTTAAGTTGGGTAACGAGGTCCATGCTAAAAGTGACGGGTCACAGGCTAATCTGTTTGACCCGACTCAAATTGACAGCTCTAGAATCATATCAAAGATAAGGTTTTTTTTTTATGTGAATGATATTTATGATTTTTTGTCTTTTTTTAAAAAAACACATATGCCCCTAAAAAATGAGAAAAAAAAGTGATATAGATTCGCATTTCGTCGAAATAACCCTGGACAATATTATCCTCTCAATATTAACAACTCTTAGCCATTTTAAGAAGCCGGAAGATAAGATTGTCATTTTGATAGTCTGTCGCTTTCTGTAGAAACATTCTCATTTTAAAGAGTAATGTCGTTTCCTAAACTAGTATCATTTTCTTTTCTAATATCACGACTCATACGTTGTTTTCAAGTTTTCGTCGTTTATAAATACAAGTTGTCGTTTCCTACAGCTTTTCTTGCATGCTAGAGATGTTATCGTTTTTCCATGCCATCGTTGTCCGACTTGTTTAAATGAGCAGCGCTTCTTAAAACATACTTTGTTTATTAATGGCATTCTTTGCGACAGAAATCACTTGGTGGTGAACATCAACCCTTAATGATAATTGATAAACCCAACTAGTTAGAATTTGAGCTTTACTTCTCACTGAATATATATATATATATATATATAACAAAAACAAGCATTTGTTGGTTTAAAAATATGGTTATTAATTTTTATCATTCATAATATACACTCGTCATTTAACATAAATAACTGTTTTTTTTTTTTTTTATTTTTTACAGCAAGATTTTATCTCTGCCTCTGAAACCCAATCTCAAGCTTTACAAGTTCAAAGATGTCCAACCAGGCAAGGTTTTCATCAAGGACTCCACATTTTTTCAAGATAATTCTTAAAGAAACTCTTCAAGAGAACAAGCTTGTAAGCTTCCAGATCTCCCTTTTAATTTCAAGCTTGAATGATGACATGATTCACTTTGTTCAAATCTTATAGTTAGTATATTCTACTCCCTTTTTTTTTTCTTTTTTTCTTTTGGTAAATTGGTGTACTGTACTTTTTGTATTGACTAATGGACCTCTGACCAAATATCATATATTGTCAAACCTCTGAATTTTGGCTTTTTTTCATCTTAAAAAAAAAAAAGAAAAATTCCTATGGAACCAAGTGAGGCTTTTGTCCTTTCAAAAAGAAAAGAAAAAAAAAGAGTATTGTCAAACGAGATCCTCTCTTCATGGATGTAGCTTTTTTTTTTTTGGTGTGTGTGTATGCGTGCTCGTATTATATATACACACACACACACACATATATATATAAGTTCTTAACGCTTGAAAAGAGGAGCATTTTCATTTTTTTCTCTTTGGAAGCTGTTAATTATTTGAAAGAACTGTATGATAATTGATGATGGACCATGAATCAATGACCTTTTATCTCGCTTTTTAACAAGCCAATATAATGCCTAAATACATAACTTTTTCTTGTTTAAGCTTGGAATCTGAAATTGCATCATTGTTATTTTGCAAGTTGCTCATGACATCTTTACTTGTTTGGCAGCAAATTCCCTACAAGTTTGTCATGGAGAGACTTTATCCATTCGGTTTCTGTTATGCTTCCGCGTGGCTCAAAATGGGAAATGAAGTTGAAAGTTGAAAAAACATGATGGCAAGGGTTGGCCAGCGTTTGTAAATCACTGTTCCGTTGTTAAAGGCCACTTGCTAATCTTTAGATATGAAGGGAATTCTCAGTCTTGCGCTTTCATATTCGATAACAGTACTACCGAGATAGATTATCCAGTTGTTCGTGTCCATTTTGGTGGAAAATGCCGAGTTCCTAAGAGAAAAGCTAATGAATACGATTCTATTCAAATCTTAGATGAATCTTCCTTTACCAGGCTCTTTTGGGAAGAACAAGACAGCACAAAATAGAATGAGCAAAGGAAATTCAGGGGCTTCTTAAGTCAGAGATGAAAGGTGTGGAGCTTAAACAAGATTTTCATGTTTTTTTAACTTTGCGTGTTTGACAAAAGAAACATGATTCTTTATTTCCTTTTTCTTTTCTGGTTTTTGTGGAACGCAGATAAAATTGATTCGCGTAAGACAAGAGATAAAGATATGAAATCATCCACGAGGCAGATGGAGGTCAACACTATGAAACCTTTGACTCCGGGTGAAAGAGTTGCAGCTCTTGAGAAGACTAGTGGTTTCAAGTCTCATAACCCGTTTTGCAAAGTTGTCATGCAACCCTACTATGTCCGCAATAATCGCGTGGTAAGCTCTCTCTTTCTCTCTCTTTTTGAACTTTGCATGCCAATTTTGATTTCTGCTAAAGCCAGTTTCCAGTCATGAGATAAATGTTTATGAAGGAGTAGAATAGTAAAACATTTACTTTTTTTTTTTTTAGAATTTTCCACATGACTTTTCGAGTAGACATCTCAAAAACTGTAGCAATGTGGAACTCAATGTCCTAAATGGAAGGAGGAGAACTTGGTCTGTAAAGTACGATTTTCGCGGGTATGATGCAGGAACATCATCCAAGTTAAGGAGTGGTTGGAATAAATCTGCTCGGGATAATGATTTGGAAGGGGGCGATGTCTGCATTTTTGAGTTTGTTAATAGGATCAAATTTTAATTTAAAGTTCACATTTTCCAAGCATCTGATTACGATAAAAGTCGCCGACATTCTCAAGGTAACTTCTGAATTCGACAACTCTCAAGATATTGGGCTAAAATTTTTGCTCTGTTTTAATTTGCTTGCTTACTACAACATGTGCTTCCACATGTTCAGCTGGGGGCTCTTCAAACGGAGATACGGCAGTTATAGTTAAAATTGATTAAACTAGCCCCTACTAGGCCGGCGTTTCTACAATGAACCAGTCTGCAGTGGAAGAATTTCTAGCTACTGCATATGCGAGGATAGAGATCCAAAAGAGGAGAAAAAAGAATGTGTTAGAGTGTGATGACCCGAATTTAGTTTGATTCGACCCAAAAAGCTCGTAGTGTGACAATTGTGATGAAAAAATAAATGTGGGATCTTTCATGAGATTAGTAGTAGGCTACAGGATCGGGCGCTTTAACTTTTCTAATCGTCATCATTTTGTAATCTTTTTTGAGTTTAATAATTTTTTTCTTTACTTGGTAAATCTGTATATGTTCTTATTCTTTGTTTCCATCGCACTATTTTTTGTAACAGAATGTACGGACAAGAAACCAAGGTTGTCATGTTTAACTTTTAAAACCACTTACTGAACATCCTAATTCTTAATTTAAAACCACTTACATTAGGCTCTTTTTTGTCGTCATGAATGTTAAATCAATACGTAACTTAAAAAACAGAACATTATCCTTTAAGTTGAGTACAAATATGTCACTATTGTCAGCTCTCCTTTCACTAATGCCTTTGAAATTTTTTTAGTTTACATTTACGCTTGACCTTCAATTATTATGTTCAGTTAGATTTCCAATAAAAGACGAGACCTAGATTTGACAATCACTTTCAATATTTTGCTTGGTTTCCATCAGCAACAATGACACCATTAATCTTCATGGACAATTCTGCTTTGACATACAAGTCATTGAGCCAAAAGGATAGTCGTTTTCTGGTTTTTTATGTCGTCGTAGAGATACGGCTTTAGATTTGCCCCCACATTTTTCTTTTTGACTACTAAAAAACTTGAAGGGCTCTTCTTGTTTCACGTTGATGGGTTTCAGGATTTTTCTTCTCTTCTCAAATGTCAATTTCTTCGGGATATTAAGGACTGTTTTGGGATTTTGTCAAATTAAAAGCTTCTACAAGTCCCCTAAAAAAAAAAAGAAGTTTCTACAAGTTTAAAAGCGGCTTTAGAAACTTCTAAGAATAAAAATGCCAACAACCCATTTAGATGTAGAAATACTAAGACAAAGGAAAACAAAATTCATTAATTTAATTCTCCAATTCAGTGCCAAAAAAAAAACAAAAAAGCAAATCACAGGGGAGATAAATAGAAGAATAACATAGTAAATTGACAGAGCAACACAGAATTCGACCCCCATCAACGAAGAAATTTTCAACTTCGCATTAAGACATCCATGCATTGCCCATTCGTTTTCCTTCGTTGTTACACTTTACCTTTCTTCCCTGAAGCTTTTGTGGACCCTTTTCCCTTGAGCATTTTGGAACTGCCTTTTCCAGCCTTACTGGCGGAAGTTCGACGAGCCCTCATATCCTTTTTCATACGGCTATCGACAAGGATTATACCGTTGCCAACGATTACTTGGACTCCTTTCTTTGCAACAACATATTCCTTATGAGCTCTTTTAGGAGTAGCCTTTCTATGCAGTTGTTCAATTAGCTTCCTCTTTGACTGATCAGAAATGTCCGTCTGTTCTGATATCATTTTAGCCTTCTTACACACCTTCTCAAGCTTCTTCATTGCAACACGTTTATTTCGAGCTTTACCTTCCGCCACCTCTTTCGCAGGTCGTGCATCTATTTCTTTGAACCAAGCTTTCATAGCAGCTATCTTTTCTTTGGTTACAGGCTTAATTGGATGGCGGTGCCTCCTTTCCTCATCCAAAAACCACTTCGGCAAACCTTCATCGTCAAACATGTACTTATTATAGCCATCATCGAGCATTTGTTCCTTTTGTTTTTTCCTCAGCATCTTGTTTGCGCAAGCTAATATCTCAGCTTTTGTGTCAATATCTTCATCTTCATCTGAGGATGAGTCATCGCTCAAATCTGCAGCAGGATCGGCCGGGACAATCTCAAAATCTTCTTTTCTTGAAGACCCCGCTGCTTGAGTTTCCATCTTTAGTACTTTGGCCTTTTTTTGCGAAGTACTTGGTCCCTTTTCCTGCAGTTCATCTTCACTATCAAAATTGCCAAGATCACCATCCTCTACAGCTGCGGCAAAGATGTCCTGACTAAACCACTTGTTCATAATCTCTTCTTCTTGAGTTGGACCGAGTGGTACCACAAGTGGATTCGCCTTCTGATCACTTGTGTGGTGTCTATCTGAATCGTAATCCATCTGGATAATTTCGTCATCACCACTCTGCACATCCCAAAACACTGATATTTACAATCACACACACGAAAAAAAAAAGAAGGGAATCACAAATTCACAATCTTGGGAGTTGTCTAACGAACAAATAAATGAAATAATTTAAGGAAAGTACAGAAAAATATCCCCCAAAACACTTGAGAAAAATGTAAGACCTCATAAAATGAGCTGTTCATTAAATTTCCCTGTGAAAAGTGCTTTATACCTCAAGAAGATTGGTGTCTTCAAAAAGAGCTTTTCTTTCGCGCTTCTGCCACTTTGCACTGCCCTCCTCCTTGGAGGCAAACTGTTCATAAGCCCGATCAAGAAGATCTTCCATTCTTTCATCATATCTAAAATGTCAGAACACAAACATTTAACTATTTAATACATACAAAGCTAATTAGTAACCTTTTTGCTAATATAATATCAGAGTCAGAACTTAGATGTCACCTCCGTTCTTCATCAGAATCGACATCACTGGATAAATCATGTTGGCTTCCATCTAGGCTTTTTTCACTTTCACTATCGTCCACATTAACATCCTCATCATTCAGTTCAGTTGAATCAACTGCCACGAGATCATCCCTACTCCGAAGAACAAATATTCAACACCAAGATGACATTGAGAAGGATACGAAAACAATATAATGTCTATCTGCTACATGTATTATCCTTAATATACAAAAATATCAAGGGTTGAACAAAACTTCTTCCGAGATATGAAAGTTCAATTTTAGATTTTAGAGGTTGCAATAACAGTAGCATCAGCCAAAGGTATTTCAAAATTAAAAAGAAAGACAGAGATCTATTTTTGCTTAAGTTGGCAATAAGATATCCCAAAAGGTAACAAATTTTCAGAAACATATAACAAGTTATGTAATAAGGCTCCGTAAAAGAGAACAAACATAAAACATGAAAGAGATAAATTCACTTTGGTTATGTTTGATACATGTGATTTGACACAAAGAGACGCTGCTTATGTTTGATCCAAAGCAGATAGTTCAGAACAGCAATCAATTTCTAAAAGGCCATCGGTTAAAGATGTAGGGACGCAAAAAAAAAAAAAAAAATCTTAAGACACCGGAAACGAACCTTGATGGCAGAGAGAGAGAACAGCCCATGGTCAACGTAACCATCCTTTACTGCATCCATTTGCAACCCGAGAGCCTTCCGTGCCTTGTCCTACAAGGCATATGTAAAGCAGCAACAGATCAGTCAAGTATTTTATTCAATAGAAGGGCAAATTTCATATCATAAAGAATGATGTTTTCCCATGTGAACTACTAGGGGGACAATGTACAAACTTGGATATAGACTTATGAACATGTGAGCAGACGACACAAGGATAATGGATTCAGTAACCTTCAAGCCTTAAGCATATTATCAAAGCAAAAATTGGGGCTCAAATCATTCTATATTCTATTATTTATTTAGGAGGTTAATAATAATAAAAACAGTTATTTACCTTTTTATACCATGTATTTTAGATTTTTTTAAATAATATACCTTCGGTTTTTTATTTCTTTGAATTTATGCTTTCAGATTAGATTTAATACATAAATTTATACTTTATATTAAGGTTTTTGCCTTTAAAAAATATATAAAATACCTTTTAAAATAAGTATTTTATGTGTTTTTATTTTTATTTTTTTTTCTTATCCATGAAAGTTTTAATTTTTTTATTTTTACTTAAGATAATTTGGTCATTTAAAAGTCAAGATCATCTATTAACTAAGAGAATATATAAATTTATGTATTAAATCTAATCTGAAGGTATGCATTAGATGAGATCAAAAACTAAGGTATAGTTTTTGAATTAACTTTAAAACAAAGGGTATAGAAAGATAAATATCCCTAATAAAAATTGTTGTTGTTTTACAAGAGACATAGAATAACTTTATTAAACAAACATATAAAGTTGTAGAAAAATGGAAAACAAGGAATCTTGCTGTTGTTTGATTATTTAAATGAAAAGAAAACCTCATAAAGCTGTATATCTTTTTACAATTTTTGACTTTACCAGACAGATCTATAACTTTGAGAAGATGAAATGGACATTTCCATCTTATGTTACGATGTATATGTAAGCAATGTTTGTTTGGGACGGGGGAATTGAATGAAATAAGAGGCCAAACTTTAGCTTGTCTCTTTGCAAGAAGCTTTTTTTCTCGTTTCTTCCTGCGCTCCATAGCATGCGTCATCTCCTCCATTTCATTGAGAATTTTATGTTCTTCACACTCATCTTCAATTTCAGCATCTTTAGGAGGAAAATCTTTGGCCTTTTCCGAAGCAGATATGGCCTTTCTTAAACTTTGCCTCCATCTCCATGACAAAAATAATTAGAAGCTTAGTGAGCAATCCACAAAAATAATAATTCACGTAAGAAGGAATAAGCTACAATCGAGTGGAAAAATAGCACGTCACATGTAGAGCATTAATGGGCATAAGCAAAAGGTTGTTTCTACCCCTTCTCTCTAACAGAAGTAAAGTACTAACATATACATAATACGTTGCAAAAGACAGCCAATATTAAAAAAAAATGATTATCCTGAGCCTACATGGACTTAATCAGCAGAACAAACACAAATGCATCAAATTTAAGTCCAATCGAGAAAGAAATGATGATAATGTGACTACAGGTAAACCAGATAATGTTACTACAGGTATCAATTGAAGTGACTTCTATTTGGTTGATTGACCGCGTCCAACCCGCAAAAAACTTCATATCTTATGAAATTTTGATGAACTTCATCTTAACAAGAGGAAATGGAAGATTACACATCTTACTTTAGAAGGCGCCTTTGATCTTGCTCCCCAAGGACACGCAGATCATCGCAAAGAATTTTAACCTGACAGATTGCAGAATTTGAATGTACTTTATAAAAAGCTGTCCCAAGAGAATCAATAACTTCCCAACAGAACAGATCAAACTACATAAAAAGCGAATTACAAAGACCTCTTCTGTTGTTAAAGCATGATCCTTAATGTGAGAGGACGCTGGGTCATCGAAGGATATGGAAGTGAAAGAATAAAGGATCTCATCAGGAGTGCCCGACCAAATAAATTCCGAAGCTGTTGAAACTTTCCTTAAAACCGTCTGTCCATCGTCATACCTGAAATTAGATCCCCTAATCAGCAACAACCAAGATGCATCTTGTTACAAGAAGATATAGAAACAAATAACAAGAACACACACAGATTTAATTTACATGGGAACTTAAGACAGAAAAACCATAAGCAAAAAAGAAGGAAATCACTAAATTCAAAAAAAAAAAAGATTACAAGGCAAAGTCCATAATCACAAATTCTAACTCAATACATCATATATATATATATATAGGCATAAACAAAACCCTAATACATGATATAACTTAATAAGCCCAAAACATAAACTAAACGGCAAAAAGTGCAAAGATCTAATCCATAAGTTACTATTACAGATCTCATAAAAAATCCCATATTATTTCTTTTATTACAATTATCGCACCTCGAACTTTTTGGGTTGACCCAAACTGAATTCAGGTCACCATACTCTAACGCATCTAATCTCCCAAAGAGCCAATGAAAGACCAATGGGGGCACTCAAATTTTTTGTGCTTAAAAATCTTATGTATATAGGCAAGTATTATGTTATAATAATACACAATAGCTCCCATTAAAAATTTAAAATAATCTTGTACCCCATTAAAAATTTCATTCTCTCTAAAATTTTAATGGGCATGAAAGTCTATTCGGACAATTGAAGTGTATTAATAAATTGTTATTTCAAACAAATTTTTGTTCCATTAATAATCAAACTACCAGTCGTACTGTTGTCTACTCGGCAGCATAACTAAGGAATTAAACAAAACTTTAGACAGAGATACTTTACCCATCTCGGTGTCTTTTTTGCCTTTTCCCACTCAGTACATCCGCCACCTAAGTCAGCAGTAATAATAAGTAAACTTTTTGATCATCATAGTAGTGAAAAAAAAAAAAGAAATTCAATTTTAATAAAAATTTACCTTCCTCTGAGGTTCTATAGATCCCTGAAATAAATGATTCACATCAAGAATGCGCGGATCAATCTTGGCAGCTGCCTTGTAGTTAAAAGCAAGAACAAATATCTCAGCAGATCTATAACGACTCGCTTTCGGTTTGTGCACCTCAACCTTCTCAAACAACTGCAAAAGGAGATGGCTTAACAAAATGAGAGAAATTTAGAGAATAATTATCCATCAATTTATCTGTTAGAGTATAATCATCCGAATTTAATTTGGCTTGACCCAAAAAGCTAGTTGTGCGACAATTATGGTGAAATAATAACTATGAGATTTTTCATGATGTATTGCATTAGAGTTTATTATTATCATTTTAACAGCCTAAATCACCACCCATCTTGTAATCTTTTTCAGTTTAGTAATCTTTTTCAGTTTAGTGATTTTTTTCTACTCTGTTTATGATTTTTTTTCTCATCTTAGGTTTTCTAAGTAAGTTTATGTGTGTTGTTGTTTTTTTTTTTTTCTATCATACTATTTTTTTAACATTATCTTTATCGAAGGAATACAGAGAATACCTTTTTCAGACAAAAGTGAACAGAGTGAAAGTCTTGCGAGCGAAAAACCTGATACGAGAAAAGAAAAAAACACCCGACATCTGAGAAAAATATATCAATTCAAAAGCAAAGATAAAGAATTCCAAATGCCAAACTTGGTAAATACGTTACCACACCTTTCCTTTCCTAGAAGATTAATGGCTTCAGCCAACAATTCTCAACACAAAGGTTTTGCACAGAAATACAAAAAATATATAAATAATAATAATTAACAAAATTGAGAATACAATTATGTAGTGTGCACAAAAAGCGAGAGCATGTCAAATTATAAACCATTTACGATTGTAATAAGCTTTCCATTATCCAAAAAGACTATTGAATGTTCCATTTTTTATTAATTGACTGGAACAATCAAGAGTAAATAATCATAATTATTCATTTTCCAGATGACTAAAGAAAAAACTCGTACTAAAGTACAACAAGCACACAAATTAACCCGTTAACAAAAGTTTGTTGATATAAGGACCAAACCTTTGTAACAAAGGTTCCTTTAGGAGCAAGCAACCGAGTGGCCAACTTGACAGCGTCGATGACCAGGGCATTTTGCACGGTCGCTTCCTGAGCCCAAGCGCCGCCGATCCTGGGAGAGCCATCGTGGAGAACCAAATCAAAAGCCGTACAACCATGGTCCCTCATGAACGGCTTGATTTTGGCAACGCATTGGTCGATTTTGGTGATATCTTGCTGGATAGCTATGGCGCCTCGGATAGGAACAATCTTGTCCAAATCGAGGCCGAGGACGAGTCTGCCGACGGGAACACGGCCGACGGCGACTTGCATCCAACTGCCGGGGGCAGCGCAGAGATCGAGGACGCTGCGGGAAGAGCGGAGGAAGCCGAACTTACTGTCGAGTTCGAGAAGCTTCCACGAGGCACGGGAGCGGTAGCCATGCTCTTGGGCGAGACGGTAGTACTTGTCTAACCGATTCTTCCCTTTGACTTTTTTACCCATGCCTGTCTCTGCGATTATAATAGGACGTATTAGGGTTTTGAAAGAGAGAAAGAAATTATTATTTTTTTGTTGTTTCCTTCCAAATTCGCTTTCTAATCGTAATAATGTTAACACTGTGAAACTAACGTGGTTCCGATCGGGGCTCAGGCTAGTCGCTCGGGAGAACTCAAAGGGAGGAATGACTCCAGTGTTCGGAGATGGCAAGGTGGTAGGGAGGAGCTCGGGCTAGTAGGGCCCGCGCAGTGATGAGGATGCTAAGGTTTTATACTCTCTCTCTATCTCTTTCTCGTTTTTCAAAACCCTAAATTTCTCAAAATAATAATTATTTATAATCATATGTGGCCCTGAATTCTAGGATCATATATTCCAAAAATAATAATAAATAAGTGGTAGGATCATTCTGTTTTGTTCTTGTAACTTTAAAAATTTTTACCTTATGCCTAAATTTTAAATTAATTTCTACTTGATACATTTTGTTAGAGTTTCTGTTTAAAATAGACAGAAAAAAGAGAAAAACTAGTGTCTGTTTGAAAAGTTAGATCCAATCTTTTTATGTTCAAACCAAAATGATTGTTTGGCCTATTTACAGCTCAAATCATAAATTGTTTAAATTCATTTTTTTGTTCAAACCAAATAAAACCAACATTTTGACATATTTATCAAACATAAGTTCAAACTATAAATTATGATTTAAATTTATTTTTTGTTCTAACTAATTGGTTTCAATCACTCTCTCAAATAGATATTTGAATTCAAAACAAGCAAAATAAGATCACATGGTCTCGTTTAAAAATCTTTTTTTACGTATGTTTTTGACAAAAATTTTAGCAAAGGGTCAAAGTAGGCATTTTTAAAGTTTACGAGACAAACTAAAAATGACCTAGAGTTAAGGGTTTAAGCGAGGGTGAGAATAATCCCATAACAACAATAATCTAGAATAAGTATAATAATAAGTGTACTCTTTTTCTTTTTTCTTTTTTTTGAACTCTAAATATTAACTATTTTTTTACTTAATTGCAAGATTTATACTTTCTAGTTTTAATAATTTTTAATTTGTCATTTTGAAAAGTATCTTTTAAATTTGAAAAACTTGCTCTAATTTCATCCTTGCATACATGCATAACAAAATAGGAAAAAAAAAAAGTGCAAAGCTACCCTTAATTAAACAATTTCAATTTGAAAAATATTTTTTAAGAATTTGTTTAAAGAGATATTCTAACATTTAAAAGAAACATAAAGCTCAATATGGTATTTGGCAATGTGAGAACAAAATTTTTTTGTTGCTATAGTGTAAAGCTCTCACATGCTACAGTGTCAAGAAAAAAAATATGCTATAGCTTAAAGCTCTCACATGATACAATGTTTTCACCAAAATTGATTTAAGCCATTGGTTTTAACCAATGCTTCCAAACAACCTATAAGATTTTGGGTTTTGAGCACCATTATCCCTTAAACTTTTTACATTTTTGCAATACAGTCCTTAAACTTTATTGAATCTATATTTTGTGGTATAAATAAATTGAAGTGAAGAATCGTGGCATCCCAATTAATTTTCTCTTTCCACATTTAAGTTTCAATCAATCTAATTGAGTCATTTATCTCATCATATATTTTTTTGATTATTGGGCCCTTTCTTTCTTTCTTGGCCTAATTCTGTTTTTACAAACCTTTCTTTTGGGACAATTAAGACCAATAGACTAACATTATAAGGTAATTAAAATTAATAGGCCAAAATCTTAAGAAATTGGCTGACAAGTGAGGGTAGCTTAATGGATTATAATTTCCTCCACCCCAATTATAGGTCTAGGGTTCGAGTCACACTTAACCCTACTAAAAAATATGTGGCATTCCCCTCTCCTTGTATCAAAAAAAAAAAAAAAAGGTCAAAAATTTAATAAATAGGCCATTAAAGTTTAAATATGGGTTCACTTATTATTTAAGTAATATATCTATCCTTATTTGTAAATATGGGTTCACTTATTATTTAAGTAATATATCTATCCTTATTTGTAACCTTTAAACAAATGAAAATCCTAACAAATTTTCCTTATTTAAAAACAAATTAAAAAAAACGTAAACTAGGAAACTCTCTCTAGGATCTCACTGTGAAAGCTACCACCATGGTCACCTTCGGTTACAGCAGAAGCCCGCCGACCACCACAAAACTCGATTTCCATTAGCGATCACGTCTGTTATTATGTCACTATTTGCCATCATGTCAAGTTGTATGTCGTTGATAGCAACACGTGACTAGATCTAGTTTGCCACCTATAACATTGAGCTCCTCCGTAGTGCCTCACCCAACCTCTCTTTCTCTCTCTTCTCTCAAATATTACAGCGAGCGACGACATTGAGATCTCCATCACAATCGGCGGTGTTGCATGTCTTGGTCAACAAGATCTCCAGCAGTGGCGCAACGAGTGGTCGGCAGTGTTACATGTCTTGGTCAACAAGATCTCCAGCAGTGGCGCAACGAGTGGTGAGATCTCTCATTGAAGAAAAGGCTGTGACGATGACTGTATAGCCACTCGCGAGTAAGGCACATCCTCCGTCGAGGAAATAGCACAACTATCACGAATTAGGATCATTGGTGGCTTCATTTATAGTCATATTAATAATCTATTAATTTAATTCTTGTTAGAAATCAAAGCAATAAGCAACAAGAGATAGAAAGAAAATTACACACAAGATTTTAGGTAGAAAAACCACGAGCAGAGGAGAAACAAACCACTAATCACAAAACGAAAATTATAAACCACTAATCACAAAACGAAAATTATAACGCTGTTTAGAGCGCTCAAATAAGAAATTTACTCACTCAATCACTCACAAACTCACAAGACTGAGTTCTTTATATCATTCTTAACACTATGATCTCTATGATATTTTGTGACTCTCTGTAAACTATAAAAAATATGACATATATATATGTATGAGGACTCAAACTCTAGCAAAACATAACCCAAAAAGGCGTAAATACGTGGAATATATGTTCAGGTCAAATTGGAGTGCCGCGGCGCTCATGCATCGAATTTTAGCGTTGCGGCACTGCCTTTCTGCTAAAGGATTTTGGGTCACATAATAACAATTCTCATGTATATAAACAATTATATGTTAAATTTATAGTCACATTAATAATGATGGGATTTTGATGTTTATTAAGATATCCATAATATATATAAACAACAAAAAATGAACAAATATTATTTAATTAGTTAACCAACAATATGTATAATGTCTATGCATGTAGTACACCATTCCCAATATCGAGCTCAACGATGATCGTGATATTGAAATCCAAGTAAATGTAGGTTTTCATTAATCTCTCGATATGCATAAGAATGTCAAACTATTTTAAGTAATATTGAAGTGATTGGTTATAGGTCTTGAGTATGAAAGTTTTTTTCTCCACTGCAAGGAACCAAAACCCAGACCAACTCTTCCTTGCCTAGTTTTTGGTGAGAAAAAAAAATTCTTCCTTGCTTAGAAATTGAAGGAGTTCCGTCAATGTCCACCACAATGTTGTCGTTGATGAGACAACAAAGACATCTTTCTCTAAATCCACAACCTATGCGTACTTTAAAAATAAAAGCAATTGTAAATTAATGACTTCCGTGCTTCAAGTACTTGGTTAAAAATCAAACACACTAAAAATACTTATTTATGTAGTTCTTTGTCAAATTGATTCAAAATAGTTATCAAACATATAAATGTTGTAATTAAAGGATTCTATGGTAAATAAAAATGTAAAATAATGATAATTGTTTTACACTTTTATTTTCCATTAAATTATTTAATTAAAGCATTTGTATGTTAATTTTTTATTCAATTCCACAAAAACTGCATAAATATCTATTTTTAATATGTTTTATGTTTTTAAATTTATTTTATTTTAAAAATATTTGTTTATTTTTTATAAATGTTTTATGTGTAAAATAATTTATTTTAGTCTAATTATTTATTTGTAGATTAAAAATCTAGAGCAAAAAGGTGTAAAAGAATATCAAATTTGGAGCTAAAATATCTACTTTTCTCTCTCTATGTGTCAGCCTTCATCAGCGTGCTGGACAGGTGTCATCACATGATTTGTCCAAGGAGGAAGAAATGTGAAGATGTTGGGAGAAATCCGTTGCAGGAAAAAGAAAAAGCTCAAGCTCTTACGATAGCTAGTGGTTTCAAATCTAAAGACCACCAACCAACACCACACACCCCCCACCCCCTCCCCCCCCCCCTCTTTTTTTATGGTTATCAAGCAACCATCATAAGTCGGAGGAGCCAAGAACTTACCATATCACGTCGCGAGATATTATCGCGGTAATAAGCATGGTTGTGTGATCCTTCAAGTTGGAAAAGGGATCACGACTTGGTCCTTGAGGTACACTTTCAAGGCTCACAGGAAATTTCCAAAAGCCAAACCCGAGTTTGGTTGGGAGGAATTTGCTCACGACAATGATCTGAGAGTAGGCGATGTTTGTGTCTTTGTTCCAACGAAAATGTCTGGATTAATCTTATTCGATGTCGCAAAAATGGAAAAGAAAATCTCTGTGTCTTAAGAGGTAAACATCGTATCCTTTTTTCCCTCTAAATAATCACATTTACATCCATCAAAATTTCATATTGTTTTGTTGATTTAAATGCAGGCAATTTCAGGAAGGTAAATTATGATCAACAGAATACTAAACCAAGGAATAATGTTGTGCTGAAAGTTTCCATACTCAACAACAGGCTGTTTAGACAACGGCAAAGTCTTTAAGTTCAAACATCAAAATTTGTCTTCTTCAACCTAGCGCTTGTAATATCTTTCGTTTTTTATTATAACATCGTTTATTTGTTTGTGTAACACTCAATTTACTAAAATAAAACCTTTAACGTTACAAGTGCAGGACTACATTAATTAAGGGCTACATAGTAGACTAAGTCGTACACAACTGTAAAATAGATGTTATATTATGAGAATGAAAAATATTACATAGTTGAATTTGTAATATTATATAATACTGCATATTATATGTGTATATATGGACTTGGAAAGGTGAAAAAGGGTTGGTTTTTTAGTGGAACTTGAAAGGTCCAATGTTGAAGGCTTCCTAAATTGTTAGCTGACATATACATAGTTGCTTTGCTTCTTTTTATTTTTAGATATATGTGTTGCAACTAACCATCATTGTACGTAGTACTCGTGAGATATGTAGTCGGTTTTAGGAAATACGTGTCGTGATGCATTATCATATTTTTTAGAAGTTTTTATTTATTATTTTTAAGACGTTGCATGTATGATGGAAGACCGATGCAGTATATGTCGTCAGTTGTCGGTTCTATTCCGTTGCCAAGTTATATACATTTTTAATTATGGAGAACTTTGTGTCATCCTTTGTAACAACAGTCTCATGGTATAGTTGCGTCGTACTATGTTGTCGTTTACAACCGATTTATCGTCGTTCTTAACAGTTATTGTCGTTTTTAGACATGTCGCAGTCGTGGATCTTCTCCAAAGTGTTTAGTTGGCAAGAAAATTGCCTCTTCGTGCAGTTATCGGTTTCAGTTGGTATCTTTTGCTTTTTAAGGCTTTATTTGCTGTTGTTTTATGCATATACCCTTTTTAGTGGATTTTGTCGTCTTTCAAAGTTTGTAGTTTATGAGCAATATTGTCGTTTCACCATAAGAAAATAAAATAAAAAAGCAGTGGCTTTACATTATGTAGTAAGGAATCAGATACTAATACTTTTTTTTTCTTTGAATTCTATAGTGAGATTGGAAGAATTTCTAATTTCTTTTTAATATGTTCCGTTCCTGGAGGGTGTCCTTTTTATCAGGCTTATTTATTACTTTACTTACGTCTACAAGTTACCCACTTTTGATGTGCAATTTTCAGCATCAACAAGTCTTTAAAGCAACACCAAGACCGTTTGGTGCAGTCGCACAAGGGAGGGTCCCGGGTAGGGGTTACCGGTAAATTTACCATTATTATAGCATATGTTAAAAATAGCTTAATATTTTTTTGTTTCAGCTAAAACTTTTAGTTGTTACAATATAAAACTATCATATACTACAATATATATAAAAAATAAGCTGTAATATAAAAATCTCATACGTTGGAGTAGGGTTGAACCGATTTACCCCGAACACTTCATAAATTCAGTTGTCAATGTGATTTGGATCAGAATTTATAAATGAGAATAAATTTGCTTTTAAATTTTATGAAAGAAAACAACAAACTTAATTTAAACTATAAATTATAGTTAAAACCCCATGTTCAAACGGTTTATTAAAGTTCATCAAGTTCGATGCAAACAAAATAATTTAAGGGAAATAAAAGCCCTTTCTTCAACCTCAGTTGTGCTAGTATGTTTAGAAGAGTGTGCCTGCCAAATGTCCAACATAGCCCTCAGTTAGTGGTTGTGCTAGCGACAGAGACTAGCATAACTAAGTTAACAAGGGTATTTCACAAAGTCAATTTCAATTTATTAGTTTTAACGTAAATAGTATAAAGCTTTTATATGTTACAGTATAAAATAAAAGTATATTACAAAAAAAAAACTCTCACATGTTATAATATTTTTAGTTCAAACTTACGGTTTCAACTCAATTCTCAAACTCTCTAGACATTGTATTGATGACACGTAAAGATCATGTTGGGGAATTAGGCAACTCCTAATTCCAAGGATCGCAAGAACGAACAATTGTAGAAAATAAATAGGAGAAAAGAAGAAAAAGAGACACCAAATTTTTATACAGGTTCGTCCAAATTTGAGACTACGTCCTGTTTCTGCCGCTTGCAGATTCCACTATGATGAAGGAGATTACAGATTACAAGAGTAGTTTCTCACACACTCACAAATTGTGCTTACCAAAACTCTCTTCTATCTAACACCCAATGGGAATTTTTTCTCTCTCAAGGATGGAGCTCTCAAGAATTTTGCCTCTCACAAAATTACACACTCACAATTTTCACACACCTTTTACACACCCAACCCTAGCCACCTTGTGTCTATTTATAACCAAAGGAGGAGAAAAATCGCAACTAATGGGAAACCCTAGTGGTTTCCCATTTTTAGGGCCTTTGAATCCGACTCTGACTCAACAAACATCGCACAGCACAGTGCGTCAGCGTCGCGGCGCTCAAAACGAGAGCTCGAAACAAGCGCTGCGGCGCTCCCCTGCGGCGCCTAGGCGCTCTTCTTCTGGCGCCTAGGCGCCATCCACATTCGGCCTAAGCTTAAACCTTCAGGCGCCTAGGCGCTCTCCACATGGCGCCTAGGCGCCCTTGTCCTGGCGCCTAGGCGCTCTTCACCTGGCGCCTAGGCGCCCTCGCCCCAGCGCCTCGACGCTCTTCTGCCAGAGCCACAGCGCTGGCTCTCTGCCTTCCAAGGACGCATTTTTCTCCAGTTTTCTTCCTTTGTGCTGGGGTGTCGACTTGATTTGGCTCCACATCTGCAACAATCTCCCACTTGGAGACTAATCAATCACCATGTCTCCCACTGTAGCGGCAAGAACTTCTCACGCCTCATGGAGAAGTCCAACTAAAGTTGCGCACAACTTCAGTTTCTCAATCGGATCCATCTTTGCGAGCATATCTCTGGATCCTTTTACCACCCACCTTGCCTTATATCGTTTGCTGCCAGCACTTTTATTTTTTACCCGGTATACCCTTTTGTTGTGCAAGGACTTTTTACCCTGTGGTAACTTTGCTAGTTGCCATGTCCGATCCAACTCGTCCTTCATGGCTAACTCCCACTTGACCGAATCTCCAGCCTCCATGGCTTCATCATAGCTCTCTGGCTTACCTCTGTCGGTCAACAAGATATAATGCAGAGTTGGGGAGTATCTCTACGGTGGTCTGATTGTCCTGCTAGACCTTCTAACTGGTGTGGCAGGAGTCCTCTGGTTTCCTTCTGGAGCTATGTTTTCCTGGTCTTCAACATCTGGATTTTGCACCTCCACTTCAGGCAGATCCTTCAATGGAATCACCTCAGGCTTCTTATCTTCAGAACCTGAACCCCTAGAGTCCGTGTTGTTTCTGTCCTTGTACAGAACACCTTCGTTGAAGATCACATCCTTGCTCCTGATAATCTTCCGGCTTTGGTCATCCCAGAGACGATAACCAAACTCAAGTCCGCCATAGCCAACCAGAAAACACTTCTTTGACTTGGCATCCAGTTTACTTCTAGCAGCAGAGTCAATGTGTGCATAGGAAACACACCCAAACACTCTCAAGTAAGAGAGATTAACCTGTTTATGGCTCCAGACTTCTTCCGGTAGCTTGAACTTCAGCGGTGTGGATGGACTTCTGTTGATCAGATGAGCGGCTGTGTTAATTGCCTTAGCCCAAAACATCTTTGGCAGCCCTGCATGCAACCTCATGCTTCTAGCATGCTCGTTTAAAGTCCTGTTCATCCTCTCAGCTACCCCATTCTGTTGTGGTTTCCCTGGAATGGTCTTCCTCATCTTTATCCCATTCTCAGCACAGTACCGCCTGAAATCTTCATCTAGGTACTCTCCCCCATTGTCAGACTGCAAGCACTTTACCTTCAAATCTATCTCGTTCTCCACCATGGCTTTCCATCTCTTGAAAGCGTCAAAGACATCAGATTTGTTTTTCAGAAAGTAAACCCATACCTTTCTGCTTGAGTCATCAATGAACGTCACATAATAGTTAGCGCCACCAAGGGAAGTCACCGGCGTAGGCCCCCACACATTAGTGTGAACAAGCTCCAATTTTCTGGACTTAGGCTCTCTACCCATCTTTGAGAAACTCACTCTCTTCTGTTTACCAAAGATGTAGGCTTCACACAAACTATGATCAACAGTTTTCAAACCCAACAGGTTTCCTTTGCAGTGAAGCACCTTCATACCCTTTTCACTCATGTGACCAAGCCTATAATGCCATAGCTCGGTATTGGCAGCAGAATCAGCAACTGCTAGGGTATCTCTGCAACTTGAGTTCATGTAGAGAGTTCCAGCCTTGCGTCCCCGAGCAATAACCATTGCTCCTTTCGTGACTTTCCAACCTCCACAATTGAAGGTCACTTTATGTCCTTCATCATCCAGTTGCCCCACCGAAATCAAGTTGCGCATCAGTTTGGGAACATGTCTCACCTTATGAATCTTCCACACAGACCCATTAGGCATTTTTAAACTGACATCTCCAATGCCAACTATATCCAAAGGTTCTCCATCAGCGAGATAAACCTTACCGTGATTTCCAGCAACATAATTCTCCAGGACATGACGGTGTGCAGTGGTGTGGAATGATGCTCCTGAGTCTATCACCCACGAATCAAAAGAACTGTCAACAGACAAGATTAAGGCATCCTGTTGCTCTTCAGTGGCAGCATTAGCTGCGTCATTGGTCTTGTCCTCGTTCTTCCTTGGAGCCCTGCAGTTCTTTTTCAAGTGGCCCGTCTTCCCACAGTTCCAACACTCCATAGTCCTACCGTTCCTTGACTTGCTTCTCCCATTCCTCGACTTGCCTCTCCTGCCATTATCCCTGTTGGATTGCCTGTCAAGTTTCCTGCCCCTATTATCAACATTAAGGGCCGAGTTCGACGAAGAGGCTTCTCCTAAGTCCTTCCTGCGAACTTCTTCCGCCAGAATAGAATTTCTGACATCAACAAACTTTAATTTGGCATTCCCAAGCGAATTTGTAATGGCCACCCTCATGGGTTCCCAACTGTTTGGTAACGAGACCAAGAGGATTAGGGCATTGATCTCATCATCGAATTTAATCTCTACCGAGACCAATTGGTTCAGGACGGTGTTGAAACTGTTCAGGTGCTCTACCACCAAGGCACCTTCAGGCATCTTTAAATTAAAGAGCTTCTTCATGAGATGTACCTTGTTGTTGGCTGAGGGCTTCTCTTACATCTCTGACAGAGCCTTCATCATCCCTGCTGTAGTAGTCTCCTTCGCAATGTTGTGGGCAACGTTCTTTGACAATGTCAAACGGATCACACCGAGCACCTATCTATCAAGGAGATTCCACTCCTCATCCTTCATGCCTTCGGGCTTATTACCCAAGGGCAAGTGCAGTTTCCTACTGTAGAGATAGTCTTCAACTTACATCCTCCAATAGGAAAAATCTGAACCATCAAATTTGGTGATACCGGCTGTCATACCTTCTTCTCCAGTCATCGTTCTTGATCAAAACCTCCGCTCTGATACCAGTTGTTGGGGAATTAGGCGACTCCTAATTCCAAGGATCGCAAGAATGAACAATTGCAGAAAATAAATAGGAGAAAAGAAGAAAAAGAGACACCAAATTTTTATACAGGTTCGTCCAAATTTGAGACTACGTCCTGTTTCTACCGCTTGCATATTCCACTATGATGAAGGAGATTACAGATTACAAGAGCAGTTTCTCACACACTCACAAATTGTGCTTACCAAAACTCTCTTCTGTCTAACACCCAATGGGAATTTTTTCTCTCTCAAGGATGGAGCTCTCAAGAATTTTGCCTCTCACAAAATTACACACTCACAATTTTCACACACCTTTCACACACCCAACCCTAGCCACCTTGTGTCTATTTATAACCAAAGGAGGAGAAAAATCGCAACTAATGGGAAACCCTAGTGGTTTTCCGTTTTTAGGACCTTTGAATCCGACTCTGACTCAACAAACATCGCGCAGCACAGTGCCTCAGCGCCGCGGCGCTCGAAACGAGCACTTGAAACGAGCGCTGCGGCGCTCCCCTGCGGTGCCTAGGCGCTCTTCTCCTGGCGCCTAGGCGCCATCCACATTCGGCCTAGGCTTAAACCTCCTGGCGCCTAGGCGCCCTTGTCCTGGCGCCTAGGCGCTCTTCACCTGGCGCCTAGGCGCCCTCGCCCCAACGCTGCGGCGCTCTTCTGCCAGAGTCGCGGCGCTGGCTCTCTGCCTTCCGAGGACGCATTTTTCTCCAGTTTTCTTCCTTTGTGCTGGAGTGTCAACTTGATTTGGCTCCACATCTGCAACAGATCAGACCATTTTTAGAGCCATCATCAAGAGAATTTTTTTTTATGTTTTTTTTTGGAAATAAAGTGAATGTGAAGATTGAGGTTTTGAGTTTTGTATAAGAGATAGCATATCTTAAATATAACATTATAGGCCTTTGACAATGATTGGTATAATATAATAGGATGTTTGGGAGAATAGTAGAACATAAAATATTGGTTTGAAAACAATAATATGAGATAACTTTATAATGTAGTAATTTTTTACTTTTTTTAATGTAGTTATTTTCTTACACTATTGTTAGTTAGAACCAACTGTTCGAAACAAGATGCCAAACAAAGACTAAAGCTCTCACACGTTACATTCATAAAAAATAAGCTACAATATAAAATTTTTACATGCTGTAATATTTTTAATCAAAATTGAATCAAACTACGTTATATATTATAATCAAGGGGGTCAGTTTTGTATGGTATGCACAGGAAAAAAAAAAAAAAAAGAACTTCAGACGTGCGATACAACTATTTGCAATGGCATGTTTAATGAAATATAATAAGAAATTAACGTGTCGTGGTATCATATCTGTAAATACCACGCAAACGACTGTTCGATAACGACCACCAACGAAAGTTCTGCAGAAACATTTTGACGTGCAGAAAATATATTGTCTCGCTTTTTCTTCGGAATGGAGAAATGCCTGTTGATATAGCAAAGCTTATTCTGGAATCATTTGACATCATTAGCATTAGAATTAATTATAAAAATTTCACCTTAATTATAGCCCTTGTAATACTTTGTCTTCTAAATTTCAAAATTTAACATCTGTTTCCCGTAAATTATGAACTGTTAACACAAATAGTCATTCTATTAGAATTTTAATGACAAATTAACAAAAAATTTTAAAATTAGGAGTATTTTGATAATCCAGGTTATTTAAAAATTAAAACCATAATAAAAATGGTTTTATATTGATGATTAAAAAAAAATCAATTAAAAACATGCTACTATCTGGATCCCTCTTTTTTGTTATATCAAAATTTTTGTAAAAATTTTATTAACTTTTTTTTCACACTCAAAAAGTATTTTGAAATTTTTAAAGGTATAAATATTAATATGCTGTTTGGCAACAGTTTTCACCACACAATTCTCACCACAAATTCAGTTATGAACAATGTAAAGCTTTTACATGCTACAGTAACAATAAAAAAATTGTTGCAGTGTAAAGCTCTCACGTACTACAGTAAAGTGGTTCTAACTAACAGTTCACACCACCCTTCCAAACACCCCATAAAGTAAACTTCAAAAATATAAAAGACATTTTATTAATACTATCAGAGTTTTTTTCTCTTTGAGAATTTAGCATTATATATTTTTGTTATATTGAATATATTTGTGTTGTATTCTTTTTCATTGCACTAATATATATATATATATATATATATATAACTTTTAAAATTTTAAAATACTCTTTGGGTGTGAAATAATCAATAAAATTTTAAAGAAAATTTTGGCATATCACAAAAGAAGGATTCCAATAGTATAATAGTTTTAATTAATTTTTTTTTATTTTAATCATCAATAAATATTATTTTTATTATAGTTTTAATTTTATAGTTATTTTTATAACCAGAATTAGAAAAATACCCTTAATTTTATAGTCATTTATCAATTTTCTATTAAAATTTTAATAGAATGACTATTTTTGTTACCAGTCATACTTTAGAGAGAGTGAATGCTATGTTTTAAAGTTTAAGGAGTAAAGTATTACAAAGGCTATAACTCATGGGAATTTTTGTAATTAATCCTTAGCATTATTTTTCTTCGAACCTAAAAAAATAGGGTTAGATATCCTCTTCTAATAATGATTTTTATATATTTTTTCTTGTAAACCTTTTCTTATTTTTAAAAATTAAATAAAGTGGTTTTTTATAAATTAATCACTTTATAACAATATAAATCATGTTTTTCACGAAAAGGTTATTTCATGTTTTCTTTTTTTTTCTTTCTTTTTTCTCTCTAAAAGACCTTTTTTTATCGTAAAAGACGGAACTCACTAGTGATTAGCATAATCAATAGGCTATAAATAATATCTTCGATTTTATGAATTCAAACATAATGAATAAACTTTATGTTTTTAAGTTTATTTGGAATACGTGCTCATCAAAGACATACATTTAATAAGATCTTAATCTATTATGTTTTCTAAATAAACCTAAAAACGCATGACATGAAAAAAATAATAATTTTAAATACAAATCACAATCACATAATTAAGTTACCCAAAACTATCAAATTTCTAATTAAGAAATTTCCAAATATAAAAATAAATGTAAATAAATTCAAAACTCTAATAAAATGGTTGCTAATATTTTACGCATCCAGATTTCTAGGTGCGCACGAAAAAAAAAATCCAATTACAGTTTAAAAAAAGGAGCAGGACCGACTTTCAATTTGCAGAAAAATAATAACACTGCACTCTTTGAATGCTTCGATATTTACGAGGCCTAATTGTTTAAGATCAAAGATGGCTTGTGGTCGCCCGGGAAAATATGCGCAAACAAAATTTTCTCTTCGTTTTTTCAAGATCATCCTTGATGAGACTCTTCAAGACAACAAACTTGTAAGCTTATTCCTAAAGTTATATATATATTTATATATACTGGTGTTTGGTAACTGTCATTCTAACCATAAATTATAGTTTAAAACAACTTTTTGTTTAAATTTCGGAAGAAAGAACACCGTAGAAAAAGTTGCGGTTCAAAGCGCTCTCCTAAGGATAATATATGTAGAGAGAGTGCATCAATGGTGGTGTGTATTATTAATTTCATTTTATTGGGTCTTTTATTTTGCAGCAAATTCCTAGCATGCATATTTAATTTTACATATATAGACGGGAACAATCAATTTGTTTTTCTTTTTAACATTCATATATATGATCTTGTATTAATTGCCAAAGAGCAACATATAAATGCTGTTTGTCAAGCAACTTGCATGTTCATAGATGGAGTGAGAAAAATAAGTAAGGGAGGGGGCCATATACAAAATATTTACTCAGATTTTAAATATTATATTAATTAAGTGAGAGATTTTATATATTTTGATGTGGGGAAAACACAGAATCCGAAAATTTCAGAGAGGAAAAACTAACAGTATGATCAGATTTCACGTGTAAAATTTAACAACAATAAAATTTCAAGTGAAGTGGCCCCTCACCTCAACTTTACGTAGCTCCGCCCCAACGCATGTGTTTGGTGTTTTTCTTGATTCCAGACCATATACAGTGAAAACTGTAGAATTTTTTTCAATATAAAGAAACTCGCCTTATTTCGTAGTGTGTATTAATTTCCAAGAGATGTTGCATGATGGTTTCGACTGTTACAGTGGAGAGCTTTCACATGCTATAGTATACATAAAAAATAAGCTACAATGTAAAATTCTAATACGCTACAATATTTTGAACCAAAATAATAACGCTATCCAATCAACTTAATAGCCTCGTTAATTTGTAAATATAGGAACAAGTTAATTTCCACAATTAGTAAGTCAGTCCCACCACCCTTATATCATGTCATGTAGTTATCAATTTTCTCTCGAATATACATGATTTCCAGAATGAAATTTTATACCCTCAAAAAAGTAAAAAAGAATGAAATCTCATTTTATTGGGTGTTTTATTTTGCAGCAAATTCCTAAAAGGATTGTGAACAACTGTGGGGGTACTTTATTAAGTTCAGTACTTCTTAAGCTTCCATGTGGTTTACAATGGAAGGTAGGATTAACCAAGCGTGATGGCAAGGTGTGGATAGACAATGGTTGGGCGGATTTTTCAAAGTACAACTCTCTTGGCCGTGGGGATTTGTTGGTTTTTAATTATGAAGGGAATTCTGATTTCCATGTTCTCATATTTGACAAAACTACTACAGAGATAGATTATCCCTCTAATCACAACCGATTCGAGGAACAATGTGATATTGACATAAAACCTCTAGAATTAGGAAAGGAAAAAGATGATACATCTGGTAAAACAAGAGTGAAATCTCCATTACCGTGTTCTCCGCCCCAGAAGAGAAGAAAAATCAGTCCTGAAGGTACTCATTCTCAACTTGATGAATTGTACTTGAAAATTCTAGGAGCATTTTAGTAATGTACATTGTATCCTATGTGCAAATATCTGAAATTTTAATTTTCATTTTCCTGGTGAAGAAGATGGTGGCGGGAAATCTGTCCCGCCAAAATCGAAAATATGTGAGGATATCGAGAGGCAGAAGTTGAATGCGATAGAAAAGGCTCATGCTCTTAAGATAGCTAGTGATTTCAACTCCGAAGATCCTTATTTTATGGTTTCTATGCAACCAACCTATGTTGCAGTCAAGTATCTGTTGGTATTTAAGATTCTTCTTAAGTTCAATTTGAAACTCCTTTTATTTTATGCTTCTTACTATTTGCCCTTTCAAAATGTGATCTGATATCAGTTTCGTTCCTCCTTTACGGTTTTATTTTCTCCTCAAGAATGTGCCGGCTCTCTTCGCTATGAAGTATCTCATCAACGAGCGTGGTCATGTGATCCTTAAAGTTCCAAATGGGAGGAAGACTTGGACCGTACAGTACAGTTGTGGAATGTATGGAATAAATTCAAAAGCAAAATTTGAGTATGGTTGGAAGGCATTTGTTAAGGACAATGATCTGAAAGTCGGTGATGTTTGCGTCTTTGTTCTGGCGAAAAGCGTTGGAATCACGTTTGAGGTTGCAATTTTTCGCTTAAATGGAATAGCAAATTCCTCTGTGTTACCTGAAGGTAAACATGAAATCTATTTAATTTATATCATCACATTTTTCCTCTGTAGTTTTCATTTATCTTGCATAATCTCCAGTGCATAATGCTGCAACATTTAAAGCCGGGCATAAAGGAAGCTCCTCAAGTAAACCAGAATCTGACACCATAATTAAGAAAATCACCGAGTCCCAGTTTAAAAATCTGAAAAAAGAGGCTCATAATGGAAAATCCAGAGCTAGACCTGTCGAAAGAGCTACCGGATTTCAATCCGAAAATTCGTCCTTCACAGTTACTTTAGGAGCCTCGTATGCAATTACTGTACCGTGCCGTTTTGTAAGTTTTTGAGTTTAAATATCTACTGGATGTTTCAAAAGTGTGCTTTTTCCCCTTTCCCAGAATTCCTTTGACGGCTTTTAACATTCTTATTTCTCACTTTTACATAGATAACTAATCCTTTGCCTTGTATTTGGGCAGCACATTCCATACCAATTTGCAAATACATACATTAATAAGATTGAAGGTGAAGCTATCCTTAAGCTTTCAAATGGTGACCGATCTTGGTCTGTCCAGTACAAAGTAAGAGACAAGTTGAATCAATCACCAGCAGCCGAGTTCTGCCATGGATGGACTCAATTTGCGCGGGATAATAGTTTGGAAGAAGGCGATATCTGCACTTTTGAGCTAATAAAAGGGAACGACATTTCATTCAAGGTTTTCATTCTTAAAGCCAATCATAATGGCCCTTGCCAAGGTAAGTAATAATATTTCCAACAAATCAAATTCAGTCCATAACGGTTGCAATAAATCAGATACATGTGCTAGAAGTCATGCTAATGCTAAAATTTAGCATTACTTTTAGCATGGGTTATTTTTTGTGACAAATAAAGCACCAATGATAGTGTCACAGAGTTGATCGCTCGGACTGATAGCATACATGCTAAATTTTAACGAGTTGAAAATTACAATATTGTTAGCACACAATTAATTATAATGATGTCACTAAACTATTACAACAGTACACTTTAAATTAAAGCATAATTTTTCCATAGTTCATTCTTCTATATATTAGCAGTTTGGACATTAAAAGATAATATGAAAATGGTAGTATTTGAGGGGGGAAAATGATATCTTCAGAAAATACTTTGGGTAGGGAAAATGAAGTTCAAAATATAAAATCATGTTTGACATGAATGTCCAGAGGAGAACAACATTATTTTGGTTTGTTGTATACATCGTCAATTGACACTATCGTATTAGCATTATGCTTGACATGAATAATTCGGTTTAGTAAGTCAATTTTATGTATGTTGATTGTTGATTACTACTAATCCACTATATTGATAACCTTTTTATAACCGATTCAGCTGGAAAGAGTATAGCTAATGAAGATCCGAATAATCCAAGTACAAGATTTCAAACCAAAAGGACTTCATGTAAGGATCACGAGACTTGCAACACGTTCCAAATCGGTCAAATTGCAGAGGGAGAATCTGACTTTCATCACCAAGGCGAAATTAATGTTGAGCCAAGCAAGTCTTGAAATAGTTAGAGATTAATTTGATCTCAAATATGCTCAGAAAATTAATCAAATTAGTCCTAAAACTTGGTTCATTTTAGCGCAGGTAATAAGTTTGGACCTCCATCTAAGGATCACATGACCAGCAGCCAGGTCACCGATATGGTTTCGTCTTCAACAAACCCCTACTTTAAGGTGGAATTGCGCGCGTCTTCTTGTCTAAACCTGGTATAGGATCATTTAAAATATGAGTTTACTTCTCCATATTGTGATAACTCAATCGTGAGCTTAGATAGGATGGTTCACTTAACTTCATTCTTAATTTCTGCAGCATTTGCCCCTTGGTTTTGCTGCGAAGTACTTTGAACCAAAGGAACAGAATGTAAGACTTCAGGTGGGAAAGCAAATGTGGCAAGTGATGATGGTAGTTTGTTCTGGTGGATACATTTTCTCTTGGGGATGGCCCACATTTGTGAGGGAGAACAATCTAGAAATAGGAGACTATTGTGTCTTTGAGTTAGTTGGAAGGGAAGAGGATCAAGTTCTGTTCAAGGTTTCCAAAATTTCTTCATCTACTTCTAGGTCTAGCTAGTTGATTACAAGTCATGTACTATTTTGCTAGCAACAACAAATGTAATTATTGATACTCTAGACCAAAGTAGAATCATTCTGGGAAGCCATTACTTTTTTTAACTATAATTTAGGGGTCTTTAGTCCTTCAAATGAAAACAGAAGGAATCTTTTGATGTAGTCATTTGTAGAACTCTTTTTTCGCATACACACACACACCATAAGGACAAGAATTGGGAGTGTTCTTGTATATACTTGCTCTTTAGACTTTTTTTTCCTTTTAAATTGAGTATATGTTGACGAAATATTTATCTCTCCAATCGTTTGAACAAGTTATTATTTTGCTTCTGAAAAAACTAGAAACATTTTTGTTGATGCATGAAAGCGGTACAACATCGCGTAGGGTGCACAATGGTCGGGTTTCTTATTCTACTTGGCTCTGCCTAGTCTGGTTAGATCTATAAGAGTAGAGAAGGTCTCGTAATAAGGGGACACTTGTGTGGTATTTACCAAGGGCATTCCGACCCTCAAGTTAGCGGAATGATTAGGAAAAGAAAGAGGAGGAGCAAAGTAGGTTAAGGAAGAATGTCCTTATCTTTGTGATAGAGTTAATGCTCCTATTGATAGAGTTAGGCTTGGATTCAAATGTGGACCTGATTTAGACCGTAAGCCGAGTGTACAATTGTATAGAGCTCTTGGGTTAAGTGACAAATGTCAAGATTCCAGAGGTGGGACTTTCTCGACGGCTGAGTATTGACATGAATTAGGTAGTTTTTTGGTTAGACAGAACTGGTTGGGCAGATCTTGGTTGGACGAACCTGTCTAGATAATTGGTCATAAGAATGGTCCTATATGGTTTTTAAATTGTGAAAAACCACCCCACAACAGTAGCCTTGAAGACTTTGGTGATAAAAGTCATTGACACCAAAGTCTTGATGTGGTCATAAAGTATATTTGATGTGTCTATCCGAACAGTTGGTTATGGGTCTAGTTGGCAATAACCTTGCCTAACCTTGAGGTTTTTTGGTGGGCCATAGCCTTTCTAAACTCTTGTTCATAGGCCTAGTCGGCCTATTTAGACACTTGGACTTCTTTGGTCAGCAAGAGACAACTTAGACCCTTAGGCCTCTTGGTTGGCTGTAGTTCTTTAACCCTTAGGTTTCTTAATAGGTCCTAGCCTTTCTAGACTCTTGATCCTAGATTTGGTCAACCTATTCAGACACTAGGTCTTCTTTGGTCTGCTAGAGTTGATGTGGGCCTGTAGATTACTTGGTTGGTTGTAGCCTCTTTAATCCTAGGTTTCGTAGTAGATCATACCTTTTTGGACTCATCGCAGCCTTTTTGAACTCTTGGTTCTAGACCCTGTTGGCCTCTTCGGACACTTGGTCATGGACCTAGTTGACTGTAGCCAGAAACCTGGTCTTCTTTGGTCAGGTAGAGACTTCTTGCACTCGTAAGTCTCTGGGTGGACTATAGTCTTTCTAACCCTTGGGTTTTTTGGTAGGTTGTAGCCTTTCTAAAGTCTTGGTCCTAAAATCTGGTGGGCCTCTTCATGCACTTGGTCCTAGACCTGGTCAGCCATAGTTGAGAACCTAGTTTTCTCTTGGTTAGAGCTGGATGAACTCTTTGGTTGGATTTGGTTAGACCTGGTCACACTTTTTTGGTTGTACCTGATCAGACTTGTGGTCGGACCTGGTGAACCTGTTTGGACTCTTGTTAGACCCATGGTCAAACCTATGGTCAAGTACATGGTCCTATTTAATACTGGTTGGATCTTGGGAAAAGGAAAAGGAGAGGTATGATAGGAAGGAATGCTCTTGTTTATAGAGTTTATTAATGTTATTGCATAAGAAGTTTGGCTTGGATCCAAATATAGACTTGGTTTAGCTTGTGACTCGGGTGTATAGTTATACAAACCTTTAGGTCGAGTGACAAATGTCAAGATCCCTATGGTAGAACTTTCTTTAGACAGACTTGTTTGGATAATTGGTCATACGAATGGTCCTAGATTGCTTTTAAATTGTGAAAAACCACCCTGCAACAATTTCCATTCCATTTTCCCTTAGTTTTTAAGGGCATACTGAAAATGTCTTTTAGCATTTGTAATGCCTTTATAATCATTCGAACGCTTATTTATATCTTGACATGCCTGATATCTTTCTTTGCATTTTTGGGAGTAATGACAACTTTGGAAAGAAAGATATTACTGAAGAGATATTCTTGTGACTTGAGCCGCCTTAAATGATTTCACTAATTTATTATCAGAAATTTAGCATAACGAGAGGAAAATAGAGATAAGAAATATATCACTATCCTATGCCCATGGTATTGGGGGCTCGTTAGACGTGCACATTGTTCCCCCGACGTGCAGAATAAGCTCCAGATTTCAGACAACTGATTAATGATACTAATTCGTAGGTATCTATTTTTCAGTAGTTAAATTTGTAAAAAACATAATTTTAACTAAATCTTAATGGTTTTAAAATATACAGGGAAGTCCAAAGAAAAGAATGGGGTAGTTTTTCCCTTTCTTTCGCTATTGCCGTGCATCACCCTAGCAAAACGGATGATAAATTGAGGAATGCCCAAGTGCAAGCAAGGCCTTACCTAATTATTTTTTCTCTCCCTTCTCTCTCCAAACATGCAGCCCATCTATAACTTTGTTGACTTTTTCACTCACCCAAATCACTCACACTCCATTTACAACTAAGCCTTGAAGACCTAAAGTAATAAAATCTAATTGGAGGTAAGTTATTGGTGATTGTTTTGTTTAAATTCCCAAGTACAGAATGCCATGTGACGTGAGCACCTAGGGTTCATTTGGTATCATTTTTGTTTTTTGTTTTTTAAATGGAAAAACAAAAATGTTTTATTTTGTTCTCATTTTTTATTTTTTAAACAAAAAAACATGTTTAATAACTCTTATTTGTTTTCTGTTTAGAAAAATAAAGAACAAAAAATATGTTCGATAGCGAATTTTGTTACATGTTTTTTAAACAAAAAATTAATACGATTGATTTGAACTCAACTTATCGAAATGATAGGACAGGATTACTGATGGTTGAAGTCGAAGTCAGGATAGACTCATCGTCAGAGTTAGGTTAACGAACCAGACTTATTGTTGGGGTCAGGACTGCACATCGGACAAGGTCAGGTTCAACCGAGGTAAGGATCGAGGTTAGAATGGACTCGCCATTGGGGTCATGTTTGAGGGATAGACTTGTTGTGGGGGTTTGGACCGACAAACTGGACTCTTTGCTTGGGCAAGGACTACAAGTCGAACGCATCATCGAGGTTGGAAAAATAAAAAATTAAAAAAAAACATAATTTCAATATGTTTCATACAGAAATGAAAATAAACATATGTTGCTGCTGCTTCCTCCTCCTCTTCTTCTTACTCTTCAACGAGAGATTTAAACTTTTGTATGTATTTTAGATGGAGTTGAATATACTTATTACAAAGCTATACCTGCAACTATGGAACCCTTTTATAGTTGTTACATTATGATAGTTCTATGATATTTCATATATATGTATCGGGTATATGATTATAGTACTAATAGTGTATATTAGTTTCCTACTAAAAAGAAAAATAATAAACACCAGAAATAAACACTTCAAATATTCTATAGTGTTAAATTTTGAGGCTGAAGGAAGCACCAAAAAAAAAATAATCTTTTAACAATTTCAAAACCTAAACCATAAAGATAACATAAACTATGAAGAAGGAGAAACAACTGCAAAACAGAATATATGAAAGAGAAGCTGTAAATAAAATCTATGAAGATAATAATTCTAAAACCTAAATCATCTATTTCTATGTTCATCGCAACATATAGTGCTCTTCATTTCAAACTCAAGACCCAATCTTTTCTTCTGTACTCTAGCATCTCTAAAAACAATACTCTCAACAACTCTTATTCAAACTTGTTAATAGCTTTTGCATATGCTTCCCCATCAATTTCTTCAATGTCATCCAATGCTTTAATACTCTTCTCTTGCAAGTAATGAGATGAAGAAGTTGCTATTGACCTCTCCAACATCTCAATATTTCTCTTAGAAGATTCACTAAATGCCTCAAAAGTAGATGCCAAAGCTGAAGAAAAAATTAGATTTCTTTCTACTTCGAGAGTCAGAGGTGGTAGTTGAGTTGTTTTTCCTTTTAGTTGCATTCCTATTTACTTTAGTTTCATGAATCCTACGTAAACTTTCAGATATTGCATCATCCTCATTACCAAATGAAAGAGTTTTCTTTGAAGGATAAGCATTAGAACCAGTAGCAGTAGTCTCTCTAAAAATTATGAATAACTTGTTATTAGAGTTTTGACAATCGAGGAGATGACCAAAATCTGAGAATATTTGCTAAAATTTTGGAGAAGTCTTTGCCATTTTCTCAAGAAACAAACAGAGCTAAAGAAGAAAGAGAAGAGAGGAGAGAGATACGAATTTTTTTCCCTAAATCAGATAGATATTCATATTCGTTATAAAAGTTGTTTAAAAAAATTTTAAACACATGAATTTTCTGTTTTTAGAATTTTAAAAATTTTAATAACAGTTTAAAAAAAAACAAAAAATAAAAACAAGACTGCCGAATATACTTTTGCAGTCATGTTTTCCTTTTTTATTTAAAAAATTGATACCCAACAAGCTCTAAGTTAAGGGGTTTTTTTCTTTTAGTTAGGATAAAATTAATTTAAGGTGGAAAGTTTTCGAGAGGAAACCGACCATCTTTTTCAAGTTAATAGTCCATTTCTAAAATTTAAAGTAGACAATTATTCTTGTTATCTAAAAATTTAAAAATTTTATATAAATAGTTATAGTAAGCATAAAATATAATTTTCATCCAGTTTTAATGATAATAAAGGGAAAAATTTTAGTTATTGTATAGCTCTTTTTGTAAAATTTTATGTTATTATGCTATAAGAATGTGACTATATATATTAAATTTTAGAAATTTTTTGAAAGAATTTAAATTTTAGAAATTGGCACTCAATTTTTATGCTAGGGAACCAAACCTGTCAAAAAAAAAAAAAAGAAAACAAAACAAAAAATCAAGACTAATTTATCAAAATTAGAAGTTTATATCAAAATATCACTATGTCTAAAGATTGTCTAACAATACCAATAACCCTACTTTCTTTTTAAGGATTTGAAAAGTTTGCCTTTTTTATTTCCGTTCTTCAAAAATATCTCAAGCCCAATTACTTTTCCATTTATGTTTATTAGCTTATGGGAGAATGGGAGAAACGAAAATTTTTAAAACTTTTTGAAGTAAATAGTAAATTTTAAAAATATTAATAGTAGATAATAATAAAAGCATTTAAGTAAAAATACTCTTCTACCCACAATAAATTAGGCAAATGAAAAGGTTTTATAGAATAAATTTTTTTACTATTATTTACTACGAATATTTTCAACCCAACGGCTTATTTGAGGGATCATGAATGATAGCAAAATAAATATACATACATTTGCTTCCATCAATCCAAATAGAAGCATCATCCATGAGGTGTCATATAATTAGGAAGAAAAAGCTAGTGATTTGGTGAAAAGTTGTGATATGTTATATACTAATAGATCACACATGGACACAATCAATTTCTTAATTATAAAGAGTTTAGGATGTCCACCAATAACTCCCAGTTCTTCAATTTATTCCACTTAGTAAAATTGTGAATTTATATACATCCAAAGGTTTTTTTTATAAAGTTTTGTATGGAAGTACACCTTCCAGACGACAACATATCTTTTTTTGAAGACAACGACAACATATCTTTTAATTGCAAAATGTATTATCAATGTAGTTGAACATAACTTTTATAACTTAAGGACGTCACTTCAATTTTGTGTAGTAGTGATGGAATTTCACTTCATGTAAACTGCCAGATTGGCAATCAGATTTTGCACATTCGTTAGCTTGGCAAACATATTCAAGAAAAATTAGTTTTTTTAGTTTTAGTTTTATATGATCTCAGGATGTTCAAAAATTAAAGTTTCAATGTATTCCAAAGAATCACATTATTGATTGAAAGCAGAAATTACCATGTTGCATTTTAAGAGAACAAATCACAGGATCAGATTATCATGTATTTGTTTTGTGATAAATGTCATGATGATATATTAAAATCTAGGGAATGATGATTAAGTAAAAAAAATACATTGCACGTATTTATGAGAATGGTTTATAGCTAAAAGAAGCTTAGAAACGATTTTTTTTTTTTTTTTTGATGTTAAAAAACGATATCACATACTGCATCTTTGGTGCAATGCACCACAAACTTGGCATGTAGAGTTGGACCTCTATTGTTAAAAAAAAATGTATATATATATATATATATATATATTATATTAGGGCCTACAGTTTAACTTTCTCACTAAAAAGAAGGCTTATTTCAAATCCCAAAAAGACAAGAAATTTGAATAAAGTTTCAGAAGCCTGGAATTTGAGTAGTGCAAAACGAAGAAGACATCTAATTTTTTTTAGGCTTGAATCAGTTAATTGGAAGGGGTGGCACTTACACGACAAAGAAGGTAGAAAGAGTAGGGTAATTCGAGTTTGATTTTAAGAAACTTTTGGAGGTTTTTCTATTTTCAAGTGCTCTTTTTCTTCTTGTTTTAATAAGGATTTATGTGAATCGAATGAAGTTCTGATGGGTTTTGAACGAGGTTTAATAAAAAAAAATCATAAAATTTGGATTGCTAAATTAATGTGTTCTTTTAACTGAGAAATTACATATCAAAATAATTAATAGAGTGAAAATATGACACAGTATCAAAAATTCTCAAGTTCCCTTCTCACTAGTATGACGACAATCCATCTCTGATCAAAATGATCACTTCCATACCATAAAAAATAACTCTCAAAGAGCGCACTATCCATTCTTTAAAAAAAGGGTCATTTTTTAATAAAAAGTAAAAGCGACAACCCATTTGAATTCTAGAAAAACTAACAGAGTATTCGATATGGTTGTTAAAATTATTAGTTATAATTATAATATTACAATATGTGAGAGCTTTATATTAGTAGTAATTTTTTTCTTTTCATTGTAATATATAAGAGCTTTTACACTATTTCTAACTAAAAGTTAATTGGAACCATCTTTGACAATTAAGACATAAACCCTTTTGCTACAAATCCATTTAAAATATTAATCTAAAATCTCATTCTATTTCCTTAAATCCCCACATTTCTCTTAAACAGTTCTTCACACCATTAACATCAACAACAAAAAAAAAAGCTTCTCTACCAAAATGAAAAAGAAAAATCAGCTCAGAGAGAAACAAAAAACAAAACGAAAAAACAATCACAATGGATAAAGTGTCAAGCAAAGCAAGAGGACGACCCTTGTCAAATTGTTTGGTCTTCAATGAGTTATTGGAAGAGAATGAAGGAAGAAGAAGGTAGAAAGAGGGATAATTCGAGTTTGATCTGAAGAATTTTAAAATTTTTTTTTTTTCTAGTTTTAGTGAGGATTTATGACATCAAATGGAGTTTTGATTGGTTTTTCTTGGTATATAAAATGGAGTTCACTGGAAGAACTGGTAAAATTTGAGAAATTTTTTAATGCCAGTTTTTTTTTTTAAGTCGTTTACTTATTTATTTTGATGCTTATTTTGGTACCAGATTTTGGTTTTGTTGGCAGAAAACATAAAATTTACTCGTTCTAAATTTGGTGTTGACATGAAAGAATTTCTACAATTTTCTTTTATCACTCATGAAAAATTTGGATTCACCGATACATACCAAATAGAGCTGCAAAGTTACAAAAGAAACAACCAATAAATTATCCAAACCACCATTTCGTTCCATATTACTCTTAACAAAAATGAAACCTTTCGGTCACTCCAAATGGCAAAGACAACAGACGTTCAGCTAAACAAATTAAAAAAAAAAAAAAAAGAAGGTGGGTGAGCTAGCCGTCGGCGGGTTCTCGCCGCCACCTGTGTCGATTCCCAGACCTCCTCCCTCGACGGCGGCATAAAACCCAGACACAATTTCAACTACGAAAAGCATTTTGATGTTGAAAACTAGAAAAGCCTAAACTCTTTCCTGCATAACCCTTTTGAAAACTAATCAAACAATTCGCCTTTTTTTTTTTTTTTTTTTTAAAGAAACCACTTTGTTTTGACATTTGCAGTCTGCAGAGAGACAAGTGCCAAGGTTTTTTTTTTTTTTTTTTTTTGAGCCCCACAAAAAATACAAATCAGCAGCCGTGTGCTGTATGGTGAGCCACACCCAAAACGCAGTGTCATTTTTTAACTCTTAAATATAGAGCATTAACCGGCTGAGGCCAAAAGCCAGTTACCCACCTACGCCATATCCTTCCAATCACCCCTCCACTGTCCAAAAAAATAAATAGTAAAAATTATTGATCGAAACTGTTTTTATTGTAACATGTAAGAGTTTTATACTGTAATAAATTTTTTTTATTGTAGCATGTGAGGACTTTGCATTGTTCATAACTAAATTTGTGTTTCATACTACCCTTAACCAAACACCCTTGAAAACGACTGCAATGGTTTAGAGGGATATTCTATCCGAATAGATGGAAGCAATCTTTTATATATTATATAATATTAATTATAAAAATTCTCTTTAAATTATAGTTTTTATAACATTTTGTTTATGGAATTTCAAAATATAACATCTGTTTCTTTTAAGGTATAAACTATTAATAAAAATGGTCGTTCTATTAGAATTTTAATAGCAGATTGACAAATAATTTTAAAATTATAGGCATTTTGGTAATCCTATTTATTAAAAAAATAATAATTAAAAACACATTACTATCCCAATACTTCTTTTTTTGATATACTATTTTTTAAAAAAATTATTCTTTTTCTTTCACATTAAAAAAGTATTTTAAAATTTTAAAAGATATAAATACCAATAAAAACTTAAAAAATATGAAACAAAATTTTATTAATACTATCAAAGTTTTTTTCTCTTTGAAAATTTAGTGTTATATTGAATATATTTATGTTATATTCTTTTTTATTTTACTAATATATAGAACTTTTAAAATTTCAAAATACTTTTTGGATTAAAAAATAAAATTTTGAAGAAAATTTTAGTGCGTCAAAAAAGGACTATCATGGTATAATAGTTTTAATTGATTTTTTTAATCATCATAAAGACTATTTTTATTATAATTTTAATTTTGATGGTTATTTTTATAACCAAAATTATCCAAATATTCTTAATTTTATTAATCATTCAATTTTATGTTAAAATTTTAATAAAAAGATCATTTTTATTAATAGTTTATACTTTAAGGAAATAAATGCTATGTTTTTTTAAGGCTGTCAGTTCGGATCTACGAGTCGGGTTGAGCCCTTATATAAACAGCCAACACGAACCCGACTCATGACCTGACGGGTAAAAAAAACACCAACTTGGACACGACCTGAAGTGTAGATGGGTTGACCCGACCCGACACGTGCAACATGCCAATGTGCTACTTTGTGTATGTTCGTGTTGATACGACACTACTGACCCGCTAAACTCGATAGACCTGCAACACAATAGACCCAACAATAAGCCTATAAAATAAACAATAACCCAACAAAACAAAACCACTAAAAAAGTTAACAAAACTTTGTATAAGTTTAACAAAAACAAATATGCTAGAAATTAAATTATGTCAAGTTGGATATACAACAAATATTAGACTAATTTGACACATTAAAATTAATTTCAGGTTATATGGGTTACATTAAGGTCACACGAATTCAATTTGGATTACACGGGTTGATTAACAATTTTTAGGTTAATTTTCAGGTCAATCTTATTTCGACACATTTTTGACAGATTCTTTCGGGTTGATTTTGTGTTGATTCGTGTGACCCGAACCCAATCCCTTTTTTGTGCGGGTCAGACAGGTTCGACTCAATTCCAATTCGAGGCCTATTTTCTAACCCTAACCCGTATTTTTTGTATCGGGTTCGTGTCGTATCATCGTGTCGTAACCTAAATTATTAGCCCTACATTTTTTTAAACATTGAGGACGAAGTGTTTTAAAGACTTGAGGCCGTTTAGTATTATTTTTAAAATATGTGAAAATATTTTATTTTAAAAACTAAAATTTTTTTAAGAATAATACTAAAAGTATTTTTAAAATTTTACCTCAAAAAATATATAAAAATATTGTCAAAAAATACAAAGAACAAACCAAACGGCCGTATTATTCAAGGTAATTTCGGTAATCAGTCAATATATATATATATATATATGTATATATATATATACAGTAAAAATAAGACACCAGTGCCCCAAGTGTCAATTTCCCACGGCTTTCCAGTTCTTTTTGGTCTCTTGATCTCTTCTTTTCTTCTCTTTCTTTTTACCCACCGAAGCTTAAGCTAATTTTCGTCACTCCCTGAAACTCCTCATAATTGCTTGTCGCTGGAAAAACTCCATAAGCTTGTCTTCGAACTACGACTGTGACCTCCACGGCGACGGAGGAGGCGGATTCCGGCTGTTGAATAGAAGGAGGAAAGCTCAAAAATTCCTTGCTTATTTCCTAAAAACAAGTAAGGGTTCTTCTTTGACCTTTTGTTTCCTCTTGATTTGTTCTTGAAAAATGATTCATGGGTCTGTTGTGGATTTGTTCTCATGGGTATTTATTTTCATAAAGATTGAATTTTTATTCAGGAATTTGGGCTCAAAATATTTTTCCTCTGTTTTTGGGGTTTTGTGAAAATGTTAGGAGTGCAAACAGGTTTTATCCTCAAGTATCAATCTCTTGATTTAAAACTCTTTTATATATATATATATATATATATATATTATGAAATTGATGTGTTTCGACGTCATATATGTTTGCGGTTTTGATAGAACTCTTGTTTGGTGATTAGATTGGAGAGTTTTGATTTGTTTTATTTATTTATTTATTTATTTTTCTGTCAATTTCCCTTATTATTATTATTTTTTTCTTTTCGTATTTATTCTTACTGAATATTGCATGTTACCCATGTGTGTTGGTGTGTGTGTGTGAGATTCTGAAAAACTCTTCTTTATATCATCTTCCAATAAAATTTCCTCTATTGCGAGGAACTAGGTTCAGATTTTAATTTATTTGGTCTTTTATTTTGCAGCAAATTCCTAAAAAAATTGTGAACGACTGATCGATAAGGTTTGGGCAGATTTTTCAAAGTGTTACTCTCTTGGCCTCGGGGATTCGTTGGTTTTTTTATATGAAGGGAATTCTCATTTCCATGTTCTCATATTTGACAAAAGCACTATGGAGACAGATTGCCCCTCTAATCCCAACCAATTTGAGAAACAAAATGATATTGACTTAAAACCCCATGAATTAGAAAAGGAAGATGATAGACCTGTTAAAAATTTGGAAAGATTTTCATCCTCTTGTAGAACAAGAGAGAAGTCTCCATTGCCATGTTCCCAGTCCCAGAAGAGAAGAAATATTGGTCTTAAAGGTACTGATTTTGAACTTGATAAATTATCCTTGGAAATTCAATGAGCGTGTTATAAATTACTTTGTGTATTATGGGCAAATCTCTAAAGTTTTAATTTAATTTTTCTGACGAAGAAGGTGGTGGAGTGAAATCTAGACCGCCAAAATCTAGAAAACATGACGATGTCGAGAGGCAAAAGTTGAATGCAATAGAAAAGGTTTATGCACGTAAGATAGCTAGTGATTTCAAATCTGAAGATCCTTTTTTTATGGTTTCGATGCAACCATCCTATGTTGGACTCAAGTATCTGTTGGTAATTAAGCTTCTTTTCACTTGAAACTACTTTTCTTCGCCTTTCAAAATGTGATCTGATATTGGTTTCATTCCTCCTTTTCGGTTTATTTTGTCCTCAAGAATGTACCGTATTGCTTTGCAACAAAGTATCTCGTTAATGAGCGTGGTCATGTGATCCTTAAAGTTCCAAATGCGGGGAAGACTTGGTATGTACAGTACAGTTTTGGAACGTACGGAATAAATGCAAAGGCAAAATTGGAGTATGGTTGGAAGGCATTTGTTCGGGACAATGATTTGAAAGTCGGTGATGTTTGTGTTTTTGTTCTGACCAAGAGCACTGAAATCTTATTTGAGGTTTCAATTTTCCGCATAAATGGAACAGCAATTTCCTCTGTGTTACCAGCAGGTAAACACATGAAATCTTCTCATTGGTGGTAATACCAATGTTTCTTCTTTCTTTAGTTTTATTATATCACATTTTCCATCTGTAATTTCATTTTTCTGTCATAATCATAATCTCCAGAGCTTGCGGCAACATTTAAAGCTGGGCAGAGCGAAAGCTTCTCTAGCAAACTTGAATCTGACACGATGATTAAGAAAGCTGGCAAGTCCCAATTTAGAAGCCTGAAAACAGTGGCTGGAAATGGGAAAACTGAAAATTCATTCTTCACGGTTACTTTAGGATCCCCATATGCAACTACTGTACCGAGCAGTTTTGTAAGTTCTTTTGGTTGAAATATCTACCGAATGGTGAAATTCTATTTGCTTCAATTTTCTGTGTATTTTTCAGAAGGCTTTTTGTTTTTTTTTTTTTTGCATTTTTTTTAATTCCTTTCTGGAGTTCCTTGATGGAATTTTTAATATTCTTGTCTCTCACTTTACATAAACAACTAAATTTTTTTCTTGTATTTGGGCAGCGCATCCCACTCAAGTTTGCCAAGACCTACATTAATAAGATTGAAGGTGAAGGTATCCTTAAGGTTTCAGATGGTAACCGATCTTGGTCTGTCCTGTACAAAGTAAAAGACAGATTGAATCGATCACCAGTAGCTGAGCTCTTCCGTGGATGGTCTGCATTTGCACGGGATAATAGTTTGGAAGAAGGCGATATCTGCACATTTGAGCTAATAAATGGAAACGACATTTCATTTAAGGTTTTCATTCTTAAAGCCAATCAAGATCTCCCTCACCAATGTAAGTAATAGCATATATGCTAAATTTTAGCACCAGTTAAAAATTACAATATCGCACTACATAATTACAATATTGTTACCACATAATTATTATAATGTTGTCTCTGAACTATTACAACATTACGCACTATATTAAAGCTTAATTTTTCCATTCTTCATTCTTCTATATATTTCTCAGTACATAAAAGAATCTATAATGCATAAATTCATCATCATATTCTTTTAAAATATGCTGTTGAACTATAATTAGCAGTTTAAACATTAAAAGATAATATGAAATTAATAGTATTTAAGGGGGAAAATGTTATTTGACATTATAGCATTATCATTATGCTTAACATGAATAATTCAGTTTAATTTCAATTTATGTATGTTGATTGTTGATTACTACTATACTGATAACTTGTTTATAATGGATTCAGCTGGCAAGAGTGTAGCTGATGGAGATCTGAATTATCCGATTGCAATATTTAAAACTGAAAGTACTTCATGTCAGGATCACGAGACTTGCAATGCATTCAAAATCGGTCAAATTGCAGAGGAAGAATCTGACTGTTGTCATCGAGGGGAAATTAATGTTGAGCCAGGCAAGTCTTGAAATAGTTAGAGAATAATTTGATCTCAAGTATGCTGAGAAAATTAATCAAGTTAGTACTAAAACTCTGTTCATTTTAGCGCAGGCGATAAGTTTGGAAAAGCTCCATCTAAAGATCACAGGACCAGCAGCCGGGTCACCAATATGGTTTCATCTTCAACAAATCCCTACTTCAAAGTGGAATTGCGTGCATCTTCTTGTCTAAACCTGGTATAGGATCATTTAAAATATAAGTTTACTTCTCGGAATTATGATAACTCGATCATGAGGTTAAATGGGATGGTTCTCTTAACTTCATTCTTAATTTCCTCAGCATCTGCCCCTTAGTTTTGCTGAGAAGCACTTTGAGCCAAAGGAACAGAATGTAACACTTCAGGTGGGGAAGAAAATGTGGCAAGTGATGATGGTAGTTTGTTCCAGTGGATACATATTCTCTGGGGGATGGCCCGCATTTTCGAGGGAGAACAACCTAGAACCAGGAGACTATTGTGTCTTTGAGTTGGTTAGAAAGGAAGAGGATCAAGTGCTGCTTAAAGTTTCCAAAGTTTCTTCGCCTACTTCTAGGTCTAGCTAGTTGATTACAAGTCCTGTCTTAATTGAGTACATGTTGATGGTCTTTCCGATCGTTTGATCGAGTTAATATTTTGCTCCTGAAAAAAATTCCCCCCCATTTTTGCTTGGTTTTTAGAGGGGATACTGAAAATGTCATTTAGCATCTATAATGCCTTCATAATCATTTTAATGCTTCATTTTTATTTTTATTTTTTTTGGTATCTTTCATAATCAGAATCATTTAGCATCAGTTGTTAGGAGGCTCCTAGGCCTAATGTAAGTCCAGTTTGCTCGGCACGCGATACTGGATGGAACTTTTACTGTCACAAATGTAAGATTATGATGATTTTACTTTGCGTGCATGAACTAGAGCATCCGAGCATCAAAGAATTCAGGGGCGTCCTAGTACCCGAACATCCGAGCACCGCAGAGCCAGGGCACTTGGAGCGTGTGACTGCTTGAGAACGTTAAATGTTAGGAGTTAAAACATATCAAAAACTTGTTTACAATACAAGAAGATGAACCAATTCTCATATTATAAAGAGAGAGAGAGAACAAGATGAACCCATTCTTTTTATCAAGAGGAGTAGAAATTTATCCTATTTATGTGAGAATTTTGAACTCATCCATTACTCAAATATCAGTAGTTTTTTTCGAGGCCAAGTTGCGCGCTTTTTAATACTGAAGCTTTTGTGATATCCCACTGCCGCTGTAGTTTTCCCTTGTTCATTTTGCAACGTTCTTCGTTCAAGTGTTCATTTGATCCGAACTTTTAGTACAGATCATGTTTTTGTTGTTGGAAGAACGCGCTTTTTAATGCTGAAGCTTTGTGATATCCTTCTGCAACTATAGTTGTCTTGTTGGTTTTGCAAAGTTCTTGGTTCAAGTATTCATTTGATCAGAATTTTATAGGCCGTTTGATACGTAGGTTTAAAACCGTTTAAACAATAGAGACAGTTTAAACTGACGTTTAGTGCAGTGATAAGCAAGGCCAGTTCAAACCATAGAGGCCATTTTAAAGCAGTCAAATCCCCCACAATTGAAACTTTGCCCCTTCTTTAAGTTCACACAGTTTGAGCCATTTTCTACGGTAAAAATCATTCTCATTTTCGTTTTTCATTCATAAATCATAATTTTTCAAACTCTAATTCTCATTTTAAACTTGATGTGATGTTTTATTGTTGTTTTAAACCTTTAAGTTTTAAACGTCAGTTTAAAACCACCGTTTAAACCATACAGTCTAGAATCCACAGTTCAAACCATAAAGTTCTTAACCACATCATTCCGAACTCAAGCACCAAACAAACCATTATTTTTTTTATTCAAGATCCTGTTTTTGTTGTTGGAAGAAATTTTGTTTCAAACAATAGAAACCATCAAATATATCTTGGAACTTTTTATTTCATAGTGGACATTTCCTCTTTTTTAAAGTGCATATTTACAAATGCTTCATATATACTATATGGTCAAGAAGACATTAAAACTAATAAAAACAAAATAGCTGTTCAATTAATTTGGTTCATGTATATATTGCTCTTTTATACTTTCTAGTCCTTGAGCGAGACGAAGGGGGTTGTGCCTCTTGTTAATTTCAAAAGGCTACAATTTGAGTTCTTCATGTTTTGGCAGCTTTTTCTTGGCAATATCGTATTTGAATTTACAAAATGGTAACAATTAATTCCAACTGGTAATTCAAAAAACAATTTTTAAAGGATGAGAAGAAATACGTAGACAAATACTTCTTTAAAAGTTCAGATAATTTAAAAAAAAAAGGCCTTAAGTGAAAGTGTAAATATGAAATAAAATTTGAAAGTGGTAAAATCTTATTTTTGCCCTTACAGATAGCCCATGTAGATTTAATTCAGTCTATTTAAATGGAAAATAAAAAATTCAAAAGGTAAAGTGAGGAGCTTTGAAAGTTTTGGGGGTAGGGAAGTAGTGATTTTAAAATTCAAAGTGCAAAGTAAGGAGCTTTAAAAGTTCAGAAGGCAAAGTGGTGATTTTTATAAAGTTTAGGGACAAAGTAAGAGAGAGCCCAAAGTTTAAAGGTGATGGTGTTAATAACCTTTAAAATAATTAAAAATAAAAATGTTGTAATTATTAAAGCAAAAAGTCAATCTATCAATCAATAAATTAAAATGCTAACTTTGCTATAACAAATTTAACATTAAAAATGACATTATATTGGAGAGTTTTTTTTTTTTTTTTGGTTTTACACTCAAATATTATATTTATCATTGACACATTAATTTAGCATTGCAGCGAAAATACTCTTATATTTTCTCTCATTAACTATTGGAGTTACCTCTTCTTCTAATCTAAAATTAATGAACTAGATTGTGAAGAAAAAAAATACAATAACGAAAATATCTAACAATAGAAAAAATAAAGGCACATGTCCTAAAACTTTTTATTTTTATTTTTTCAAATTTTCACGTTGCTAGTATGAATTTGTTTAAGAAGGTATACTATTAAAATCAACCTTCCAATACCTTTGAGTAGAGGTGGCAAAATCATGTTTGTGCCTTGTTCGTGTCGGTATATTTACAACACGATACGTTTAGCCTGAATACGAACACAACACAATTAATAAACATGTCAAAAATGTAAACACGAACACGACACGCCTATAGCACGCGTAACACAACGTGACACGATTAACACGATTATTAAACGTGCCGTGACAGGTTGACACGATAACAACACGCATATGACACGTTTATGACCCAATTAACTAAAAATTAAAAAAAATTAATTTTTTTTTTAAAAAAAGCCAATAAAGAAAATTAACAAAAACACAATATCTAATTAATACTAACATACTATAAATATTTCAAATATTTTTATTTTTAAGTTTAAATGTATTATAAATGGGCGGGTCGTGTCGTGCCGTGTCAACACGTTTACGGTCCATTTAATTAAACGTGTTAAGTCATGTTTAGCATGTTAACACGAATCTAGCACGTTTATTTTCGTGTTATTCGTACCAACCCATTTATGACACAATTAATAAACGTGTAGTCCAAACCAGTTTATCTCATGTCGTTTTTGTATCGTGTCATCGTCTCGTGTCTAAAATTACCGACCCTACCTTTGAATATGCAAACATCACTAATATTTTTAAGTCCTAGGTACCTTTTATAGGGGAGAATCTGTGGCAATGCCCACAAAATATGCACCGCCAATAGTGTCCATTAATAAGCAGTTAAAATGCAATCGAACGACTGCTACTTTGTTGGCCCATTAGTACTGTAAGCCTCTGCCCATGAGATTGTGGTGAATTTTATTTTTTTTAACTTTCAACCGTCTTATTACTAAAATTTAATAGCTTGTTTGGTATTAGTTGATTCTAACTAATTTTTAGTTGAAAAAATATAAAATTTTTATATATTATAATAAAAAAAATGACTAAAGTGTAAAGTGTTGGATCAAAATCCAATTATGGGCCAATATATTAAATAAATGTAAATTAAAGGCTATCAATAAGGTTGCCCAATTAAAAGTGATCAATTTGGGTTTTGGGCTTTTAATGCATCATTAAGTGTGGGCCTCCTATGTGTAGAAACCAAAATTATAATTACTAATTTTATGATGGGCTAAATTGGTAATTAAGGATAATTGCTGGGGTTTAGCAATTATATAAAGGGGTTGTGGTCTCCAAGTCAGTATGTACATTATTTTTCTGTTACCCATCTACAGAGAAATTACAGAGCATTCTGATAGGGAGGATTTACGTACCAGACTTGGAAAATCTTCAACCAAAAGACTCAAGAATCACATTCTATCCATGGATTCAGGTTAGCTTCCGCATCTTATTAATATTCTTGATGATTTGACATGAACGATCCTGGGTGATGATGGTTTTCATCACAATTTTATTCTAACAAGTAGTATCTAGAGCCTCTTCATGTTGAATCATTGAGAATCAATAATTTTCTATATGTGATTCTCATTAAAAAATTCTCAAATCTAACAATCTACAGTTTCTTTAAAATTGTTGAATTTGAGAACAATTGTTTGAATTTTTGGTTGAATACAATTCGGTTTCTTTGAACCATTTATACGACACGCTTGCCGAAAAGATAAGAACATCCATTTTTTTGTTTTTTTTCTGTTTTAATTGATTTGATTGCTTCACGTTGCTGAGGAACAGAAAGGAAAAGGAAAAATTAAAATAAAAAAAAGTTATTATCATTTTGTTTGTATATATGCATATATATATATATATATATATATGGATTTTTTGTTGGTTTTAGTCGGGAATAAGGAAAGCCGACGGCATCATTACCGTCGCCGACGAAACACTCCGTGCGCGGCTGTGAGGCTGCGCCGGAAAGACAGTGTTGCGGCCTCTGGCCGCGGCGGAGCTGGAAAGCGGCGGCCACAGAGGTCGCCGCATAAAAAAAAAAAATGAAAGGGCTTTCGCCGGAGGCTGGCCCCATGACTGCTGGCATCGGCCGAGTCTGGGAGCGACCATCAGGTCGCGCCGGAGTAGACGGCCGCAGCACGGGGGCGGCGGCTGTTAGGCCGCCCGTCGTCTTCACCCAGGGGTCGAAAGACCCTTAGGGCTGCTTGAGGAAAGGTCAAGGCTTTAGCCCAGACCTGAGGCCTTTTTTACATGAGCCCGATTGGGCCCGTGATTAGTTCAAACCCAGGGACTCAACCCCTAGGTTATCGGAAAAAAAAAAAAAAAAAAAAAAAAAAGGATACACGGGCCGGCCCGTGACTGGACTTTTCTACACGGGCTGGGCCCGTGACTGGTCAGATCCCCAGGGGTTCAACCCCTGGGTGACCTGAAAAAAAAAAAAAGGAAATAAAGGGGGCTGGTTTAGGATCCGGGTAGGGTTCTCCCGACCCGGTCCAGCCCCGACCCCGTCAATGTTGACCTTGACCAATTTTTTTTATTTTTTATTTTTTAATTTTGGTCATTTTTGGTGCAATTTTAAATTCAAATATTGGTATTTTATATATATTTTGAGATGAATTAATTGAAGCAACATGTCACCAAAGTGGCCTCTCTTGTGGAAATTAATTTGTTTTGAAATATAAAAGGTTGTGTTTATGTAACTTATGTGAATATTGACTGTCCCAAAGGAAGGCAATATTTGACAGAATTGCATGTACACCTGTGGTGATAAACACGTGATGATTATTTGGTTTTACATGTAAGCAATAAATCAGCCCAAAGGAAGATTTATTGTTTGACATGTTCTTATTGTCAGTGTTTGATTACTACACCAAGATATCACTTACAAGTTAATATATCTGTCCAAAGACTAAATATTAATGGAGTGCCCGATATCTTGAGATGGGTTTACCTTTATTTGGATTTATTATTGTTATTATGGATTCTTATGTGAGCTTGTTTTGGTTTTGTTTATTTTGTTCTTTGTTTCAGCTACTAGTTCTGCCTCTAATATTACTGCCAACATCAATTCAATTCCTATGCTGAATGGTAGCAACTTCAAATCATGGCAAGAGAACCTCCTAATAGTTCTCGGAGTCATGGATCTCGACCTTGCGTTAAGGGTTCCTTCTCCCACACCTCTTACAGATAAAAGTTCCTCTGATCAAAAGAAGGACATGGAAAGGTGGGAGAAGTCAAATCGCATGTGTATGATGATCATGAAGAAGGCCATTCCAGAAGCATTCAGGGGCACTATATCGGAAACGATAAAGACAATCAAAGAGTTCCTTGAGGACATTGAGAAGACATTTGCCAAAAATGAAAAGGCTGAAACAAGTACACTTTTGGCAAACCTCATCTCAATGAGATACAAAAGTAAAGGGAACATTAGGGAGTACATCATGGAGATGTCTCATCTTGCTTCAAAATTAAGAGCACTTAAGCTTGACCTTTCTGAAGACTTGCTAGTGCATTTGGTTCTTCTATCTCTTCCTGCACATTTCAGTCAGTTTAAGGTGAGCTACAACTGCCAAAAGGAGACTTGGTCTCTTAATGAGCTCATCTCACATTGTGTACAAGAAGAGGAAAGGTTAAGCAAGAAAAGACAGAAAGTGCTCACTTGGCTAATACTTCCAAGGACAAAGGGAAGAAAAGGAAGTACGATAAGGAAGCTGCAGTTACGGCACCTCAAAAGAAGCAACAAAAGAGACCGGTTGATCCGGAAGGTACGGGTTGTTTCTTCTATGGAGCTGCAGGACATAAGAAGAAGCATTGCACCAATTATCACGCTTGGCATGCTAGAAAAGGTATGCTTCTTAATTTGGTTTATTCTAAGGTTAATTTAACTTCGGTACCTAAACACACTTGGTGGATGGATTCTGGTGCGACCACTCACATTAGTGTGTCTATGCAGGGATGCCTGAGATGCCGAAAGCCAACTGATGGTGAAAGATACATCTACGTGGGCGATGGCAAGAAAGTTGAAGTTGAAGCAATAGGAAAATTTAGATTATTGTTAAAGACTGGATTTTATTTGGATCTTAATGAAACATTTATTGTACCGTCTTTTAGACGGAATTTGATTTCTATTTCAGCTTTGGACAAATCTGGTTATTCTTGTTCATTTGGAAATGAAAAATTTAGTTTGTTTCATGATTCAAAATTAGTAGGTTCCGGTTCTTTATCAGGTTACGATAATCTTTATTTGCTTGATACAATTGCTTCATTTAATGAATCCTTGCAATTAAGTACACGAGGTATAAAGAGAAAATTAACCAATGAGAATTCAGCTGCGTTATGCCACCAGAGATTGGGTCATATCTCCAGAAGGAGAATAGAGAGACTTGTGTCAGACGAAATTCTCGACCCCTTAGACTTTACAGATTTTGATATTTGTGTTAACTGTATTAAGGGAAAACAAACCAATAAAAGGAGATTTGAAACCAATTGGACTTTGAACGTCTTAGAACTTATACATACAGACATTTGTGGGCCATTCCCTATGGCTTCTTGGAATGGTCAACAATATTTTATAACGTTCATAGACGATTTTTTCAGATATAGCTACATATATCTCATTCATGAAAAGTCACAGTCGCTGGATGTGTTCAAAAATTATAAGGCTGAAGTTGAAAATCAACTCAGCAAAAGGATTAAAAGCGTCAGATCTTACCGTGGTGGTGAATACTATGGTAGATATGACGGTTCAGGTGAACAACGTCCGGGACCGTTTGCTAAGTTCCTAGAGGAAAGCGGTATCGTCCCACAGTACACTATGCCGGGTTCGCCCACTATGAATGGTGTTGCTGAAAGACGAAACAGAACGCTTAAGGACATGGTGAAGAGTATGATTTCTCATTCTACCTTACCAGAATCACTCTGGGGAGAAGCACTTAAGACTGCAGCATATATCCTTAACAGGGTTCCAACTAAAGCAACTACCAAAACCCCTTACGAACTTTGGACGGGCAAGAAGCCTAGTCTAAAGCATTTACATGTTTGGGGATGTCCAGCTGAGGCAAGGCCTTATAGGCCTAATGAAAAGAATCTGGACTCGAGGATGGTTAGTTGTTATTTTATTGGATACTCTGAAAGATCCAGAGGGTACAAGTTTTATGATCCCACGACCAAATCGATATTTGAGACGGGAAATGCCAAGTTCTTTGAGGATGTCGAGTTTGCGGGGGGAGATATGGTTAGGGACTTTGTCTTTGAAGAGGAATATGTTGATATTCCCACAGTTGTTATTGACATTGATTAGGTTCCTACTCTTGACATCGTTCAAGAAGTAGACCCAAATCAAGACAATGTCGGAGAACCTCCTATTCCAGAAATTGTTCCAGAAGAACAAACTCAACCACCTCAAGAACCTATGCCATTAAGGAGATCCACTAGAGAAAGGAGAAGTGCGGTGCCAGATGATTACATTATATTTCTCCAAGAACATGAGTATGACATTGGTATGGTGGAAGATGATCCAATCAACTTCCGTCAAGCCATGGAAGGTTCTAGATCTCAAGAGTGGATTGATGCCATGAATGAAGAGATAAAGTCTATGAAAGACAATGACCTTTGGGATCTTGTCCCATTGCCTGAAGGTGCGAAATCCATTGGTTGCAAATGGATATTTAAGACCAAAAGGGATTCGAAAGGCAATGTGGAGAGGTATAAGGCTCGTCTTGTCGCTAAAGGCTTTACACAGAAAGAAGGCATTGATTATAAAGAGACTTTCTCTCCGGTTTCTTCGAAAGACTCTTTTAGGATTATAATGGCATTAGTGGCACATTTTGATCTTGAGCTTTATCAGATGGATGTTAAGACTGCGTTCCTCAATGGTGACATTGATGAAACAATCTATATGGTGCAACCAGAAAACTTTGTGTCAGGAGATGCAAAGAAGATAGTTTACAAATTAAAGAAATCTATCTATGGGCTCAAGCAAGCTTCTCGTCAATGGTATTACAAATTTCATCAGGTTATCATCTCGTTCGGTTTTGAGATGAATTTGGTCGATGATTGTATATACCACAAGTTCAGTGGGAGTAAGTATATTTTTCTGGTTTTATATGTCGATGACATTTTGCTTGCCAGCAACGATATAGGCTTGTTGCACGAAACCAAGAGATTTCTATCAAAGAAATTTGAGATGAAAGATCTTGGTGACGCCTCTTTTGTGTTGGGTATACAGATACACAGGGATCGCTCTCGGATCATTTTAGGATTATCACAAAAGGGCTATATCGAAAAGACTCTTAAGAGATATGACATGCAGGATTGTAAACCAGGTGATACCCCTGTGGCTAAGGGAGACAAGTTTAATCTCAATCAGTGCCCTAAGAATGATTTTGAGGTTAAGGAAATACAGAAGATTCCTTATGCGTCAGTAGTAGGGAGTCTAATGTATGCTTAGGTTTGTACGCATCCGGATATTGCGTACGTTACAGGGATGTTGGGCAGGTACTTAACCAATTCTGGAAAGGATCACTGGGTAGCAGCCAAACGAGTCTTGAGGTATTTTCAGAGAACAAAGGATTACATGCTCACATATCGGAGGTCAGAACAGCTTGAGATCATTGGGTATACTAACTCTGATTTTGCTGGATGCCAAGATAGTATGAAATCTACATCGGGCTATGTCTACCTTCTGGCTGGAGGTGCTGTCTCTTGGAAGAGTGCTAAACAGTCTCTTATAGCATCTTCTACAATGGCGGCAGAGTTCATAGCGTGTTATGAGGCGTCCAATCATGGAATATGGCTGTGAAATTTTGTTACAGGGCTGCGTATAGTGGACAGTATTCAAAGACCACTCAAGATATTTTGTGACAATAAGTCAGCAGTTTTGTATTCCAACAACAACAGGAGCTCGACGAAGTCAAAGCATATAGAGATCAAGTTCCTAGTTGTGAAAGAAAGAGTTCAGAGTGGACAGTTGTCTATAGAGCACATCGGTACAAACTCCATGATTGCGGATCCGCTTACTAAAGGATTGCCACCCAAAATGTTTCATGAGCACACTGCTCGTATGGGTGTCATATCATTTCAGGATATTTAGTTTTAGTGGGAGTTTGTAATTTTAAATGCTCTTATGATATAGACATTTTTAATTATTTCAGTTTATGGATATTTTGAGGTTATTTTCTGTAGAAATAAAGTTTTCAGTTTATTTACACTCTGATTTTGGTATGGTTTGATCTCACTAAAGTTTTCAGGTGGACCAGTTGGAAATAGGCATGTTAAGATTACATTGCATGAAATTTCCATGCTACACATCCATGCTTGATCTTGTCATTAGTTGTATTGGTATATGTGATCATTGATGGGTCTAGTTATGACATATGTAACGAAGGTCGTTTTGGTCCTATATTGATATGGTTAATGGACAAGATTGTTGAGGTGCATAAGGTTTTGATAGCAAAATTCATCAGCTCATAAGGTATAATTCACATTTATAAAGTTTCATATATAGTCCGAGTGGGAGATTGTTGGATCAAAATCCAATTATGGGCCAACATATTAAATAAATGTGAATTAAAGGCTATCAATAAGGTTGCCCAATTAAAAGTGATCAATTTGAGTTTTGGGCTTTTAATGCATCATTAAGTGTGGGCCTCCTTTGTGTAGAGACCAAAATTATAATTACTAATTTTATGATGGGCTAAATTGGTAATTAAGGATAATTGCTAGGGTTTAGCAATTATATAAAGGGGTTGTGGTCCCCAAGTCAGTATGTACATTATTTTTCTATTACCCATCTACAGAGACATTACAGAGCATTCTGATAGGGAGGATTTACGTATCAGACTTGGAAGATCTTCAACCAAAAGACTCAAGAATCACATTCTATCCATGGATTCAGGTTAGCTTCCGCATCTTATTAATGTTCTTGATGATTTGACATGAACGATCCTGAGTGATGATGGTTTTCATCATAATTTTATTCTAACATAAAGATCTCATACGCTACAATATTTATAATTTAAACAATAGTTCTAATACATCCTATGAAGCATCTTCAAGTATTAATTTCTTCGTCAAGAATGGAAGCCTCATCTGTCAATTAAAAGCAAGAGAGATAAATCACCCTTTTGGACTATATTCATTTTGTAAAAACACTTAAACCAAGACCAAATCCATCAAACCACATTAACTTGTTAAAAATTGGAATCCTTAACGCCGAGTAAAACCAGACCTCAAAATAAAAATTAAAAAAAAAAAAAGAAGAGGCAAAACCCAAGCTCTTCTTAATTAACCAATCTAGCTTGATCTCAATCCCCAATTTCGTATATTTCTCTCTCCCTTAAATTAATTGCTTTCCACACAGAACGCAATCAAAATGACCACTTTATTACTGGATCGTTCGAGCCTGGTCTTCTCTTCGATCTTGGACCGAATGTCGAACCCAAGGGGGTTTATCATTGACGGAAGAAAAAGACAAACTTTCTTGCTTAAAAGATATTGCATATCGAATGGGCTTGAAGAACCATTTCTTAGTGAAAAAAAAAAAAAAAAGAGTACGGATTTCTAAAATAAAACAAATATTGTGTGTGTGCAATGCTATATTAACATTTGATACACCTTATTTTGTAACCATTAATTGTATATAATGGATAGAGTATACAATGGTCTTACTTTTTATAGGTGCCAAGCTTGGTAAACTGTTTGCTGTAACTAAAACTTGTCGTCGCCACAAATCTCGTGGTTAAAAGTTTTAGTCACGTTGTTTTGTGACCCAAAATTTTTGGCAGTGAGGCAGCGCCGCGGCGCTACAAAGCAGCGCCGCGGCGCTCCAATCCGGAAACCAGCGCCGCGGCGCTCCAATGCGGCCAGATAGTGTATTTTACATTTTTACGCGTTTTGGGTTATTTTGGGCTAGGGTTTGAGCCCCCATACATATAAATACATTATATTCTCCATAGTTCATAATTAGTGAGTCACAAAAGAGAGTCACATTAGAGAGTCACAAAATTTCATAGAGATCATAGTGTTGAGAGTGATACAGAGAACTCAGTCTTGTGAGTTTGTGAGTGATTGAGTGAGTGAATTTATGTATTTGAGCGCTCTAAACACCGTTGTAATTTCTGTTTTGTGATTAGTGAATTGCTTCTCCTATGCCCGTGGTTTTTTCACCATTCATTAGGGTTTTTCCACGTAAATCTTGTGTGCAATTTTCTGTCTATTTCTTGTTGCTTATTGCTTTGATTTCTAACAAGTGGTATCAGAGCTTTGGCTTTGATTTGCAATGGCAACCATGAAATTTGATATTCTGTTGTTGGATCGCACAACGAGGTTTTCTCTATGGCAAGTGAAGATGCGGGCTGTTCTGGCGCAGATGGACCTTGATGATGCGCTATTGGGTTTCGATAAGATGCCCTCATCATGGTCGAAGGAGGAAAAGGAGCGTAAGGACCGAAAGGCTTTGTCCCAAATACACCTTCATAAGTCAAATCAGATTTTGCAGGATGTACTGAAGGAGAAGACTGCTGCTGCTTTGTGGCTCAAGTTGGAGCAATTATGCATGACCAAGAGTCTTACTAGCAAACTTCATTTAAAGCAGCGTCTATACTCTCACCGAATGTTTGAAGGTACGTCTCTTGAGGATCACTTAACTGTGTTTAAGGAGATTGTGTCTGATTTGGAGGCTATGGAAGTTAAGTATGATGAAGAAGGCCTTGGGTTAATTTTATTATGTTCACTGCCTTCATCATATGCCACATTTAGGGATACTATCTTGTATAGTCGGGACACTCTTACCCTAGATGAGGTTTATGAGGCTTTATTTTCTAAAGAAAAGATGAAGCAGTTAGTTACTGGATCTGAAACACAAGGAGAGGGTCTAGTTGTTAGAGGTAGAACCCAAGAGAGAAGTTCTGGGACTGAGATTAGAGGTAGGTCTAAATCCAGAAATAAGGAAAAGTACTGTAACTATTGCAAGAAGAAAGGGCACATTAAAACTGAGTGTTATAAGCTGCAAAATAAAAACAAGAGGGCTGAAAATCAGAAGGGGAAGAAACCAGATGCTGGTGAGGCTAGTGTCGTTGAAGAAGGCTCTGGTGGTGAGCTTTTGGTAATTTCTGATGGTGATTCTAAACCCTGTGAGGATTGGGTTCTTGACTCTGCATGTACGTTTCATATGTGTCCCAACCGGGACTGGTTTTCAACATATGAAACGGTTCCTAAGGGCTCTGTTTTGATGGGAAACAACGCCCCATGCAAAGTTGCTGGTATTGGTACTATCAGAATTAAAATGCATGATGGCATAGTGAGGACACTAGGTGATGTGAGGCATGTCCCCGATCTTAAGAGGAATTTAATTTCCTTAGGTACTCTTGATGCTAAAGGGTACAAGTACACTGGTGAAGGTGGAGTTCTGAAAGTCAGTAAAGGCGCTCTTGTGATGATGAAAGCACAAAAGAAGACTGCTAGTTTGTATGTTCTGCAGGGTACTACAGTTGTTGGTGATGCAAAAGTTACTACTTCCACTAGGTCTGATGATGATCTCACTAAGGTATGGCATATGCGACTGGGGCATATGAGTGAGCTTGGGATGGCAGAGCTGAGTAAGCGAGGGTTCCTTAATGGACAGTGCACAGGTAAGATGGAGTTCTGTGAGCACTGTGTTTTTGGAAAGCAGAAGAGAGTTTGATTTGGCAAAGGCATTCACAACACAAAAGATATTTTCGAGTATGTTCATTCTGACCTTTGGGGACCGTCTACTGTTCCTTCTTATGGTGGTGCTAATTATATGCTTACCATCATTGACGACTACTCTAGAAAATTATGGACATTTTTTTTGAAGCAGAAGAATGATGTCTTTGCTACATTCAAAGATTGGAAGACCATGATAGAAAAGCAGACTGGTAAGCCAGTTAAACGTCTCCGTATTGATAATGGCTTGGAGTTTTGTTCAAATGAATTTAATACCTTCTGTAAATCAGAGGGAATTCTGAGGGACTTAACAGTCCGACGTACTCCGCAGCAAAATGGTGTGGCCGAGAGGATGAACAAGACGTTGATGGAGAAAGTATGCTGCATACTTTCTAATGCTGGGCTACCTAAGTCATTTTGGGCTGAAGCTGCTTCTACAGCTTGCTATTTGGTCAATCGCTCTCCTTCCATCGCTATTAACAAGAAGACACCACAAGATATGTGGTCAGGAGAACCTGCAGATTACTCAAATTTAAGAATTTTTGGCTGTCCTGCTTATGCTCATGTCGACAATGGAAAATTGGAGCCTAGATCCATGAAGTGTATATTTCTTGGTTACAAGCCTGGTGTTAAAGGCTATAAGTTATGGTGCCCGGAAACCAAGAAAGTTATTATCAGTAGAGATGTTGTGTTTGATGAGACTTCCATGTTACGTGGGACATCTACTATAGGGTCTAGTGATATTGATAGGGATAGATCTAGCAAACAGGTAGAGTTTCAAATAGAGACAAGTACATCATCCGATTCTACTTCCCAGTCAAGTTCAGAGAGTCAAGGCGATAGTGCTTTCCAATCGCTATCTCCGCCACCACCACAGTACTCTATTGCTAAGGATAGGCCGAGGAGAGATGTTAGGCCTCCACAGAGATATGCTGAGGCCGACTTGGTGGCTTATGCTTTATCAGTGGCAGAAGGTATTGAGTCTGGTGAAGAACCTTCTACCTATTCAGAGGCGGTTGATTCAGTTGACTCTGGCAAGTGGATGATTGCTATGCAGGAGGAGATGGAATCCCTACATTGGAATGGCACATGGGATTTGGTGAAGTTACCCAAAGGGAAGAAAGCTGTTCGCTGCAAATGGGTATTTAAAAGAAAAGAAGGCACACCGGGAGTTGAAGATGCTAGGTACAAGGCTAGACTGGTTGCAAAAGGATACAGTCAGGTTCCAGGTGTTGACTTTACAGATGTATTTTCTCCTGTGGTTAAGCATAGCTCAATTTGAGCCTTGCTTGGTATTGTGGCCACTCATGATCTTGAGCTTGAGCAGTTAGATGTGACGACTGCATTTTTGCATGGAGAGCTCGAGGAAGATATTTACATGCAGCAACCTGAGGGTTTCATTGTTATAGGTAAAGAAAACTATGTTTGTTCGTTGAAAAAGTCTCTTTACGGTTTGAAACAGTCTCCTAGGCAGTGGTATAAGAGATTTGACTCATTTATGATCGCTCATGAGTTTAAGAGGAGTAGCTATGACAGTTGTGTCTACTTCAAGAAGGGTGATGATGGGTTCTTTGTTTATTTGCTCTTATATGTTGATGATATGTTGATTGCTGCTAAGGATAAAGGAGAGATTAAGAAGTTAAAGGCTCAACTCAGTAGAGAGTTTGAGATGAAGGACTTGGGAGCTGCCAAGAAGATTCTCGGCATGGAGATTTTGAGAAATAGAAAGGCAGGTAAGCTTTATCTGAGTCAGAAAGGCTATATTGACAAAGTTTTGCACATGTTCAACATGCAGAAAGCAAAACCAGTGAGCACTCCGTTAGCAGCACATTTCAGACTTTCAGCTGCATTAGCTCCACAGTCAGATGATGAGGTTGAGTATATGTCACGTGTTCCATACTCTAGTGTAGTAGGTTCTCTCATGTATGCTATGGTATGTTCTCGCCCAGATTTATCATATGCAGTTAGTGCAGTTAGTAGATACATGGCAAATCCAGGTAAAGAGCACTGGAAAGCGGTGCAATGGATTCTCAGATACTTGCGTGGTACTACTGATGTTTGTTTGCACTTTGGGAGGACTAGAGATAGTGTTGTGGGATATGTTGATTCTGATTATGCTGGAGACTTAGATAAGAGGAGGTCACTTACTGGGTATGTGTTTACAGTTGATGGTTGTGCTATCAGTTGGAAGGCTACCTTACAGGCTACTGTTGCTTTGTCTACTACTGAGGCTGAATATATGGCTATTACAGAGGCTTTCAAAGAAGCTATTTGGTTGAAGGACCTATTTGGAGAACTCAGTAAAGATTTGAAGACTTCTGTGGTGATGTGTGACAGTCAAAGTGCTATTTTTCTCACTAAAGATCAAATGTTTCATGAGAGGATGAAGCACATTGATGTTCGTTATCACTTTGTTCGTGATATTGTTGCTCGTGGTGATATTGTTGTGAGCAAAATCAGTACACATGATAATCCTGCCGATATGATGACTAAGTCGTTGCCTACAGCTAAGTTTGAGCATTGCTTGAACTTGGTTGGAGTTCATGCTCGTGCCGGTTAGTTGCCCATTGGGGCTTTGTGGAAGAGGTGGAGAATTCGGTTAATCACATGTTGGAGTTCTTTATGGTGGATTTTGTGTCAAGGTGGAGATTGTTGTTTTGTGATTAGTGAATTGCTTCTCCTCTGCCCGTGGTTTTTTCACCCTTCATTAGGGTTTTTCCACGTAAATCTTGTGTGCAATTTTCTGTCTATTTCTTGTTGCTTATTGCTTTGATTTCTAACAAGTCACAATAAAAATTGAATTAAGATTGTGATTAAATGTACATTAGTCACAATATTTTGTTTTGATTAAAAGTTATACTAAAAACTATTATGATTAAAAGTCGATAGACGTCAGGCATGGAGTGTTGGTGGCATCCATAATTGTGGGGAATTATGTGAAGAACGGATTTTTTGGCTATGCTCTTGGAACGGCAAAGGGTGTAGCACCAAAGGCGAAAATCGTGGCCTATAAGGTCTCTTCTATGCAACAAATTAAGGGCAATAACCTTATGGCGGGTATAGACCATGCTATAGAAATGGTGTTGATATAATTTCCATCTCGATAGCTCTTGAACCAGATGAACCCGACGGAGAGTGCTATACTAAAAGCTTCTTTTTCCACCATGCAAAAAGGCGTTTCTGTATCGGGCGTTGGTGGGAACCATGGTCCAGACCTCAGGACGGTCAAGAACGATATCCCTTAGGCCTTGACGGTCATGCAGGCTCTGTTGATCGTCGGTTTTCGGGGACTTTGCCTTTGGGAAATGGGTTATCCGTGGTTGGATGGTCATTGTACCCAGGAAATGAGTTGGTGGAGAACATGCCATTGTAGTATGATGATGAGGGCTTATCAAGATGTGATCCTAGTGCGGTATGACATACCTTCCATGGGATTGTCATTTGTCAGGCAGGTACATAATTCAGATTAGCTAGAAAATATTCCTTTTTCAAATGCTTCATATAATCCGAGTAAAGCTCTAAAATTCAATGTCCCTTGTCATACAAGCAACAATACCGGATCAACACAAATTCAAATTTCAAACTCTTCAAATCTGGTTAACAAGCTACATAACACTCCAGGTCATTATGATGATATCAAATTATGCCACATAGGATCTCAAGAAGTCAACACAGTACACTCTAAAGTTGTACATGTGGAAGGGTTAAAAACCCCAACAGATAGGATGAAGTTTCATATGGTTCAATTGATTGGGTTGAAGAATTTTATACTTGTAGGATCATCTCTGTAGACTTTTCTGTTTTTTTTTTCTTTTTTTCTTTTCTATTTGATTTGAATTGGCTTCTGCTCCTCTTGAACTTTTCTATAATAAGGTTTCTTTCCTTGTACCTAACTCTAGCTTCTAGCCTTGCTATTTCAGCATTATCTTTGTTTGTAATGTTGACTAGGTTCTAAACTTGTGTTTTCGTAGGATACTGATATTATGGGCTTTGATATATTGTTAATATACTTATTTGCTAATTTGTTGATACATTTGATATTTTATTATTGTCGTTTTCGGTTTTTTTTCTTTTTTCTTTTTTCGTCTTTTGATATTGTGGTTTGCTTTAATTGGAATCTTCCTTTTTCTGGCGCTCCAGTTGCAGTTTTATTGCTCTCTCTCTCACTCTCTCTCTCTCTCTTAAACATTGTCGTCTTTGATTTTGTGGTCGTTACTTGTGTTGAGTGGTTGTCATATTTCTGTCGTTGTCTTTATTATTGTGCCGTGTTTCATTTTATTGTCGTTTATTTAGCACCTTCTATTATCGTATATAATTTTACCGTCCTTTTGTCTTGTTGTAGTTTTTCATTTCTATGTCGTTTCCAGTTTTGTTTTTTGTTTTCAATTTTGTGGTCGTTTCCAGTATTTGGTTGTCTTTTCTTATTGCCTGTCCTCTTTTATTTCATTTTCGGGTCATTTGGTATTGTTTTTAAAATATGTGAAAATGTTTTTGTTTTGAAAAATGAGAATTTTTTGAAAATTGTAGTAAGAGTGTTTTTAAAATTTGTCTTAAAATACGTGCGAAAACGTTTCAAAAAATTCTGAGAACGAAAACAAATTGTTCTCATATTTAGGTTGTTTCAATTTTGTGGTTTTCATTTTTTTTATTCATGGTCAAGTATTTTCGCTTAATAGATGTCTTTTACGTCGCTTTCAGTTATTAATTTGTGGTCGTTTCATTATTTGTGTGGTATTCATGCTATGCTGTCCTTTTCATTTTTTAAGTATTGTGTCTATCATCACTTTATTGTCGTTTATGGTATCTTTATAAACCTTTTCATTTTATTGTCGTTTTATTATTCTTTTCATTTTACTGTCGTTTATTATTTTCATTGTACTGTCGTTCAGTTTATGTTGTCGTTTTTTCAATTTTATGTCGTTTGTAATTTTTTTATTTCTATAAATTGATCATTTTTGTGGTAAACCAAATTTTCTATGTAATTTAACAGCTGCACAAAAGGTTTCCTCAATTAAAAAAAAAAAAAAAAACAAGGCACGAACTACGGTAAGAATTGTTCTCGTTGTGTGGTTATCCTCGTTACTTCTGCAAAAGAAAGCTCATAAATAAAATTTTAAAGAAACTACTAGACTTAAGTTGGAACCAGACATCTTTAATATGTGCATGTAAATTTCATTAATAATTAATATAAAGATGGCAGAGAAATGACGTTGAATGGTTTAAACTATTACAACAAATATATTCCCAATAAATGGTCAAACTACTAGACTTCTCTGTGGGATTCAAATGGTGCACCAAATTTCATTTTGTACAATAAATATATGTCATTCACAACCCTTGGAAAATGACTCTTTTATTCAGCTTTCGAAGCTCAACTGTTGAGAAGATGAGTTCTTGTGGTAACCGAAGAGAAAACGGGCAAAAGTTTTCCCCAAGTAATCCTCATTTCTTCAAGATTATTCTTGAAGAAACTCTTCAGAGCAACAAGCTTGTAAGCATATCCTATATATACTTAAAAAAAAAAAAAAAAACAACAACTTTTGTTAAGTGTGTACTATTTGAGAAAGATTGTCCTATATATATATATACATGGTTTTTTTTTGACTAAGCTCCCTTTTTATATTTGATCAATCTGTCTCAAAATTTGTTAAGTGTGTACTATTTGAGAAAGCTAGCTGATAACTTGAATTGTTTTATAATTTACTAGAAGATAACATTATCATCAGATCAAATGTTCTCAGAGGTCACTTGCAATTTCTCCTTTTTTATTTTCCTTTTAAATAACATTTCGAATTTCCAAAGGGTATGCATATAAATAAATAAATAAATATATGTGTGTGTGTGTGTAAGTGTTGCATTTGGAGGGACAATTATTCAGTTCGGGTAAGCTAGCATGTAATTTTCTTTTCTCTTGATTTGAAACTTTGATAATCACTTTTTATATCTTTCATAAGAATTTCCTTTCCTGATAGATCTATACACATATATATATATATATATATATATGTTGCCCTTTATGAGCTTCTGGACACTTCAGTATTTGTCTTGCACTGTTCAGCAAATTCCTAATTAATTTGTGAGGTTATATGGAGATACTTTTGTCAGATCCAATGTGCGTTGAGCTTCCATGTAGTTTAAGATGTGAGGTAGGATTGACAAAAAGTGATGGCAAGGTGTGGATAGACAAGGGTTGGACAGATTTTTTGAAGTATTACTCCCTAAGCCGCGTGGACTTGTTAGTATTCCGATATGAAGGGAATTCTAAATTCCATATTCTCATATTTGACAAAACTACTACCGAGATCGATTATCCCTCTGACCCCAGCTGTTTCGAGAAGCATGAAGACAAGGATAGAAAACCCCATGAGTGTTTTGTGGGGGAAGAAACTGAATTAGAGATGATGATTCTGTTGAAAGTTTGGAAAGCTTCTCACCCTGTCCCAAAACCAGGGAGAAATCTCCATTACCATGTCTCGGCCCCACAAGAGAATGAGGGCCAATCCTATTAATATAACTCAAAACAACCAATCTGCTTCAAGACCTAAAGGTATCAACTCTCACATTTCTGAAATTATACATGTTAAGAACTCTATGACCATGGAATACTTTTTACTATTTTGTATCTTTGTTTGTCTTTCTTTAGCTTAAAAACAAGATCTGTGAGCTGTTTACACCATATACATTTTTGTGTGACGCCTTAATTCCTTTACAGCAAACTTCGATTTTCCTACTAAAGATGGTGGTGGAGAAAAATCTATCCCACCAAGGCGGAAGAAATGCGCAGATGTTAGGACGAAGCAGTTGAATGCAAAAGAAAAGGCTTAAGCTCTTAAGAGAGCTAGTGGTTTCAAGTGTAAAGAACCTTTCTCTATGGTTGTCATTCAACCATCCTATGTTGGAGCCAAGTGCTCTTTGGTAAAGCTTCTTCTTTTTTGTTTTTTTAACCACTCATTTTTTTCCTCTTTGAAATATGATGTCTCATATTGGCTTTGTTTATTTTGTTCCATCTGTCCCAAAGAATTTGCCACATCTCTTTGCAAAGAATATCTGATCAATACTAAGCCTTACGACGTGATTCTCAGAGTTCCCCATGGGGGCACTTCGCTTGTCAAGTGCGGTGCTCGAAAAGCAAGATTTCTGAATGGTTGGAAGACATTTGTTTTGGCTAATGATCTGAAAATAGGCGATGTTTGTGTCTTTGTTCTGACTAAGACTATCGGAATCTTATTTGAAGTTGTCATTTTCCGCAAAAATGGTACTGGAAATTCCACAACGTTACCAAGTAAACGTGGTATATGCCTGTTTATAACACCACTCCTGCAGAACATATCACATTATCCTTCATACTGTTGTTTACTTGGCTCTTATCTCTCTTTAGTGCACAAGGCTGCGACAACTAGATTCAGGCCAAGAGGAAGCCTCGCAACCAAAGTAAAAGCCGGTAACATCATGAACAAGAAAACTAAAATGTCTGTCCCAGGAAAATGCCTCTAGTCATTGACTGTCAACAAGAAAGCTAGAGCTCTTGAAAGAGCTAGCAGTTTTCGATATGAAAATCCATTCTTCAGGATCTCTTTGGGAGCGTCAAATGCAACGAAAAAATGTCGTGTTCTAAGTTTTTATTGGATGGATGGTCCAGTCTGTTTACTCACATTTGTCATGTATTTTCAGAAACTCTCTTTCTCTTTCTTATACCTTATTCACCTTGCTTCATATAATAACTCATTTCCTTTCTTTTGGGAAGCACATTCCAAGTTTGCAAAGACATACGTCAATAAGAATGAAGGTGATGCTATCCTTCAAAATTCAGAGGGAAGATCTTGGTCGGTCCTCTACAAAGTAAGGGGCATGTTGAATCGATCACCAATGGCCGAGTTCTGTCATAGATGGACAGCATTCGTGCAAGAGAATAGTTTAGAAGAAGGCAATATCTACACTTTTGAGCTAACAAATGGAAATGACCTCTCATGTATCCATTGTCAAAGCAAATGATCGCCTGCCTCCAAGCAAGAAAGTTTTTTAACATGTACAATCTAATATCTAACAGCCGTATTAAGTTAGTTTCATGTCTAATTTTCTGCTGGTGAGAAAACAACTAAACCTGCCAAGCTGAAGAGAAATAAGTGTTAAATTCAAATCTTGTTGTACTAGACAGAATGTAAGCATCATGATTTTCAATGAATCCAATCGCATAGGAAGAACAAGAGGAAATTACTGTTGAATCTGCAATTAAATAAGTTTGTGGCGACATATAATTATCAAAGACTTTCTGCATAATCAACAGATAAGACCAGCTAACCTCATGATTTATAAGGTTATAAAAACAAAGTGAAGTTGCCGTTTTGCAAACTTCACTCCTTTCTAGGTTTCTCACAAATATTGTCGTTTGGATATATGGTTGTCGTTGCTTCTTTTGCCAAAAGAAGGTGCATATAATTAAGGCAATTGTTTTGGTGGATGTTAGCTTTAATTATTTGGTCTTAAGTTTAAATGAGTTGTCTTTTTGTGTAGTGTATGTTAATCAAGAAGTATTGCCATCCTCCCTTGAGTTGTGAGCATCAGGCAAAGAAAGAAAAACAAAGAGAGTGAAAAAAGCAAACGGCTTCTAAGAATGAGAAAGAAAGAAGTATAGCTTCTAGTTGGTGAGTGAGTGAAGAATGAAGCAAAGCTTTGTATTGTATGTGAGAGTTACGTGACATGTTGTAATATTTTGAATTACGAGTTTAGAAAAGTTTGTTTTTGAGTAACAAATTTCCAACACTAATAAGATGTTTGGTAAAATCAGTTTTAATCACTATCTTTGGTTTCTACAATATAAAACTCTTTACATGCTACAGTAATCAGACAAAGTGAGCAATAATGTAAAGTTCTGACATACTATTATTTTTAGTTTAAAAGTTTCAGGTATAACCACACTTTCCAAACACCCTAAAACATAAAAGAAAATTACATGTACCACATTTTTAAAACTTGTGTTTATTTATGATACATTTTAAAAAATTATGTCACACTATCATTTATATTATATAGTAGCTTGTGCCACAAATAAACATATGTAAAACTTTTAAAAAATAAGTCTTTAAAGATGATGTTTATGAAAATTCCCCAAACCTTAATGCGTCAATTGCTATAACTTTTTTTTTCTTTTTTCCCTTTGACATCTTGATCATTTTTAATTATGAGTAATTTCTTCTAATATACTATCTTCACGAATATCAAGGTGTTATTCATCACAGGTTGAATACTACTAGATTTTCAATTCCGTTAATTTGTGTAGCATGTACCAGCTCCTTTTGCAAGGGAAACGGCACAAAATGTGAAGGTTCAGATAGGTGAGAGATCTTGGTTTGTGAAGCTACTAACTTATCGATCAGATTAAGATTTCCCCAGTGGATGGGCTGCATTTGCATAGGAGACTTCTCTTCGTCCAAAACATGTGTTGATCTTTGAGCTTATTGAGAGTAAATCCGTTGTCTTCAAAGTTTTCATATTTAATAGGATGTTTGGAAAAGTTGTTCAAACCATGAAGTTTGAACCTTAACATTGTAGCATGCATGTAAGAGCTTTATATTGTATTCTACTTTTGAAAGTCTTACACTGTTTATAGTTTAAACTTAATGGTTTAAACCACTCTTTCAAACACGCTCTAAATAAGGCAATTTTTATGATGGAGAATGCCTACTCCACCGATAAAGCATAGATATTTTAACCATCGGATTAATTTTTTAATGGCATAATCTATTGTATCACGCGCTGCAAATTTGTAACGTGGTAATTATAGATTAGTTTATTAAAAATTCTAATCCAACTGCTAAACAATCATGTTTTACCGGTAAAGCAAAATTACATTCTCCATTGTAAGAATTGCGTTTAAATAAACTTGTTATGAAAATCAAAATATTCCTAGTAATTGACTAATTTCCGTAAGTTATGAATTGTTTTTGGTTGCTACAACAATTTTTCTCTTTTTTATTAAAAAAATTTTAATTTATTATAGTGTTTTCTTACTAATTTTTTTTTTATAATTTTCATAAGTTAATAGGCTATCTTTTTCTTGTTTCATGTGCTACTATTAATGCACAAAAAGTTAAACACATAGAACAGAGATTAATTAGATTGGGACAGTAAAAAGGGGTTGTTTCAGTATGATTATTCCAATTGTTTTAACCGTGAAAAGTTGGTTGTCGTTTAAATAATAAAAACGACATGTAGTTTGCACTTAATGGGTTTGTTGTCCTGTCATTAGCTGACGTCTTTCCCCAAACCTGAAGTGCGTCGTCCATAAAACGACATGTAGTTTTCATTTTAATTTTGCTGTCGCAAGATGAAAGTTTGTAGTCCATCCTCCAAAGCGCGTCGTTGTTATAAAATCCAAATCTCCACCATTATGTTTCAAAATTTTTTTGAGTAGTGCGTTCTGAAGAAGTTTCCCACCTCTTAAGACTCAAGTAGAAGAAACAAGCTGTCGTTTTTTATGTAAAACTTTTCTGTCCTATCCCCCTTCAATTGTTTTTTTTTTTTTTTGAAAAGAAAAAGTCCGAAAGACCGCATGATTTTGCTAAAATACTATTTTTGTCCTTTTTATTATAAAAATATCCAAAGCAACCCTTGTGTTTTCAATATCATACACAAAATACCCATGAAGAGATTAAACTTTTTAAAAAATTAAAATTACTATTCTTAATTTTTATTAAATACATTTTGAAACATAATTAAACCAAAATATTAAATAAAATCAATATTAAAATGTTTAAAACTCTCAAAATAATTGAAGTATTTGCTTAATTGAAATATTTATTTGAACATTTTAAATTACTTTTTCTTCAATTTTTAAGTCAAGCCATGTTTAAAACAACATAATAGATATTGAAAAGAATAATCTTGGAAATGTTAAAAAATTAATTGTTTCAAGGGTATATTGAGTATGATTCCGTAAACACATATGGTGTTTTAGGCATTTTAATAATAAGAAAGACAAAAATGATATTTAAGCAAAACACAAGGAGTGTTTTGAGTATTTTTTTCTTCTCTTAAAAAAATTAGTTAGCTTTTCTTTTAAAACTTAATTGTTATTTATATAAAAGAAAAGGGCATGTCATCTGTGTTTCGAAGTTTGCTGTAATTTATCAACAATTTTTATTTTAGGAGGACCAAGAGAAATTCCAGGGCATGACAATTGTGTCCTTTTTTAGACACTATGAATTTGTGTCCTCAAATTTTTTTAATTATTTGTAGATTCAAAGAAAAAACTTTAAGACAATATTACAAATAAAAGAATTTAGTGTTACTAATAAAAAAGAAAAACTTTGAAGGCCTTATGTTTTTGTAAAAAAAAATATCTTTGCCAAAACAGGGAAAAAAATGAAGTACATATGTTTTAGAAGGTGATGTCAAAAAAAATACCTAGGGTTTGTTTGTTTTTATTTTTAAAATTTTTAAAAATATTTTTATATATTTTTTAATGTAAAAATTTTAAAAATATTTTTAACGTAATTCTTAAAAAATATATTATTTAAAATAAAAATATTTTTTCTTATTTTAAAAATAATACCAAATAATTCCTTAAGAATATGGTCAACATCTTCGGTCAGGGTAGAAAAAATTACACATTGACGAGTATTTGTCTTTTAAAAAAAAAATTAATCAATTTAATGTCTTAAAACGTAGGTTATCATTGAGGGTTTCCAGTCCCCCGATAATATAGCCCTCAACTATTTTAAAAGTATACCGAAAAGCATAAAATAGAAAAAAAAAAAAAGAAAAAAAAAAGATTATATATGTATTAAAGAGGTGGTCCCTACTTTTATTAAATGTCATATCATTGGATTAAAAATCTTGAGCATCTTCGTATCAACAACAAAATAGAAAATGAAGCAAAGAAAAAGGAGGAGGAGGCACGTAGCATTCGACAGAAATTGGATAAAATTCACTTTTTCTACACACTTCTATTCATTTGATGGGCCCCATCGTTGAGTCTTATCTCTATAAGTGTCGGACCTACAGATGGGACCCATTTTATGTTATAAGGTGGGGCTCGCATCCGACAGGATCATAAATGACTTTTTCAAAGGTGAGCGAGATTAAGACAAAACAAGAAAGACAGAGAAAAAAGGCGTGCAAGAAAAAAGAGAAGGAAAAATACGCACAAGAGAGAAAGATGTTACAATAAAATATTTATGACCTATTTAGTTGGATATTTAAATCATAGTTTAAATTATTTTGTTACAATATTTTTTTTGTAAAAATTTAAATTTTTATTTAAATATTCTACTCAAATACTCGAACCAAATAGACCTTTATTGTGACTTTAATAATTTCTTAATTGTTTGTCGTGAAAACTTTTATCGTGTTTACTTTCTTATCATGCCAACAATGTTATTTGTCACCAAAAATACAATAGTTGTAATAGTTAAATTACAAAGTTTTATTAGTACAACAAAATCTTGATGTGTATTAGCTGAAAAGGGAATTGAAAATAAAAACTCAATTTTTTCTTAAGTGTCACCTAAGAGTGTAAATTGTCTGTAATTTTATTAGGTTATGATCAAGATGATTAAATGGGGATTAAAAATAAATTCTAATTTCTTTTTCTGTTTCTTAATTTTATTATCCATGAGGTTTTTGAACTATGAAATATTGTTGACTGTTCTTGTAATAACTATACACATCAATAAAGAAGATCATGACAACACTATGGACTAATATCCATGAAAGGGAATAAAAAAATTATCCCTTTCAAAAGAAAAAAAAATCACTCTTTTTATTCCCCAATTAGTTGTACTTCTCTTTTGTGAGTGATTTTTTTTTTTTGTTTTTTTTTTTTTGCGTTTTACACAAGTAAGGTACATGCCTCGCTATTGCTTTATCATGCATGCATGAATCACGATTACCATCTATCTGTAGTAACTTCCTACACAACAAGCTTTTTCCTAAATGGTAAGGTATGGATTGGACTTTTTATCAAATACTGTCGAAAGACTTTTTCCCGAATCAATTATACTTTTATTTTATCACTCTGCTTTTTCTTTTCATCTTACACAAGTAAGGTACATGTCTTGCTTATTATTATTAATTATTATTTTTTTTAATTATGCATGGTATCAACACCTATAAATAGAGTTACTTCCTCAATTGTTTTCCCACAACAAGCTGTAAAACCATTTATCATCTTCCATTCCTTATTCCAAGTTACTAAGGATAGCAATGGCCCTAAAAACAATTACCGTTCTCAGCATTGATGGAGGAGGAGTTAGAGGGATCATCCCCGGCGTTTTTCTTCATTATCTTGAATCTGAACTTCAGGTAGATATATTGCATGCCCCAAAATTTACTATATCAATAGTTACATGTATATATATATATATATATGTCCGGGGGGTGAAAGTGAGGCAAATAAAGAGATGAAAAATTTTAAGGGAGACAGAATAAAATTTCAAAAGGGCTAAATATAATTTTAAAATGGATAAAACACTAGTTTTATTAAATATTATATACAAATTTAAAAGAAATAAAAGTTGAAGGGCGGTTGCTCACCCACTGTATATATATGTATATATGTATATATACGATTTCGTTGTAGGATTAATGAAGTAGTGCGGTGTTCGTTCGTATTTATGTGCAGGAACTCGAAAAAGACACTGGCGTAAGGCTTGCAGACTACTTTGATGTCATCTCGGGGACTAGCACGGGTGGTCTTATTTCCACAATGATATCAGCACCCGATGATCATGGACGTCCTTTATATTCTGCTGAGGAGATTGTGCCTTTCTACAAAAAGCACTGCCCAAAAATCTTTCCAAGATCAGGCAGTTGGTGAGTAATGGCAAATAATGGCAGAGCTAGTTATTCATAAGACAGGACACGTGTGTTTTGCTTATTTTTTAAAATTTAAATTTTGTACCCTAAATTTATAATTTAAAATTTTAGTTATGTTATTATTTTAAAAAAAAAATTACAGTTACGTCGTTACAAAATAATTAAAATATATTGTTGGGTTCTTATGAAATAATTAAAATTTGTTGTTATACCCTTATTTCACAAAAAAAAAATTATAATTACAGCCCACTCAATTATTGAAATATATATAGTAATATCTCTTTATTTAACTAAATATTATTTCTAATTTTTATATAGTGCCTCCACTAAGAAGAATTTCTGGCTTCGTCACTATTTGCAAAATCCACTTGATCTGAGAAAATTAGTTATCTCCACTGAAATATTTGTCTTTTCTCAAAATGTTTGCCCTAGAAATTAATTTGTTTTCATTTTGTCCTATACATTAAAAAAAAATCAACAATGCCCCATATCTTGGTTTTCAGTCACTAGCTTTTCTATTTTGTCTTCCTCAATATTTTTTCATTTGAAAATTTTCAAGAACCTCATTCAACAAATTTCTTGGCACTGCACTGCTTGTGATATGGAGACCAATGGTCATTGTATTTACGGACTACTTGTTTAGAGTATTTTTACATATAAGTGATGAATTTTAGATGCTAGTTTACCTTGACTTCACCCACACTAAGATGGCACGGAGATCACAAAATTAGTTTATGGACGATTTCCTTTCTTGAAGTTTTCTTTTCTCAAACACTAATTAAACTCTTGAATCATAGGTCTGAGCCAGACAAAACCTTTTCCGGTGAAATACACCTGAAAATTTCAGAAACTTTTGAGGATGACGGTATGTCAGTCACAGAAGAAACTAGAGATGACTTAAAATGTGAAGAAGTTGGAGGTATAAAAAAACCATGTTATGATGGTAAATACCTTCATAAGTTGGCAAGAGATATTCTTGGTGAGAAAAGGCTGCATGATATTACCCTGACGAAAGTCGTCATTCCTGCATTTGACGTCAAGAAACTCTCGCCCGTTGTATTTTCCTCTTATCAGGTGATTTTGTGTCAAACTTAAGTTAAATATATGAATTATGATGTCATGCATTTCACTTACACACACTTAGAAGAACTTTCACATTAAATATTTGGATTCTGCAGGTGGATTATGGGAATAAAGTGCTGGATGCTCTTCTTTCAGATATTTGTATTAGCACCTCAGCAGCACCGGTTTATCTTCCTGCGTATAAGTTCAGCAACGAAGGTGTAGAATTCAATATGATTGATGGTGGTGTTGCCGCTAATAATCCGGTAAAAATGCATTTATGTACATATTGTATTAAAGATAATGTCTACTACGTAATATATACTTGCCTAGGTATTATTACATAGAACCTATCATGTAGTCTACTCTAACAAAAGTTTTTCTAATACAATAACCATGCAAATTTATTTAATATGGAATCCTTAAGCACAATATGCTCCCAAATGAGGACAACAAAACCCAACCATAAAGATTCAACACGAAACAGCAAGTAAATTTAGCCAAATTGGAAACTAAAGAATTGATTAAATAATATAAACTGCCATGCTTAGTAGTTAAATGATCAGTATACTAACTAGGGTAATCAACATATTGTTATTAAGTTTATAGAATTGTATAAATATATATACTTTGATTGCTAAATTGCATTAGAGTTGTCTTGAATTAGATTAACATACAATTGTAAAGCGATCGCATTTGTGTAATATTATGAACAAAATTAAAAAATTAAAACTATATAAAACTTATAGAAAAATATATTTTAAGGCATAGAAAAATATTTTTAAAATTCCTAGATGATTGGTTGAGATTTTTTGACATTTCATTCTTTATTTTTTAACATACATGAGAGCAAATTTTGTCATTATTTAAAATAAGTAGAAGTAACTAAAGTTGAGTTGAATCATATTAGTAATGCACAAGGAAATGTAGCACTTCTTTGATTAGAGAAGAATATACATACATACATACACTATTTTCAATATATATATGTGTGTGTGTATGTATATAGGTCTATACATATGTGACTTTGTATATATAAATATGCGTGTGTGTATAAGTCTATACATATGTGACTTTGTAATCGATTTAGCTCATTATTATTATTATTATTTTACTTTGTAATCGATTTAGCTCATTATTTTTTTCTAATAAGTTTGATGAAAAAAATTCCAGACTACTAGCTGCTATTACTTGAAGCGTTCAAAGGAAGGACCGAAGAGATTAACGAGGACAATAATATAGAAAAATTTCAAAAATAGAAGTTGACTTCAATTCTTATCATCTTCTTGTCCTTTCATTGGGAACATGTGAACATAAGACTCATATTACTAATATGCAAAGGAAATATGGTGATTCTTTATTACATACATGCATGCACCATTCATGTATGTATGTATGTACGTACGTATGTATGTATGTGTAAGTCGATATGTACGTGACTTTTTAGTTGGTTCAGCTAATGTAACATTTTTCTTTCGAAATGTTTTTTTATTAAAAAAATAGACTGTAGCTGCTATTACCGAAGCGATCAAAAGAAGGTCCGAAGAGATTGATCAGGCTAATCTCTCTAAAGTCGACCTCGATTCATATCATCTTCTTGTACTTTCATTGGGAACATGTGAACACAAGACCGAGATGTACAATGTTGAAATGGTTAATAGTTGGTGGTCTATTAATTGGTTGATTAACCCGTTAAGGAAATTCTGGAAAGCAGATCATCCATTACCTGAAATTCTCCTTGAGGCAAACTCAGATATGATTGATTATTATTGCACAATGTTTTTTGAAGCCTTCCGTAATCCTCAAAATTTCCTCCGTATTCAGGTAATTCTCTCTCTATATACTTATATTACCCTTTTATGATGATGTTGTTCTCAGAAAAACATCACTGTACCCTTTATGATGATGTTGTTCTCAGAAAAACATCCCTGTAAAATCTGTTGGTAATTTGAGTTTGTTTCCTAAAATATAGAAGGGTCTTTATTAATATCAAAAAAGGAACTTATGTTATTGGTTTCAATATAGAATCATGCATCCTTCAAAAAAATATATGTATAGAATCATGCATAGAGCAGCAAAACTATTTTATAGAGACATTTTTTAAAGATCGACATTTAACTACATTGATATATCTAAAAATCATTCAAAAATATGTTGTGCATGTTGTTTCTCCTTCGCTTTTTACAAATTTTCTTGTCTTCAATTTTGTAAATGATTATATTTCTATTATTGTTATTTTTAACTTAATTCATAATATTGCATCAAAGGATGATAAGTTGCCAAAAGAACTTGCTGCAATGGATAACGGTAGCCCTGAGAACTTGGAAAAACTAGAGCAGTACGCTAAAGGCTTGCTGAAGAAACCTGTTACACGCTTGAATCCTGCTACCTTCAAACGTTCTGAGATTGAGAGTAGTGAAACCTACCAAGAAGCACTGAAAGAGTAAGACTATTGTATTTCATTATAACTTTGACTTAGCAGTTTTTTCTTGAGAAAAGACAAAAAAAATAGAGGACGATTTTTAACTTCTAGCCCACGAATAACAGTTGATGCATTAAATCTCAATCAAATGGTGATAAGCTTGGACTAAATTATCCTATTTATTTCTGGATCTCCTTTAACATGCCTTGTATATTTGTAACAAGGTTAGAAAATGAAGGATGATTATGGATTAAGCCAGAAAATAACATTGCATAATTACCCTTCACATATGCTACGTTTGTCTTGAATAACATATAAACAAATACACTTCACAATTATATTACTTGACTTATTTACGCTTATCCAATATACATGGTTGCAGGTTTGCAAAGAAGCTTTATGATATAAAGCACAGCCCTCAAACCGGTTCTCGAAATGCCAAAGCCATAAAAAAATAAAGCTCGACAAGGTCTGCTGTTTGTCGAGTTAATATATATATATATATACACGTACGTGTGTCCTTGTGTGGTTTGGTTTGTGTAGAAGTCCCAAGATAAAGTACGATCATATGTACGATCGTAGAATGTGTGATGTTTGATGTACTGTTTTACTATCTTTGTGTGGTTTGTTCGAATCGAAGTCCCACTGTCAAATAAATAAAGTGCGATCATATATACGATCGTTGAATGTGGGATTGTTGTAATATACTTTGGTTGATTAATTATAACAATATACTTGGTTGTGTTTGTATCTTTCCTGAGTAGTTTTGTCAAGTAAGTACTGAAGAAAATAGCTGAAAAATAAGCTCGTGGCAACACATAATTATCAAAGACTTTCTACATAATCAAGTCAAGTGGTAAGACAAAAATTCATTTATATATGCCGTGTAAAAATCAACTAATCTCATGATTTATAAAATTATAAAAACAAAGTGAAGTTGCCGTTTTGCAAACTTCACCCTTTGTAGGTTTCTCACAAATGTTGTTTGTATATATGGTTATCGTTGTTTCTTTTGCCAAAAGAAGGTGCATATAATTAAGGCCATTGTTTAGGTGGGGCCTAAAAAAGATATCTAACCGTAAGTACTTGTCTTTCAACCATCAGATTTTTAGAAAAAATATTTTCACCAGATATAATTGTTTCAATACGAACAACGGAGGAATGATATGGAATGACTTGCCGATCGATCTGTTTAGAATGTGAATGCACTAGAAGGACAACGGAGGTCGTTTCCTCAGGTATCTAAACCCTATATATTCGACACCATGTGTGGGAACATAGGGAACGACTGAGAATGTAGGGAAAATGACCTCAAAAAGATGAGGAATGATCAGATGATTGTTCCGTCCACTAGTTAGTTTTTTTTTTTTTTTTTGAATTATAACACTTTTTTTTTTTTTTGGGTGACCATTTGTTATGTAAGGGTATTAGTTACCCATCCAAGTCCTAAAGTTAATTTCATTTTTTAACGGTGACTATCTAATACTTACTTTATATTTGTTTACATATTGTTTCATTTTTTGTAAGAAACTCTTTACATGAAATTGGTATTTTATTAAGTTTACAACTTTTACTAGACCATCATTTAAAATCATGTTCAACCGAGTGCCTCTGTCAAAAAATAAAATAAATAGAACGAATGAAAAAATCATTAGAAAGACTGTGGTAAGATAATGAACGACTTGTTGGTCATTTGGTTTAGAGTATGGTTGATTATCTTAACAAATACACGGCAAGGACAACGGAGGTCATTTCTTTGGGTATCTAAACCCTATATATTCGACGCCATTATGGCAACATAGAGAATGATCGAAAAAGTAGGAGGAACGACCTCGAAAAGATAAGAAACGGCGGGATGATCATTCCGTCTATCGGTTAGTTTTTTTACATCATACCAGTCATTTTTTAGGTGATCATTTTTTACATAAAGGGATTGATTACCCTTGATTACCCTTCTAAGCCCTAAAGTTAATTTCACTTTTTAATAGTGACTATCAAAATTTTACTTTATTTTTATTTACGTATTGTTTTGTTTTTTTATAACAAACTCTTTACATGAAAGTCTACAACTTTTGCTAGTCCACCATTTACTATTTTAAGCTTCAAGTCCAGATCCCATACTATGGAATGCTTTTGTTGAAAACCAAACAAGCAGGATGACCAAAAAAATCATAGAAACGGCCGCAGTGAGATAAGGAATCACTTTCTGATTGTTCTATTGAGCGTGTTTACTGTTATACATGTATGCCCTAAGGAGTAAAAAATGTAATATGTTTTTGGAGATATTTTTATCAATAAAGAATTAATTTATTATTTATATATCAAATCTTGTCATCTTTACATTCATATTTATTGAATGTATGTTAAGCAAACAATAGTCTGAGATTGTCGATCTAAACTTTTAAGAATTGGGCATATGATGATAGATTATGCGAAAGACACGATTCTTAAGGTGACAGTCTAAATCATAAGATCCGCAATCGAGGGAATAAAGTTGGGCACTTTATTTATGTAAAGATTGTTATGTTATCTATATCCCTATTAGGAGATAGTCTGTCTTGGCCATCAGAGGTGGACTCCGTGAATAGAAACATTGGCACATTGTCATAGGTGACGATGTGTTAGATCGGGACATAAAGTGAATTGATAGCGTAGACTCGTTATTCATAGATATGGAATCCATAGCTCCTCTTTAAGAGTAGTGATATCCTCTTATATGCATTATCCTATAATTGGAAAACTAGAGCGCTCAACCAATTGAATACATAGGTGTAACCAAATGATATACCGTCTTTGGATGGTAAGTTTTCTAATGGTAAGATAATGGAACGTAAGATAAAAATAATCGGGAAGGTAAAACAGAACTTATCCTTAAGTTGATTATGGATAATCCTATGGGGATATGATACACTATGATATGTCATGCAGACTTAGCTATATGGGCTTCGTAATTCTATGTAGTTCGAAAGTGTAGCTCCAAGCTTTTAGTGGAGTAGCGTTGGAGTTGATAATTATAAAATATATATCTAGGATATTGGGTTTTATAATTATCGGGAGCTTAAACTATATAGGTCTATTTGGTCCCCTTTGCTAGCTCACAAAATCTTGTAATGACACGACATGTTTTTTCTAATAATTAGTGACTTATGTCAGATTTAATAGATTGGCTAAAATTCAGAAGAATCAAATAATTCATGTCTGTTTATTGGTTGAATTAATTTTGTGAGAAAATTAATTCAAGATAAACTTGTTAAATTATTAGGATCGGATAATTCTTGTCTGTTTATCGGTTGGATTAATTTTGAAGTAATTCAAGATAAACTTGTTGAATTATCAAGAATTCATTTATTTTCCTAGAGATTATCTAGATAAAGTTATTTTGATTAGATAACTTTTCTATTATGTTATTTGAATTAAAACTGAGACTTTATCCCATAGAATCTTGGGTGAAAAATAAAAGATTCGTTGAGATCTTTATCGGTAGTTCGGCATGCCAAACCTATGGATCGGCCTGCCGATGGGGCAAGTTCGGCATGTCGGTTAGACAGATCGGCATGCTGATCGCACGTTAAAAAGATCACACGTTTTTACATGGATTTCATCAAATATTGATTCGAATTTGATTCTAATTCAAATTTTAAGGCATTATCTAATAAGGATTGACTCCTGGACCCAACCTCTATAAAAAGGGAGTGAGTCTCATTATTATTTAGATCAATTGAGAGATTAAAAGTAATACTCTACTTGTGAGAATTTGAAAACTCCCTGAGAGCTCTTGCTCACAAATCACGAACACTAGGTTTGGGTTCTCTTAATTGGTTGAAAGGAGAGTTACCTGGTGAAAGAGCTGTACGTGTGAGCCCACACTCATTCTGATCGTGGATAGAGAATAGCAAAAAAGACTAGTTGGTTGAGGCTCTTTTAGGATGTTACTTTTCTTCACAGATTGCGGAAGTTCTTCGGCATTACAAGGTTAGTAAGATTTGGTTAATTTATGCATATAGTGTGTCAAACTTGTGTTTTAAAAATACTCTAATATAAAAAATTTTAAAGATTCGTTGCGTATTATTTTTTCGATAATTGGTATTAGAGTCACTGTTTTTACATAAATTTACGAGTTTGTGATCATACTATATGAATAAATTAGGAGATCTTGATCTCTCCTATGCTTGAATTTAATTTTATAGACAGTTGGCACTCTAGGTTTCTATATAATTATATGTTGTGATGAATTATATGGTAAATGTTTATTAATTAATTATGGTTGATTAGATTATTATTTAATTATTAATTAATTAATTAATATCGGTTATAGTTCTTTAAAGGTTAGAATGTGTATATAAGTTTTTCATGTAATTAGATGGCGGACTATCATCTCCATCTAGGAATTATTATTTTAAATTTGTAAGAATTTTATAATCAAATAATCATTCGGAGAAGATGGACCTAGAAGCGGATCTAGAAGATGGATGATGGCGTCCCCAGATATTTCCTGAGTCTCTAATTGTTATGTTTTTGAATTGTTGAAAATAAAATTGATAAATTACATTAAAGACTGTATTTTCTGAAAAGGCTGGTTTTTGCTTGGTTGGCATGCCAAACCCTCAAGTTCAGCAGGCCGATGGTTGTAGATCGACAGGCCGAACGTCAGGTTCGGCAGGCTGTCAGTAGGGTAGAAATCAAGTGGCTCTAGTGGCAAGCTGAACTTTTAGCTCGGCAGATCAATCTGTGAAGATAGGCAGGCCGGTGGGTCATGACTGGCAGGCCGATTGCTGATTATTCAAATCGGCTTGCCAGCAGAGAGCTGAAAATTTTTCTAGAAAAAGTGCAGCTTTTAATGTAGTTTTAATTTTACTTTTGGAACAATTATGAGAAACATTAAATTTAGATTTGACCAAAAATATGAAGTATTTGATTCATACGAGATTAAAGACTTGAAGATGAGTATTGCATGAAGAAGGATACAACTTGAGGATTCAAGGATAAAGAATTGATAATATGTTTCTATTATTCTCTTGTAATTTTTGTTTTCTATTCTCTAAGATGGAACCATAATATTACGGTTATTTATTATTTTGCTTGTAGCTTTGCTTGATTGCTTTGCTTGTCTGCATAATAATATGATTTGCCATGTATATTGATAACATGCCATATAGAATAGGGAGTGCCACTCATTTAAAATTGTTCATGCATGTCTTTTTTAAAATAAAACCTTGATTTCAAAAGATTAAGTGGGAGAAGGTTTTCAAAGAGAGGATCTAAGGCCTCCATCGTTGGTCCATAGGAAGAACATGGTGGTTCCAACCCCTAGAAAGGGATTTCTATCATGTACCAGGTTGGATCTCTAAGAGGATAAGGTATTTTAGCATGATTTATGGTTGCACACCCCTAGGTGGTGATTATAAATCATGGATAAAATATTGAAACAATGGTTGTACACTCATGTTAATTTTATTATTAACCTCCCCTAGGAGCTCTGTTAATAAAATTAATGGCCAAAGAAACAATTATTAATATATGCTAGATCATACGGGTTCTGGATGACATATATTAATCAGGAGGGGCTCCGTGTTTCCTAATTGAATTTGGCATGACTTCCCCTAGGAACTTGTTGAATTCTGAGTTGGAAATTATCGTTGTAAGGTTGTGATATTTTTAAGGTTTTGACACATAAACACATTTTTATGTTTTTACATGATTGTATTATCTTACTAAATTATAATTGCATGTTTGCTTATGTTTGGTATATGATTCTTTATTGTAGATTAAAAATGCCTAAAAACGCTTTATCTTTGATACTTGACAAAAACGAATTAACCGGAGAGAATTATAATGATTGGAAACAGAACTTGGATATCGTCCTCTCCTTTGAGAAATTAAAATTTGTACTGACAAGCCCTTGTCCTCTTAAGCCTACGAGAGACTTTACTAATGGGCAATTTTAAGCGTACGATAGCTAAAAAGATGCAAACGATCAGGCCCGTTGCTATGTTATAGCCAGCATGAATAACGTGCTGCAGGCTCAACATGAAGATTATGAGACTACGAAGCAGATCTTGGATAATCTTGAAGACATATTTGGAGGCCAAGCCCTAATAAAGAGGCAAGGGACGCTTCGAAAACTCTTAAACTATAAGCAGAGGCCGGGGACATCTGTAAAGGAGCACATGATGTTAGTCATGGGTTACCTCGCTGAGGCACAAACCAATGGAGCTGACATTAATGTTAAAACTTAGATGATTATAGTCTTTGAGACTCTGTCAAAGGAATTTAGTCTGTTTAAAGCTACATTTAATTTTAGCAATAGTCGAGAGATAACCTTAACAAAATTAATAAAATAGTCACAAGAGTTCAAACTGCTGATTAGGGAGTCTCTTGTTGGTGGCGAGGCCAATTTGGTAGCTGCTTCTAGTTCCAATCCCAACTATGGGAATGCAAAGAAACAACGGGCCAAGAACAGAAAGTCTTATATTCTTGCTAACATCAAGAGCAAGAAGAAGAAGAAGAAGAACCCAAAGAAGCTTAAGTGCTTTTTCTGCGGGAAGCTCGAGCACATAAAGAAGCATTACAAGGACTTCCTTTCTAAAGGAAGTAGGTGTGATCTTTTGTATTTAGAAACTTGTTTAGTTGAGGAATCTAGTGACATTTGGGTCATAGATTTCGGTGCAACTAATCATGTTTGCGTTTCTCTATAGGGGTTCAAAGAAACAAGAAGTCTACTTCATGAAGACTTCATGCTTCAGATGGGCGATGGATCCTTAGTCTTAGCGGAAGCAATGGGAGACGTCCATCTTTATTTCGATAATTGTAGGAATTTAATTTTGCGAGATTGTTTTTATGTTCCTAAATTTAAAAGGAATTTAATTTCTGTAACTTGTTTATTTAAAGACTCTTATTTGATTTCGTTTAATAATAAAGTGGTGATTCGTAAAAATAAACTTTTTATCTGTTCTGGATGGATGCAAAATAATCTATATTTTATCAAAACCTAATATGGACTTACTGCTTAATGCTGAGATAAATGATAATAACTCTAAAACACTTAAAACTTCACACTCTAATAGACTTATCTTTGGCATTTATGCCTTGGTCATGTTAACCTGAATAGAATTCAAAGGTTGGTAAGGGATGGACCTTTAAGTCACTTAAAGGTGGAATCTATACCTTAATGTAAATCTTGTTAGGGAGGGTAAAATGACCAAATGATCAAAAGACCATTCGTGTCTAAGGGCAAAGGGCTGAAAGGGTTCTAGAACTTACGCATAGTGATGCTTATGGACCGATGAACATCCGGGCACGATGAGGGTATGAGTACTTTGTCACTTTTATTGACGATTACTCAAGGTATGGGTATGTATACCTGATGCACCACAAAAGCGAAACTGTTGAAAACGTTAGGAAGCTTCAAGCTGAAGTGGAAAAGCAATTGGGTAGACCATAAAGGCACTTCGATCCGATCTAGGTGGTGAATACCTTTCATCAGAGAATGAGATTTTATCCCATTTGATTGCGCAAGGCACTCCGCAGCAGAATGGTGTAGCGGAGAAAAGGAATAGGACTTTTATTAGACATGGTAAGATCTATGATGAGTTATTCACCATTGCCTTTATCCTTTTAGGGATATGCACTACAAACTGCATGTTATCTTTTGAACAACATGCCTTCAAAATCGATCCCTAAAACTTCTCACAAGTTGTGGACAAGCAGGAAGACATCCTTAAACCATATTCGGATATGGGGATGTCCAGCTCATGTCCTGTTTAAGGATGCAAATAAGTTGGAAGCATGTTCAGAAGTTTGCGTGTTTGTAGGATATCCAAAAGGGACTAAAGGGGGTTATTTCTATAACCCAAAGAAAAATAAAGTTGTGGTTTCAGCTAATGCAACTTTCCTTGAGGAGAGTTATATGGACGACTTTAAACCTCAAAGCAAAGTGGTGCTTGAGGAGTTAAGGAGTGATCCAATCATTCTGGAAGTTTCGAATGAAACCGTTCCAATCAGTGTAGACAAACCAAACGAACTTGAACAACAACATAAGGGGCTTCGATGTAGTGGCAGGATTGGGCGTCAACCCGAAAGGTATATGTTCAATGGTGAGTCCTTTTTGACTGAACCAGATGAACATGACAGGGATTCTTATACTTATGCAAAGGCTATGGAGGATGTTGATTCGAAACTCTAGACAGAGGGCATGAACACAAAGATGAAGTCTATGGAGACTAATTAGGTTTGGGAGCTTGTGGATCTTCTCGAAGGGGTAAAACCCATAGGGTGTAAGTGGATCTATAAGAGGAAAAGAGGAGTGGATAGAAAGGTCGAAACCTTTAAGGCTAGACTAGTAGCTAAAGGTTACACGCAAAAGGAAGGAATCGATTATGAGGAAACTTTTTCGCCTGTAACCATGCTTAAGTCTATCTGAATTCTCTTGTCTATAGCTGCCGCTCTTGACTACGAGATTTGGCAGATGGATGTCAAGAAAGCTTTCCTAAATGGTTATCTTGATGAGTCTATTTATATGGAACAACTAGACGAGTTCAAGGTCAAGAGTCAAGAGGGTAAAGTTTGTAAACTGGTAAAGTCAATTTATGGACTTAAGCAGGCTTCCCGTTCTTGGAACATAAGATTTGATCAGGTGATCAAGACTTATGGGTTCTCACAAAATGTGGATGAGCCATGTGTTTATAAACACATTAAAGATGGGAAGGTAGTTTTTCTACTGCTCTATGTAGATGACATTTTACTAATTGGCAATGATGTTGGGGCATTGTCATCGGTCAAATTATAGTTGACCAAGTAGTTTGACATGAAGGACTTGGGTGAGGTAATTTTGTTCTCGGTATCCAGATCTTTCAAGATAGAAAGAACAAAATGATAACTTTGTCACAAGCCAGCTACATAGATAAAATTCTCAAGAGGTTTGCAATGCAGGATTCCAAGAAAGGTGGGCAACCATCTAGGTTTGGAATTACTCTTTCTAAGAAAGACTCTGTAAAGTCTGAGGAAGAAAGAGAATACATAAAAAAGGTGCCTTATGCTTCAGCAGTGGGTAGTCTTATGTATGCCATGCTTTGCACACGACCGGATATTTGTTATGCGGTTGGAATTGTAAGTCGATTTCAGGCGGATCCAAGACCGAACCACTAGGTTGCGGTAAAGCATATTTTCAAGTACCTGAGAAGAGAGGGTATATGCTTGTGCATTTGGGTGAGGACTTAACTCTTCTAGGATATACTGACTCAGATTTTCAATCCTGTTTGGATTCTAAGAGATCAACTTTGGGTTTTGTGTTTACTCTAGGCAGTGGTGCCATCAGTTGGAGAAGTGTAAAGCAAAATTACACTTCGGATTCAACGATAGAGGCTGAGTATGTGGCAGCTAGTGATGCTTTGAAAGAAACAATGTGGCTCTGTAAGTTCCTTGAGGATCTTGAGGTAGTTCTTGGTATAGATAAGGCAGTATCATTGTACTGTGATAACAGTGCGGCAGTAGCTAATACTAAGGAATCAAGACTTCACAAAAAGAGTAAGCATATTCATCGAAAGTATCATGTGATAAAGGACTTCATTGAGGGCGAGCATGTCATGGTGTGCAAAATCGCATCAGAGGACAATTTAGCTGATCCATTTACGAAGACACTTACTAGGAGAGTCTTCGAGAGGCATATGAAAGCTATAGGGATGCGAGATTTGTCATATTTACTCACTTTGTGTAAGTGGGAGATTGTTAGACATGTATACCCTGAGGAGTAAAAATGTAATATGTTTTTAAAGACATTTTTATCAATAAAGAATTTGTTTATTATTTATATACCAAATCTTATCCTCTTTACGTTCATATTTGTTGAATGTATGTTAAGTAAATAATAGTCTAAGACAATCGGCCTAAACCTTTAAGAATTGGGTATATGATGGATAGATTATGCGGAAGACACGATTCTTAAAGTGACGGTCTAAATCATAAGATTCGTAATCGAGGGAATAAAGTTGGGTGCTTTATTCATGTGAAGATTGTTATGTTGTCTATATCCCTATTAGGAGATGGTATGTCTTGGCCATCGGAGGTAGACTCCGTGAATAAAAACATTGGCGTCTTGTCATAGGTGACGATGTGTTGGATCGAGACATAAAGTGAATTGATTTGGATTAGTAATCTTGTCTTGGCAAATCGATTCACTTTAGTCAATCATTTGTATTGTATCCTAATCTTGAGATGAATATTGGGCCCATTGTCTTGACTTGTGTCTTTTGATGTACCAAAAAGTGACACCACATTTTAATAGTGGTATGCATGCCGGTACGTTGGAGGCATGACTCTTGATAGCGTAGACTAGTTATTCAAAGATATAAAATCCATAGCTCCTCTTTAGGAGTAGTGATAGCCTCTTATATGCGTTATCCTACAATTAAAAAACCGGAGCGCTCAACCATTTGGATACATAGGTGTAACCAAATGGTATACCGTCTTTGGATAGTAAGTTTTTCAATGGTGAGATAATAGAACGTAAGATAAAAATAATCAGGAAGGTAAGACAGAACTTGTCTTTAAGCCAATTATGAATAATCCTATAGGGTTACGATACACTATGATATGTCATGGAGACTTAGCTATATGGGCCATGTAATTCTATGTAGTTCGAGAGTGCAGCTCCAAGCTTTTAGTGGAGTAGCGTTGGAGTTGATAATTATGAAATGTATATCTAGGATATTGGGTTTCATAATTATCGAGAGCTTGACTATATAGGTCCATTTGGTCCCCTTTGTTAGCTCACAAAATCTTGTAACGATACGGTATGTTTTTTCAATAATTGGTGACTTATGTTAGATTTATTAGATTGGCTACAATTCATAAGAATCAAATAATTCATGTCTGTTTATCGGTTGAATTAATTTTGTGACCAAATTAATTCAATATAAACTTGTTGAATTATTGGGATTGGATAATTTTTGTCTGTTTATTGGTTGGATTAATTTTGAATTAAATCAAGATAAACTTATTGAATTATCAAGAATTCATTTATTTTCCTAGAGATTATCTAGATAAAGTTTTTTTGATTAGATAACTTTTCTTTTGGGTTATTTGAATTAAAACTGAGACTTTATCCTATAAAATCTTGGGTGAAAAATAAAAGATTCGTTGAGATCTTTATCGGCAGTTCGGCATGCCCAACCTCAGGATCGGCCTGCCAATAGGGCAAGTTCGGCATACCGGTTAGGCAGATCAGCATGTCGATCGCGCGTTAAAAAGATCACACATTTTTACGCGGATTTCATCAAATATTGATCCGAATTTGATTCTGATTCAAATTTTGAGGCATTATCTGATAAGGACTAACTCCTAGACCTAACCTCTATAAAAAGAGAGTGAGTCTCATTATTATTTGTTCAATTGAGAGATTAAAAGTGATACTCTACTGGTGAGAATCTAGAAACTCCCTGAGAACTCTTGTTCACAAATCACGAATACTAGCTTTGGGTTCTCTCAATTGGTTGGAAGGAGAGTTACCTGGTGGAAGAGCTATACGTGTGAGCCCACACTCATTCCCATCGTGGATAGAGAATAGCAAAGAAGATCAGTTGGTTGAGGCTCTTCTAGGACGCTACTTCTCGTCGCGGATTGTAGGAGTTCTTCGGCATTACAAGGTTAGTAAGATCTTGTTAATTTATGCATATAACGCGTCAAATTTGTGTTTTGAAAAATACTTTGATATTAAAAATTTCGCTGCGTATTATTTTTTCAACATTTACTTATCTTAACGAAGGCACTAAACGAACAACAAAGGTCATTTCTTTAGGCATCTAAACCTTATATAGTCGACACCATGTGCGGGAGTAGAAAGGACGGCCAAAAAAGAAGGGGAAACAAACTCGAAAAGATGAGGAACGATTGGATGATCGTTCCATCAACTAGTATCATAACACTCCTTTTTTTAGGTGATCATTTGTTACATAAGGGGATTAATTACCCGTTCATGTCTTAAAGTTAATTTCATTTTTTAATAGTGACTATGTAGTTTTTATTTCTTTTTTTTTTTTTTGTAACAAACTATTTACAATGAAAGAAGGCTTTTTTAAATCTACAACTTTTACTAGTCCATCATTTACTGTTTTAAGCTTCGAGTCCCAATCATGCCTTGGTCGAAAACCAAACAAGTGCAACGACTGGAGAAATCATAAAACGACCGCGGTAAAATAAGAAATGCTTTTCCGATTATTCTGTTTAAATCATGGTTACTTATCTCAACAAATACACTAAAAGAACAATGGATGTCGTTTCTTCACCTATATAATCGACATCATGTGTGAGAGCATAAAGAACGACTCAAAGAGACGGCCGGATGATCGTTCTATCCACCAATTAGTTTTTTTTACTCATAAACACTTTTTTTTTGGTCAAGCGACCAATTGTCACATAAGAGGATTACTTACCCGTCCATGTCTTAAAGTTAATTTTATTTTTTAATCGTGAATAAGAATTACACCAAAAGAAATACATGAAAGTTATTATTTTATTAAGAAAGACACTAAGAGAACAATGAAGGCCGTTTCTTCAAGCATCTAAACTCGTCCAAAATCCACAAGTTAATTTCATTTTTGAACTTTGACAACTTTGACAACAATGAGATTAAAGGTATTTACATAATTTCTACTTTGTTTTTATTTGCATGTTGTTTTGTATTTTTTAACAAACTATTTACACGAAAGTTCGTGTTTTTCAAGTCCAAAAATTTTATTAGATAATTACTTGTGAATTTAAGCTTTGAGTCTGAATTTCATAAAAATGGAATGCGTTTGTGAAAGACAGTGAGATTAATTAACCGTCTTAAGTCCTATAGTTAATTTCGGGTTTTAATAGTGACTATTTAATTTTTAATTTATTTTTGTACATATTTTACTAATCAAATATATGGCAAAAACTTAAGGAGTGACATAAATTCATGCCCCAAAAATGTCAATAGTCTATTTGAATACTTCAATTAACGATGAAAAAGATATATTTGTGATTATAAATCCTCCATTCATACCCTAAAAATGTCCATACTCCATTTTGGATAATGTAAAAAATGTCAAAAGAGAACTTGCAGGCATCAGCCTGTCACAGAATAAATGTTGCACCTTTGGAAGAAGATATATTTGTGATTATGTTTTTCGCAATTAAACCGCATAACTATTTTTGAAATGAAAGAATGTACAGTTTTTCTTAAGAGTTCTGCGGAGAGAAGATTCAAAAAAGAAAACTATTAACACGGTATATTGTAATGTGTAAGAATTATGACATGGTACCCAATCCATCAATCCTCAAATTCCACGGAATCGATTTTATCGGCAACCGGTAAAATAAGAAACCACTTTCATATTATTATTTTTGAATCATACTCAATTATCAGTACTATTTTAAACAATATTTGTAGAAACTGGCCATAGTATAAAAGATATGAAGAAAGGAAAAAAAGACCCTCAAAAAAGGGAAAAATTATATATTTAATTTATTGAGATAAAAAATAATTATTAATAGTAATATATTCTTAATCATACATAATAACTTCAAATGAAATTTTAGAAAAAAAATCTAATGTAAGAAAAAAGCCAATAAAAAAATCTTTTAGTGTGCTTTTAGCGTTTTAAGGCCTGTATTTTAAATAATCCCTTCATTCCTAAAAAGCCAACAAAAAAAACTCAATAAAACCGTGTAAAAGTTTCAAGTAAAAAAAAAAAAAAAGAACTTCTTTATTGTATTTCTCTCCCTACCCTTCGGGCAGGAACAGAAGCTGCCCAAAACAACAAGACATGACACTTCAAACAGTACTTTGTCTACCAGATGCATGGTACAGCCCGAAATTTTAGGCTACATGGTAGTTCTATCGCAATAATTAGTTTGTTTGGTGTTAGGCAGTTCAAACGATTCAATCAGAAATAATATAAAATGTTTATACGTTATAATAAAAAATAAAATATTTATTAAAGTATTAAGTTTTTATTTGTTATTATATTTATAATTTTAAGTGATAATTTTACCATTATTTTAAACATTATTTTAAACACTGTATAACATTCTCTTACTTACTTTGATATTTCCAATTTTACGTAATAGTTTTAACCACAACACCTTGTAATATTCATATGTTCAGGTAGCTTTGCCTCCTCTTTTGTCTATCAATAATCAATATCAATATCAATATAAAGATGAATTGGAGACACGACGGTTGACACGAAGGAGATTTGAGTCAAATGAGGTTCTTCCTCATCCTTACCATCCTTCTCGAGTCTGGAGGCCTAGGAGACCAAGTTCAGGACCCATTTTTTATTTTTGTGGAATAAGTAATAACATATGTCGTTCACAAAGCCTTGGGAAATCATCTGCATTTCAGATTTTGAAAATTCAATTGTTCAAATATAGTGCTTGCGAAAACAGAAGAGACAAACTCTTGGGAGCAACAAGCTTGACAGCATATTCTATATGTATACTTTACAAACAATTGAAAGTAGAACCTTTAATTTTCTAAGAGAGAACATTTATAACCGTCAGATCAAATGGCCCCAATGGTCACACATGCAATTTTCTCTTCATTGTTTTCCTTTTTAAATCACATCTTGAAATTTCTAAGTGGAATTCCACTTACACCAAAGTGCAACACTTTAACCAAAGTGCAACACTTTATTCCAGGAAATTAGTCCCTGAAATAAGTTTAGGCGGTGGTTTGAAAGAGCAATTTTGACCATCAATTACAATTATAAATAGTGTAAAGCTCTCACATATTATAGTAAGAATCTTAATATAAAATTTTTATATATTATAATTTTTAAATTAAATTGTTAGCTTTCAACCATGCTTGCAAACAGCCAATATATGCATATAATATCTATATCTATATATATATATATATATATATATAAATAAAGAGATAGAGAGTTTTTGGAGGGATGTGCAATTCTCTTTTCTCTTTGATTCAAAACTTTTATGAGCTTTGTATTATTAAAAAAAGTTAGCTTCCATCGAAATGCTTCCATCGAAATTTCCTCTCTTGAGAGATCTATATATTGATAAGTACTTTTGTCTGTTCTGATCTACAGATTCATCCAATTAATCAGCTTATGCCACTTCTGGTCATGGCTTGTTCAAGAATTCTACGCTTTTACTTTCTTGGGACCCCTGCTTGCTTATTTCATAAGCCACTTAAATTGATGATACGTTGTAATTATATATATATATATATTTTTTTTTTTGAAAAAGTTAATTAGCTTTAGGCTTTGTATAGTTTACAGCTTTTAAGATGTTGCACAGCTTCATGTAATACTTTATGCAAGATCAAACACTGATCAACATGTGTAGGATATCCAAACAAGCAAAGCAAGAGCTCTTGATTTTGAAATGATTCATGTCTTGGATATCCAACCAAGCAAAGCAACAAATTATTGATTTACATTGTATAAAAAGAAATTGTCGTTTCACTTATAAAAGTATCAAAATTTCAATTTCTTATAAATTCGAGGTCTTGTGTCATTTTAAACTTTAAGGGGTAAATTAACAAGACAAACCCTGTTCTTTGAAAGCTAATAAATTGAGATTAACCCCAAAAAATCTAACACCATGATCAACCTCTACGAACTTTATTTGTAGTGCTTGGTGAATGCTATGGGGTTGGAAGAAAACCCCAATGGAGAGAAGCGCCTACGTCATTACATGCAAGGTGCATGCGTGGCAAACATTATCAACAGGGTTGCAGCACATAATGGAAATTTAAGATATATATTAGCTGAAAAGATGAACGAGAAAATTATATGATGTGTTACAATACTTTTAAAAAATATGTTTATTTACCTCGCATTTAAATTAAAAGTGTCATACTATTATATATATTACTTTTTGTAATTTTTGTAAATAGTTAGTGAGAGTTGCTTAAATTTTTTTCTCAACAAATTCAAATAGAGATATCTTAACACTCTCTCAACTCCATCTTTTTCTCTCTGTCTCATCTATCAAAGCAATTTTTTTCAACAAAATAAAATTTCAAACATGTATGGTATTTTTATATAACAAGTTTCAAAAGAAAGCATTTATGAAAATTCTTCACAGAGAATTGAAACTAAAAATGAATAATTTTTGTAATGTTCCTCAAAAGTAAACTGTCAAAATCTTAAATCCCGTACAGTGATTTATATGTTAGATTTTGGGCCTGCAGGCTCATCTCAAAAGTGGCACCTTTATATGAATCGAGACCACATGATACTACATAATTCACTAGTTTATGATAATGATGTATAAATTGGGATTAAAATTAGATTCTAATTTCTTTCTCTGTTTCTTAATTTTGATCCTACGTGAGCTTTTGGCACTGTGGAATATTATTGGCTGTTCTTGTAATAACCATACACATCAATAAAGAAGACCATGACAATTATTGAAGTATTTTAAGTGTTTTCTGATCCCGAACTTTGTTATACATAGGTGTTTGGAAGCATTGGTTCAAACTATTAATTTGAACCAATTTTGGTTAAAAATCATCGTAGCTCATTTTTGTTTTATATTGTAGCTCACTTCTTCTTAACAATGTAGTATGTGAGAATTTTACAGTATAACAACTAAAAATTTTAGTTAAAACTCAAAAAGACATCCTACATGTTTTCAACCAATATTCATCAAAGGGTATTAAGGCAATTTTATATTCTGTTTGGGAAAGCAGTTGGAATTATATTTTTTTAGTTCTTATATCAAATTTTGGTTCAAATTGTATGAGAAAAAACGTTGTAGTAATTTAGCAGAACCACAAAAGTTCCAACAGTATTCCTTTTTTTTCTCCACCTAATTAGTTATACTTTCCTTTCATAAGTTCACTTTTTTTTTTCGTCCTACACAAGTAAGTGTCTCGCTGTTTCTTTATTATGCATAGTACACAATTAGCATCTATAAATAGAACCACTTCCTCAATTGTTTTCCCACAACACACTATAAAACGATTTATCAAATTGCATTTTTTAATTCCAACTTATTAGCAACTGCAATGGCCCAAAAACCCATTACCGTTCTTAGTATTGATGGAGGAGGAGTTAGAGGGATCATTCCAGGGGTTTTTCTTCAACAGCTTGAATATGAACTTCAGGTACATGCGTTGCACGCCCCAAAATTATTACTATGTTTATAATCACACATGTACAGGGCAGAGCCACTTACAGACCTAAATGGGCTGTCGTCTCCCTTAATTTTTGTTTTCTTTTAAATTTATATATGAAGTTTAATAAAACTAATGTTTTACTCTTTTTAAAATTGTATTTAGTTTCTCAAAATTTTATTTCTTTTTCGTTAAAATTCTCTGTCTATTTATTTACCCAATCTCCCTCCATCGGGATATTTTGAAAAATAAGCCAAAAAAAAATTTTAAATTAGACAAATGACTTTTTTTTTGCACAAAAAAATACGTTTTTTTGTGCAGAAAAACTGTTTTAGTTTTTTTCAAAAAAATAAGAAAAAAAATTGTAGCAAGAAAAAGAACCTTAACAGAGTAAAAAAAAAAAACCTTTAGCAATTTTTATGCCTAAAAAATTTGTTTTTTTATACTAAAAAACGGTAAAAAAAAAATCATTTGTTCAAAAAAAACTTTTTCATAAAATCATTTTTAAAAATCTCCCCAGTCCATCCCGTTCTCTCGGGAGTAATTTTTATGACTCTCTCCCTGCATACGTATTTGTACTTGTGTAAATATCGATATGATTTCATTGAAGGATTAATGACATGATATGTGCAGATACTCGAAAACGACCCCAATGCGAGGGTTGCAGACTACTTTGATGTCATTTCAGGGACTAGCACTAGTAGTCTTATTTCGACGCTGATATCAGCACCCGACGATAATGGGAGACCGTTATATGCTGCTGATAAGATTGTGCCTTTTTTCAAAGAGCACTGCCCAAATATTTTCCCAAGATCAGGCAACTGGTGAGTAATGGCGAAGCCACATTTGACCTGAGCGGGTTGTTTATCTCCACTGAAATATATATATTTTCTCAAAGTGCCCAAACTTTTTTTTTTTTTTTAATTTTTTCCTATCACTACTAAAAATTATTTGTTGCACGACGGTTTTAAACCGCATAAAAAATTTACAACCATCGTGTAATTATCTATGTAATATAAAACGACGCTTACATGATATCACAAGGTCAATTTTAACGCGTTTTAAATGCATCTTATATGACGGCTTTTATGTAAAACCGTCATGCAATATAGAAGCTTATACGACAGTTTTCTACAAAAACGGTCTTATAAAATGAGTATACTTGTAGCTTACACATTAAAAAAAAAAAAGAGGAACATTCCACAGTGCCCCACTATCTATTATTCTTTCGACTTCCTAAAAGTTTCAACAAAACTTGACTTGTATCGTGGGTTTGACTCATTAATTTATATTTTTGTCTCCCTCTACATCTTTTAATTTGAAAAGTTTCAAAAACCTCGTTGAACAAATTTCCTAGTTTTGTCACTGCCTGTGATATAGAGGCCAAAGGTAATTGTATTTACGAACTCCTTGTCTAGAATATTTGGATATATACATATGCAATGAATTGTAAATGCTAGTTTACTACACTAACACTAAGATGGAATGAAGACCAAAAAATTAGTTTATGGAGGACCCTTTTTGAACTTTTCTTTTCTCAAATACTAAATTATTGAATTATAGGCCTGAACCACACAAACACTATTCCGTGGAAGTACACTTGAGAATTTCAGAAATTTTTGAGGATGACGGTACCTCAGTCACAGAAGAATCTTTTGTTAAATTTGAAGAAGTTGGAGGTATAAAAAAACCATATTATGATTCCAAATACCTTCATAAATTAGCAAACGATATTCTTGGGGAGAAAAGGCTACGTGATACCCTGACAAACGTCGTCATTCCTGCATTTGACATCAAAAAACTCTCGCCAGTTGTCTTTTCCTCTTATCAGGTGATTCTGGGTTCAGCCTGTTTTAAATTTATGAATTATGATATTATGTATTAATATTAATCTATCCTTGAAATAAATTTCACATTGAATATTTGGATCCTGCAGGTGAATAAAGGGAATAAAGTGCTGGATGCTCTTCTTTCAGATATTTGTATTAGCACCTCAGCTACACCAGTTTATCTTCCTGCTTATAAGTTTAGCAATGAAGATGTGGAATTTAATATGATTGATGGCGGGGTTGCCGCTAATAATCCGGTAAAATTCCTTAAAACATACTCAATTAATGATGATATATAATCAATGAACAATCTGATGTATATATACATATATATATATATATCATAAGACTTGTATAGGTACAATTGTATAGGGCTTCACTTGTATTCTACTAAACTAAAGTTTTTATATTTTTTTTCCCAATAATCATGCAATTTTATTCAATATGGAATCCTTGATTAAGCACAATATGCTCCGAAATGCCAACCATAAAGATTCAACATGAAATAACAAACAAATTTAACCAAAGCATGGGAACTAAAGAATTGATTGAAAAATAATATGAACAGTCATGATTAATAGTTAAATCAGTATACTAAGAAGAGTAATTAACACATTGGTATTAATTTTATAAAATTATGTAAATATACTTGATTTTTAGTATAGCAACTTTAATTAGATTATCTTACATATTAGTACCCCAAAGATCAGTAACAATGCAACTGTTTTTTGATCCTATTACAAGTGTAATATTACAAGCAAAATTTAAAAAAATTAAAAAAAAAACATAAAATATATTTTCTAGGCATAGCAAAATATTTTTAAAGTGCCTAAATGAATTGGTAAGGATTTTTTGACATTTTATTATTTATATTTAATATACATTTAAGCAGATTTTGTCATTATTTTAAACAAGAAAAAGTAGTCCAAGCTGAGTTGACTCATATTACTAATATGCAAAGGAAATGTAGTGATTCTTTATTAGAGGAGAACATACATACATGCATGCACCATGTATGTATGTATGTCTGTATGTATGTGTAGATCTATATGTACGTGACTTTTTAGTTGGTTTAGCTAATGTAATATTTTTCTTTCGAAATGTTTTTTTGTTTTGATTAAAAAAACAAAGACTGTAGCTGCTATTACCGAAGCGGTCAAAAGAAGGTCCGAAGAGATTGATCAGGCTAATCTCTCTGGAGATAGTGAAGATAATGAAGTCGACCTCGATTCATATCATCTTCTTGTACTTTCATTGGGAACATGTGGACACAAGACCGAGAAGTACAATGTTGAAATGGTTAATAGTTGGTGGTCTGTTAATTGGTTGACTAACCCGTTAAGGAAATTCTGGAAAGCAGATCATCCTTTACTTGAAATCCTCTTTGACGCAAACGCACACATGATTGATTATTATGGCACAATGTTTTTTGAATCCTTCGGTAATTCCGAAAATTTCCTCCGCGTTCAGGTAGTTATACATACATATATATATATATATATATATTACAATTTTTTTTGAAACGCACCTATAAGATCTACTTTTTTGTTATTCGAGTTTGATTTTAAAAATATAAATTAAGGATTCTTCATTTATATAAAAAAACTAATTTATCTTGGTCGATTGAACATAGAATCATGCATAGAGCTGCAAAACTATTTTATGGAGACATTCTTAAGATCGGCATCTAGAAACAAAATATCCAAAAATTCATTTAAAAATATGTTATGCATGTCATTTTTCTTTTGCTTTTTACAAAATTTTCTTTTGTTGGATTTTGTAATCAAATTGATTATATATATTTAGCTACTTTTATTTTGTAATCAACCTTACTACGTAATATTACATCAAAGGATGATAAACTGCCAAAAGAACTTGCTGCATTGGATGACGGTAGTCCTGAGAACTTGGACAAACTGGAGCAGTATGCCAAAGACTTGCTGACGAAGCCTGTTACACGCTTGAATCTTGCTACCTTCGAACGTTCTGAGATTGAGAGCGCTGAAACCTACGAAGAAGCACTCAAAAAGTGAGACTATTTCATTTCATTACACTTCTGACTTAGTAGTATTTATCTTAAGGAAAAGAAAAGAAAAATGGAGGACAACTTTTAACTATTAAGCCACAAATAAAAATGCATTAAATCGTAACAAAACTGTAATAAGATTGGACTAAATTATCCAACGTATTTTTAGATTGCTTTTAACATTATTTGTTTGTAATAATTAATGACATGTAATGTGTATTCGTAACAAGGTTATAAAATGAACGATGATTCTCGAGGATCAAACCAGGAAAAAAAAAATGGTGCATAATTATCTTTTTTACAAGTGTCTTGAATAATATTTAAACAAAAACACTTCACGATTGTAGTATTTACGTTTATTAAATATACATGGTTGCAGGTTTGCACAGAAGCTTTATGATATAAAGCACCGTACCAGTTCTTGAAACGCCAAAGCAATAACAAAATCAAGCTCGACAAGGTCTGCTGTTTGTCGAGTTCATGCATACATATATATATATATATATATATATTGTGTGTGTGTATATATATATATAAAACGTGTGTGTATAGATATTTCCTTCGATGGGTGTATAATAAAGTACGATCATATATACGATCGTTGAATGTGTGATGTTTGTTGTACTGTTCTATTATCTTGTTGTGTGGTTTGGTTCGAATGGAAGTCCCACTGTCAAATAAATAAAGTACGATCATATATACGATCGTTGAATGTGGGATTGTTGTAATATACTTTTGTTGATTAATTATAGCAATATAATTGGTTGTGTTTGTATTTTTCCTGAGTAGTTTTGTTAATTAAGTACTGAAGAAAATGGTTGAAAAATAAGCTCATGGCAACATATAATTATTAAAGACTTTCTGCATAATCAAGTCAAGTGGTAAGACAAAAATCCATGTATATATGACGTGTAAAAATCAGCTAAACTTATGATTAAGGTTATAAAAACAAGTGAAGTTGTCGTTTTACCAACTTCACTCCTTTTTAGGTTTCTCACGCAAATGTTGTCGCTTGTATAGTTATTATTGTTGTTTCTTTTGCCAAGGTGCATAATTAATTAATATATACAAAAATAAATTACATTATTGCACTCTAAATTATTTACTTTTCTATAATGTATCGTAAACTTTCAATCTTAATACAATACACAATGAACTTTAAAATTATTAACAATTAAGCTTCAAGCAGGTATCCAATTGACTAAGCAAACAGAGGAGCTAGCGCACTAATAGCTACTTTGAATTTTTGCGAAGCACTTTTTTCACATATTGAGTTTCAATTTATTCTTAAAATAATGACCTCTATTCTTAAAATCAGAACTCATGTGCCAATTTTGTAATAAAAATTGTCCATGCTTTTTAACACTTGTTAGCTATTGGACCTCAGTTGCTAATGATTTCAAAATTCAGGTTGGACTTTAGGGTGCACTATGCAAAAAAACTAGTAGTTTAGGGTACAATGATGCAATTTACTTTTTATTTAAAGAGACCAAAATTACTGGAGAGGAGGAAGGGTGTTTGGATCATATAGTTCGTTTGGTAAAAAGGTTAGAACCGTTTTTGCTGTAGAGTTTTTCCTCACAAAATTTAAATAAAAAAATAGTTTTAACCATTCTTCTTAATAGAAACACATACAGCTCCAACTAACTCTTATTATAATATTTTCTCTCATGGAATTATTATTGCAGTAAATTTAAACTTTTAATTGTTTCAAATAATTTCCTAAATGGTCTACATTCTTGACAAATGTTGTCATTCATATATTTAATTGTAACCAATTTTTTTGTTTAGAGGAAGAACTAGGCATTTAGTATAAGGGCATTTCTTTAGCAATACAAGTGGTATACATGCTGAAACCATTATATCTTATTATTATTTTTTTTGTGTTTTTGACAGTTGAATTATAAATACTCATCGATGAATGTTTTGAATATAACAACCAAAAAAACCCATAAATTAATAAGTATGATTAATTAAGGGTGGTTTTTTCATAGCTATGGCTTTAAGTTCATAAGAAAATATAAGTTTAGAGCTTATAAGTTTAAGTTTCAATAAGAATTACGAGAAGCGTTTATGAGACAGCATAAAAAATTTAAGAAAATGGTTGACTTTAGACAAGTCAATGCATCATTAATCGTCCGAGCAAAATTTGGTCTGATAGGTTAATAACTCGATCAATTACACTAGAAAGAATTCTGTTAATAACGATCAATTACACTAGAAAGAATTCATGAAATCATTAATTATGCATAAAAATTTGTAGAGTTACAGCTAAAATTCCACGACTTAGTAATTAGATAAAAATCAATAATAAACAACACCATTAATCATTAAAAGAAACTGTAAGAATTCAGTTAATGTGAAACCCCTCAATAACACTTGGGAAATTTAAGAGTCTAAATCGTAATTTAATCACGATATATAATTATGAAATTTCTCAATTTACACGTATTTAGAAAGCCATAATAACAATAAGACTTAAGTAATAAATAATGTTATAACGACACAATTTTTTGTGCTTTTTGTATGAAACAGATAGCAAAATGTGATGTCATGATAGTATACTTGAATAATTAAAAAAATTATTTAGTGTACTAAACTAAGCCTTTATGATTCAATAACTCTATAACGAGTCAAAATAGTGGCCTTCATAAGAATCTCAATTAGAATATTTAAATTAAAATTGATTGATAAAAAGGAATTTCTAATTCATGATAATTATATAGAGTTCCTATGATGATAGTTTAGCAATAGAAATTCAAATCAATAGTGATCATTAGCTCAACACCATAATTCAAAAAATGATGAGCATAAAAGTTTGGGATACAAGATCGATCTCAATTTTAATGGAGATCGTAAGGCATGATAAGAATTTCCTAAGCCATAAGGATTATTGGAAGTTTAAGAATTTCAATATCCTATAAATGCACAATTAGCTATATACATACGTTAGTAATTAGATAAAGTTATAATAATAATAATAATAATAATAATAATAATAATAATAATATAATTACTGGAGTCCACAAGTTTTGGACGAGCCTTTAAGGCAATACAATATCACAAACGGATTAAATTCAAATCCATAATTTGATTAAAAAAAAAATTAAAAGGCATCCATAGAGTGGAGGTGAATCCACAAATGGTTTTTTTTTTTCCATAAACAATTCGGGTTATACCCATACAACACAAATTGTGCTAAGTTAAGAATTTGATTTAAATTGAATTTTAGATTGTCAATTTAAATTACAAAAATGTTTAATAAATTATAATCACTAATTTATGAAATAAATAGAATAATTATAATTACTAATTTCATGAAATAAATAGAATATGTACGTTTTAGTGATACAGAAAAATGGTTCCATTAAGACAAAAATAATAGATTTATTTGAGAAAATTATAATGAGAAATACATCTTTTATTCATTAGTTAGCATTTTAAAGTTAAGATTTACGAAAAATTATTTTGAGTAATTGAATTAGATTTTAAGTTTTGAACAAAGCTCTAAATGCATAATGTTATTTTTTTATAAATATATATATATGTGGTGAAAATACTTAATCATCGATTTTGAAAACAAAAGTGTCAAAGTTTATCATTTTAGAACAAAATCATGAAATCTATAAAGTATAGATAAATTCATAAAAATGAGTTTATGATAGTATAAATTTTTTAGTAAAACATTAATATAGTAAGAAAATTAAATTTTATTTAATTATTTTTAGAATGACCAAGAATATATAGTTATAAAAGTACGGCTATATTTGTAGAAATTTCAAAGTTTATAGATCAAATTTGAATGACTCGACACGACACAAATTAAACCGTGAGGATTTATAACAGTGTCTATATATACGAGTGTTAAAAAAAATCAAATTTTCCTTTCCTTTCTACTCTCTCTCTTCTCCAACTCTGGTCAAGATTTTGGCATCCATTTTTGAACTTCTTGCACCAACAGATAGATCACGATGACCTGAGTCCAATGACATGCCGTGTCAGCATCAACTCCACTGGAGTAGGCCATACTTGCTTGTCAAATCTTCAAAAACCTACTAACTTTTAGGCGAGATTTCTTCACCATATGATCTTGGATCAACATGATTTCAATTCCCACAAACTCGTTTTGAAGAGAGGAACAAGATTTACCCCTTACCTCACCTCAATAGTCACCCAAAAAGGCCGCATGTGCACCGCCACTGTGCACTGCCATGGCTCCTTGGAACAGCACCTTCCCGAAGGAGGTGGTTGACACCACCCATACCAAAAGCTTTAGAGAGGTGTGAAGATAAGGTTCCACATGAAAATCAAGCCAATCTGCCCACCAGAGCCGTCGCAATCCACACCGTCTTAATGTTTTATGCGACGACAAAGCACCCCACCAATGCCATTCAAACCAAAAAGCGACGTGGAGTAAGATGCTCTATCCAATTTCATGAAAAGGCTGTTGCATGATGGAGATCAAACAAGCTCTACCACCGCCACCTTGAGAGACAACGTTCTTGATGTTACCGGCCATGTTGAGGTCAATTGACCCTACCTCTTGCTCAGAAAAAGCACAGAAGCTTCGTCGGTTGAAAGAGACCCGAGCTACGATCGTTGGTTGTTCTTTGTCACTTAAATTTTGTCTATTGAGACAATGCTAAGGCGCATCACCAAGGGGAAAACAATTAGAGGAACCCACCAACTGAAACACCCAAATCAATTTCTTGGAATCTTGGCCCAAAAGCCAAGATATAAGCTTCCATTTTTCTGCCCTCGATGGGTCTTTAATCTATGCATTTAGAGGCAAATCTAAGTGAAATTGGGGCCATTAATTGACTCAAGAGGCCAAAATATAGCAGGAGCCAAAGTTTCATCCCTACCTGACACTCGACACCACAACACGCGTGACCATAGGTGGCCGGCTTCCGACGACCTCGGGTTTTGTGATCCCTAACTCCGATCGATGACATAGGACCACCTCCTGACTCGTTTTGGTGTTCTAAACATGACACTGCCCTCCATTCGAGCTAGTTTTGTTCTGTTAGAAATAGTACCAACTGCATGCAGATCGAAGCAATATAGACTAGAGTAACAAAGTTTAGAATGACATTTCTAGCAATGGTGAATATCTAAGAAGCACTCCTAGCCATCCACGATCGCTCTAGGACTACTATTAAGGATGCTTTCTAGACTATAAGACTGATGAGATATAACTCAAATCGCTTAGCTCAAAATCTAGGTAGGTAAGAATCTCACCTATGATATGAACATTTTTAAAATAAAATGTTTACATGTTTATGAAATGAATGATCAATTATATGTCATGCCATGCTATATATGACATGTTGCATCATGTTAAACCGTGTGATGACATATGATATTATGTTATGTCATGTAATGTCACATTATGATTTACTCAGGTAAGTTATCTTATGTCTATATCATGTTATGTATGATTATGTCATATGTGGTATGTAATGTATGCTGTATTAAATTATACTACTTGCTTGCCTTCAATTAAACATGTTTATGATTTATGATTTTGTGACATATTGTAGTAACATGTTATACTGCATACACACAATAAGATAACTGAAACAAATAAAACAAGTTAAGGATGTTATGCCAACCTCTCGGCCTGTGCTGAGGCTTTGACTCGGTTTAGTCCAGTTCTTGATCCCAATGTCACTGGGGACCTCGTGAACCTTAACTTCTCGAGGATTGCATACAGCTAGTACGATCATCGGAGCCCATTTAGCATGATAATATCAAGTTTAAATAATTAAGCATAAAACAAGTCGATAAGCAAGCATAAAATGTTCATACATATTTTAGTAAATGTTTTTCAATTATGGTTTGCAAGTATAACTTCCTACTTGCTGAGCAAAAGCTCATTTAAGTATGTTCATGCTATATGTAAAGAATCAGTCTTGTCACGCCTTGGAGTATGGGAGGTGACGTGGCAGATTGTTCAAATTAATTAAAAGAGGAATTTAATTAAAATCAAGAATTTTAGAGGTCAAATTAAATAATAAAAATGTGAAAGTTTTAAAACAACATTTTATAAAAGAATTCATAAACATTAAGCGAATAATAAAATAGTAAAGAACCGCGAGTATGAATCCCACTGACCCATAACTTGTGCACACACATAGTACTGATAATATAATGATAATACAACCACAGTCCAAGCATAAAGAAAATTAAAAACATTACATGCCTTGTTTAATTAATACAAATAATTTACTAGTCCTCCTACTGCTCTTGAGTTCTGTCCGTAGAGTCCTCTCCGACCCTAAATGGGAATCCACCTAGAGGGGGAAATTTAGGAAAAAACAAAGAAAATGTGAGTGAAAAGCTTAGTAAGACTATATTTTATTAAATCATTCAATTTAAAGAAAAATCTCATTATTCAGGGAATTGTTTAAAAGAAACCTTGAATAAATAAATTTAATAAAACCGTTCTTACCCAAAACAGTTTATTCGGTCGACCAGAAATATCATTTTCTTTTCCTAGGCAAACCACATGAATATCACCACCGTAGTGGCCCAGCTGGGTTTCGGGACCTGCCCCCAAGGTCGATCGCTACACGACCCGATCTCTGATATGGCATCATGCCCATATATTTATTTCTAACATTATTCAAAGTCCATTTACCAAATACTTTCATTATTATTCATTATGAAGTTCATTTGGACCACAGTTCAAAGAAACATAACTAATAAATCTCATTTTCAATCAACCGTTGAAAACATTTTTATAAAAACCCTTTTTCAAGGCCAAATCATTTTGAAACTGAGCTACCAAAGAAAGGGTAGAAGTCCTACATCGACACTCGTACCGGTGCCCCACACCGTAATCTCGGACCGCTATACATTAGTTCCGCAAAATCACGAACGATCCTAGATACACACTAAGTCGATCAATATCTAGTTTGAGACATTCTATATTACAAAACCATTTCATGATGTCCTAGTATGCCATTTGTATCTTTAAAATCATTTTATAAGGTTGGAAGTTCGATCAGGGTTCAAAACAGTGAAAACGGGTGAAAAATCATAAAATTTTTCTATACTCTGTCGGCTTGCCGGATGCCCTGCTTCGGCCGGCCGAACTGTGCACTTCGACCGGTCGAACTGTGCACTTCGGCCGGTCGGAAACCAAGTCTAGTCGGCCGGACATTTCTCAGGTTCGGCCTACCAAACGGATAAATTCGGCCTGTCGATCCTTTGAATCCGGCCTGTCGAACACGAAATTCGGCCTGTCAAACTGGAAAAACCCAGAAATCCCAGCCACGGGTTTCGGTTCTTCTAAATTTCAAATCTTAATTCTAACCTGTTTTTCTCAAATCTCAGGCATAGAAAACATTCATAGATGATAGAAAAACATAATAGAACACTTTTGGACTCATTTAAACAAGATTTAAACACAAAAATCTCAAAAATCTGAAAATGAGAGAAAATGAGAAAAAAAATGAAAAATCTTGAATCGAATCCGTTTTTCTTCAAACCAAGCTTAGATTCTAAGTGTTCTAAGCTCCTTTAACTCAAATCAAGGGTTTTCTAAGCTCAAACAAACTTAGATTTCAAAAATGCACAAAAATTGAAAATTTAGAAAAAGCTTAGAAATTTCAAAACTAACCTCAAATCGAAGCTTCAATCCACGTTCTTGGTTGCCAAATCACGTCCCCGAGCTTCCTTCTAGCTAACCCGAAGCTTGGATTCGAATTTCGATTCAAAAATTTGAGGAAAAATTAAGGGCGAAGAGAGAGACCGAGAGAGAGTGAGAAAGGGACTCACATGGGAGAGAGGAGGAGAGAGAGAGTGACAGCTGAGAGTGAAGAGAGGGAGAGAAGAGAGAATAAATAGATAGAAATGGTGGGCGGTCTTACTGTGTGAAAACCATGTGCCACCCACGTTTTCGTAAAACGAAATATTTTTAAAATTTTACAAACTGTTGTGTTTTAAAACTCCAAACAACATTTTAAAACAATAAGAAATCATTAGAATTTATTAAATCAACAAAACAACTTAAAATTTAAAATTTAACCAAATGATCAAATTAATGTTGAAACATTAATTATGGCACACTAATTCATCATTCTACATTTTAATATCACTAAATTAGTTTCAGGGTGTTACAGGTCCGCTACACTTAATGGACAATGGTAAGTGGTGGACGAATAGTAGAAATGAGAATGGATACCATTTATGTAAATGTAAATTCTGCATTTATTATTTTTATTAAAATATGTGCGTATGAATAATTAAATGATATTACAGAAATATATTTTAGAAACCAAGTCTAGTTTAGAGAGTTTTAAAATTTAAAATGTTGCATCAGATCGTGCAATCAATATATGTAAATGTCCAAGTAAGGGGTTGTTAACGAGAATTAATTTTAAAAATGTTTTTAAAAGTTTTTTTAATTTAAGAAAAGCATAAAGGAAAAGATTTTAAATAATTATCTTTATGTTTAATAAGAAAATATTTTAATTTAGAAATATTTCTTAATTTAAAATTAAGAAATGTTTTAAAAAGAAGTAGTTTTAAATAATTATCATTACGTTTACAGGAAAATTTTATGAAATTATTTTTATTACATTTAAGAAATTATTATTTAGATTTAGAGATAATTAAGTCTTAAGAAATAATTGTGATTTCTTTAGAATGATTATTTTGAGAAGTAATAATTATTATTTCGTTTTAAAAAAATTATTTTAGCAATCTAAGTACTTTAGTAAAAGTATATTTAAGTTTATGATTATATAGTTAAGTAACGGTCATATAAATAAAATCGTTACACTTAAATTGTTAAATCTAGTTAAAAATTATTATTTCTAAATACATCTACCCTACCTATAGCCATCCTCTTCTTCAATTCCCACAAGGGAAATTGCCGTTATATAATCAATATATCAAACATAAAGATAGATAAGAGACATGACGACAGACGTGAAGGAGATTTGAGTCAATGGAGTTCCCTCTCATCATTACCGTCCTTCTCGAATGTGGAGGCCCAGGAATCCAAATTCAGGACCATTTTTTACCTTTGTGGGATGAAGACATGGAAGTTCACAAGCTTAGGGAAATTATCTACTTTTCAGATTTTGAAAGTTTGAGTGTTCAGAAGATGAGAGCCTGTGACAACAGAAGAGACGAAGTGCAAACGAATTTCTCTCCAACTACTCCCCATTTCTTCAATCAAGATAATCCTTGAAGAAACTCTTGGGAGCTTGCAAGCATGTTCTATGTACTTTATAAATGATAGAGAGTATAACTTTTAATTTTTCTTAAAAAAAAAACATATATAATTGTCAGATCAAGTGGCCTCAAAGGTCACACTTGCAATTTCTCTTTACTACGTTCCCTTTTATATCACATCTTGAATTTTCTAAGGGCAATACACGCACGACACACACGCATATATATAGTTGTTACGAAAGTAGTGCGATAAAAATAAAAAACAAAAACGTACATAGATTTACGTAAAAACTCAATATGGAAAAAAATCATAGACAAAGAAGAAGAAAATCATTAAACTCAAAAAAGACTCAAGCGGTGATTAGAGTGATTAAAAGTCGATAATACCAAAACGTAACGCAATACATCATATATATATAAGCATACACATAACCTTAATATGTAATATAACCTAATGTGCCTAAAATATAATTAATTAAACGGCCCAAAATGCAAGGTCTGTACCGCGGGGCCTTTTTACTAAAAAAAAGGAAAAAAAAATTATTAGCTTTCATCAAAATTTCGTCTCTTGAGATATCTTCATATTGTGCTCTATGAGCTTCTCGAAGTTTAAATCCATGTGGTCTAATAGGTGAGGTAGAATTGAAAAAAAAATAAAAGCAAGGTGAAGTCGGTTGGACAGATATTTCAAAGCATAATTCCCTATACGTAGGTCATCCCCGCTAAACCACGAATCAACACAAATTTGCCCACATTTTTTATTATACTGAATTCATAGAACATTAATCTCATCGTTGATTCACTAACCATTAACAGATCATGATTTACATGTGATCTGATAGAACGATAACAAATATTGGTCGTCTGATTGAATAGATCTTCTTGACAAGCTGTGGATTGACTAGTGTTGGACAGATTTTTCTAAGTATTACTCCCTAGGCAGTGGGGACTTGCTAGTGTTCCGATATGAAGGGAATTCTAATTCTATGTTCTCATATTTGTTAAAACTACCATGGAGATAGATTTTCCCTGTAATCCTGACCGTTTTGAGAGGCATGATGACACTGGCAGAAAACCCCATGAGGCTTTTGTGGTCTTTAAGACTGAAGATGAAGATTCTGTTGAAGTTTTGGAAAGCTTTTCACCCCGTTTTGGGACAAGGGAGAAATCTCCATTACCATGTCCTCGGCCCCACAAGAGATGAGGACCAATCCTGTTGAGATTTCAATGTCCATTCAGCACTTTCTACAACTTTAGCTTGTCTTTATTTGGGCTTAGAAAACAAGACTTGCAATGTTATGTTCTTGCACATTGGTGTAATGTCTCTCATAATGTTTCACAAAGAATTTTAATTTATCTACTAAATAGGCGTTAGAGAGAACTTTATGCTGCCAAGGGGGAAGAAATGTGGAGATATAAAGGAAAAGCTCAAGCTCTGGAGAGTGCTAGTGGTTCCAAATCTAAATGCCCTTTTTTTTTATGGTTGTCATGGAACCATCGTACGTCGGAACTAAGAGTTTTCTGGTAAAGATTCCTTTTTATTTTAGTTTCAAACATCTTTTTTGTTTCCTCTTTGGAACAATAGTCTCATATTGGCTTTCTCCCTCTCTCTCTCTGTCTAGAATTTACAACTTTCCTTTGCGAAGACGTATCTCGGCGGTAGCAACGCGGATGTGATTCTTAAAGCTCCAGATGGGAGGACTTGGTCTGTGAAGTACACTTTTGGGGTTCATAAGAAATTTTCAAAAGCAAGATTTATGTATGGTTGGAAGACATTTGTTCAGGAAAATGATCTAAAAGTGGGTGATTTTTTTTGTCTTGGTTCTGACTAAAAGCATTGGAATCTCATTTGAATATTTCCATTTTCCGTGAAAATGACACAGAAAAAGCATAATCTCAATAGAAAATGAGTCCTGCACTAAACTTCTTCGGTGAAAACCTGCACCAGCGATATATGTTTTAAAACTATTAGATATAATCAAAATTACCTTTTTTTTTTTTTAGATTTGACGACTAAAAGCTAAAAAATCATCATTTTTTTCCTACCAGAGAAATTGCCTACTTGTAAAGGGTGTTTGACAAGTTAATTAGAATCAATTAGGTTCAACCAACCACAATATAAAGTCTCAAAGTGTAAAATACACAACTTATTAAGCATAAAACTCTCACATCTTAGAGCTGTTTGTTTTGTGTATTTTTAGACGCAATAGATTCAAATTTGGATTCGAGTATGAAGAATCTTTTGGATAAGTGCTTGTTTCTTCAAAAATTTGAATCCTTGTTTTTTGATACTTCGATATGAGTAAAAGCTGAAATTCTCTTTTCCATATTTGAGAAAAAAATCATAACTTCTTCATTTGACATCCAAATGAGATGATTCTTTTTTTATTGTGTTCTTAGTGAATAGAAAAATAAATTAAAATCTATATTGTATTTTTTTTAAGATCATTAACATTAAAATTTTATTAGATTTGTTAATAAATCAAAAACTATTTTTACTGTCTTTTCAAACACAAGTTTTAATTTTATACCATACTTAAATTAAAACTTAAATATATATCTAAACATAAATTTAAATAATAATTTAAATTATTTAATTTAAAATAATTGTTAATTAAATCTATTTATCAAGCAGATCGTTGCAGTTTCTAAGGGGTTTATAAACCCACCCTTTAGTGTCCAAGAATATTTTAAAGTGAAACTGCGACGTGGTCAGTGTCCACGAATAGTTTAAAGTGAAACCGCGTCCTGGTTTGATTAGACAGAATCACATTCTTTTAATTGGACGGCGTAGATTGCGTCACTTTTCCCTGTGGTAAACAGGTCGCGCCGAATCAGCTCTGTATGGTCAGTTGCTCCGTTTAAACCTGACTCCAAAGGCCCTAAACCTTTCGAACCTTAAATTATCCACCCATTAATTGGCGGGGGAAAAAATTGTACGGTCAACTACGATTCTCATGCAATCCTCCCTCTACGGAGCTTCCAATTCGCACAATTTCCAGAATCCATGGAGAATTCCCGAAACCCAATTAACGACTTCGAAATTTTTCCTAAAGAAGACCCAAATAGCCTGCTTCAAAACTCGCCGTGTAACCAGCTCTTTGCGGACTTCGATTGGTTATGAACCGGAAGAAAGCGTCGGCACAGAGCCGGAGGCTTGGATTCCGGTGGCGATTCAGAGGTCGGGGAAGGTTTCGAGGTACTTCTGGGATGGGGAAAGTCTGAGGTTGGCTGGCGTCGATGGCGGTGCGGCGTCGTTGTGTCTGGATTTCGACGATGGAGTTCGTACCTTGGCCAGGGTTTGTGGTTCGGCGGTTAGGGATTTCTTTGTTCCCAAGAAAGTTAGTGAGAATTATATGGATTGCTTGAAATGGAAGTTCTTGCACCGGGTTTTCAGCTCGGCGCTCCAGGTTCTTGCGACTCAGGTAGTTCATAATGCAAAAGCAAGAATTTTTTTTTCCTTTATTAAGCTCTTGATTATTATGTATAATTGCTTAAAAAGGTTATAACTTTGTAGTTTTTGGAAGGAAAGTTGCAATTTTTAATGTGAAAATCCTTGAATAGTTTTCAACTTCGTCAGAAAAATGAATATGAAAAATAGGTGTAAAAAAAAGATATTAGTTATAGGAAAAACCTGGTTGATTTGTTGTTTTTTTTTTTCCCCTAAATCTCTGTTTATTGTGGATAAGGGATTAAACTTGGCTTGAAAAATTGGAGCTTTTGTAGTTTTTCGTAGGAAAGTTGCAGTTTTTAATGTGAAAATCCTCGATAGTTCTCCTCAGAAGAATGCGAAATGAGAGGACTGTTTTTTTATTTAAAAAAAAAAGAGAGCAATACTTGTCATATGAAAAACTTGGTTCACATAGGTACTTACTCTTTTTTTGTTTTTTTTTTTCCTGTGAAGTTCTGATATGGGTACGTATTTTTCTTGGGGATTGGTTGATATAGGCAATGTTTCGAGCAATTGGAATTGGGTATTCACGTTCTCTTCCATCAGCTGCTGCATTGAACTGGGTTTTGAAGGATGGACTTGGACGGCTTAGTAGATGCATCTTCACTGCTAGCCTAGCATCTGCGTTCGACACCAATTTGAAGGTAAGAATAACCCTGTTTAGAATCGGGTTGGTGCTGCGTTGCTCGTTTAGTTTTACTTATTTATGGCTGTTTTCCTATATTTGCAGTTCAAGCACTGTATTTTGGTGTTTAAACAAAAAATATTATATCCCAAAATACAATTCTGTGGAGATGCTGTTATTGGTAATTGCTAGAGCTGCAAAATAGGAAGTTTTAATTGTGTTTCCCTCGGAATGTAGTATTGGAAAGTTAACACCTATTTTTTTTTTTCGTGTTTGTGATTTCTCATTTGCAGAGAGTCAGGTTTTCCACCTCTGTCCTCTTCAGTTTGAGCATTGGAGTTGAGCTGCTAACTCCTGCATTTCCCAAGTACTTCTTGCTTCTGGCAACCATGGCCAACATTGGAAAACAAATAAGCTTGGCTTGCCACTTAGCAACTGGTGTAAGGATTCGTCTCCTATTTGTTTTAATATTAGATCATTTCTTTGGATCTTTTATTGCGAGTACTATTGGGTTCAGTATTGTTTCCATTCCGTATTAGTGCGTGAGATATTACGTCTTTAGAAGTGAGGGCCAGACTTTGTTTTTTCTTTTGTTTAATTTGTTTGATAAAACATTCTTGCAAGTTTTGATGTTTTCTCTCTTACAAGCAGTCTGCCCTTCATCGAAGCTTTGCGATAGCAGATAACCTTGGTGAAGTGTCAGCTAAAGCGCAGGTTGGTTATTATATGTGTGCGTGTGTGTGTGTGTATATATATATATATATATATATATATATATTCACCGTCTAGATGTTTATTGAAATATCTTTTCTAGACTTAACAAGAGAGATAACATGATTATTTGTATGGGTTTCAGATCCAAACCGTGTGCTTTGATAACCTTGGCCTTCTGCTTGCTGCACTATTGAACATTCTGTTCAAGAACAATCAAAGGTTTTGTTTCTAACTTTGATTCTGGACTCTAATTAGCTGGTTTAAAATATTAATATTCTACTATATTATTCATATTTGTGATATGCTAATTGATTTCTGTGGTATGTCTTAAATTAGTGTAATAAATATTCTACGTTCCAAGTTTTGTAATATTCCTAGCAATGTGCAATTTTCATTTATAATTTTCTAATCTGTCGGTAATGTGTAAGATTGCAAGCAGGTCTACCCTTTGTTATATACCCAATATTTTCAGCAATCGACCTTTTTGGAATATATCAAGAGCTTAAGCATGTCCATCTGCAAACATTAACCAAGGTGAGTTTGCATGCAGGCTATTTTCCGAGTTTTTAATGAAATTGGACTACTGAGATGCTAACACTCTGCATTTTTTTTGTCTCAGGATAGACTTGAGATCATTCTAAATACTTGGGTTGAGTTTGGATATGTGCCTTCCCCAGCAGAAGCGAGCAAACAGGAAGGGATTGATTTTCCATGGAGCAAAGGTGAGGCCTCGACTATAAAGTTCTCATAAATTGGTCTTATCTTAGTACTTTGACAAAATTGATTCTTTGAATCTTAAAGCTAATGACCGAGTCTGTTTCAGGCAAACATTTGTGTCCCATCAGAATAGGGTGCCTTAATCACAAGGACCACTTTTCCAAATTGTCAATGATGGCAATGCTGTCATTAACCGGCGAGGACTACTACTTCATTTCCATGGAAGAAATGTACTCTGGATTACCTAGAAGAATGCAGGTGAGGTTTTGCGGACACTCAACCTAGGATGTCATGCAATATCAAATCACTAAACTGTACCTGACCCCTTTTTCCTTGTGTTGCATTTGCCAATTTGGAATTTTTAGCGAGGTATTCTTCTTTGTCTACGAGAAGGAGCCAACACTGCCGACATTACTACGGGGTTGTTGCAGGTAAAGCAAACTTTTTACGTTTAAGAGCATTGTTGATCTTCTTAACAAAAGAATACGAGTCCCTTCGTTTGATTGGGTGATTATGCTATGCAGGCATGTTATATTCGCAAGGCGCTCGACTTGAACAGGATTAGGTGGGAGGATTTGTTAGAAAAGGCTAGTGATTTACAAGACTCGGTTATTGATGAGTGGTTTAAACTGCTCGAGGAGTGCAAGAGACGGGCACAAGATGATTTGCCCCTGTTAAATGAGCAGTTATTGGAATTGGGATGGGCTGGGAGGAACATTTTGTTGAGTACAAAGGAACAGACTCGATACAGTTTCATAGATGACTAAGAAGATATTCTTCTACTTTTGGAGGCTCTCTACAATGGAGAATTTTGGGGATCACTTGATTTTTAAGAAATCTAACGAATCTTGTTTGCCAATGTATGATTCTGAAAAGCCGGAAAGGAACAATTTGTAGATGACCGGATTCTTTTAGTAGCAAAAGACCTGAGTTCAAATTATCAAGTCTCCAATAAAAAGAGAAGTCTTAAAGACTGATTTACATATTTTCATTATAATTATATAATGATCAATAAAAACTAACCTTCAACAACTGTTCGTGAATAATCACAGAAATTTCTAAAATTTATGAACTCTTAACAATTGAAGATAATGTCTATGCTTTTGCAATTTCAGGAACTAAACTGGCCAGGAAAAAAAAAGTCGGTGCTTGAAATTTACAAAATAATTGCAATTAATTTCTTTTATTTAATGACGATAATATTTAAGCCCTTGCCTTTGACTATGCAACTATAGGCAGAAGAAAAAAAATACTAAAACCATGAAAAGTTGAAGAGCACGAACACTAAAAACCCTAAAAACAACTGTGGATGATGATTTCTAACGTGGCAATATGAACACAACAACCTTTGACTGATTGTGCCATCTACACATTTCCTTTCCTTGCAGGGGGAATTCTTACGGTTGAACCTTGAAAATTGCATTATCGGTTGAATGGTTTTTCAACCGTCAAATCTGTCTCGGAAACTATCAATTTTGTACATTTTTTATTGACTGGATCCAATAGTAAAAAACGTGCACCACCTGCATGAGACCCTACCATTGGAAGACCCTTTTGGTAGAGCTGAAATGCAAGAATAACGCATTGAAGGCGTGATATGCCTTGAAAACAGTTCAGATACAATTCATCCGATAATACAAAACGAACATAATGAATAGAAGTTCAAAACTTGCAAAAGTCCACAAACATGGAGCAAAACACTTGTAAAATATAAGATTGCTTACTTTTGATTACAAATTGTGTGGCCATATACTAGCCCTCTCTCAATAGTTGCACAATAGCAGAACTATTGTGGTACCACCTAAAATATGATTTGTAGCTGGAACAATTCGTGGAACGAAACAATCTTTCTATTGCTCATATACAAATTACAAGCCAATATATTTACACTGGCAACGATCAATTTCACACAGATTTACAATCCTTTTTATATGGCTTAAAATTTTAATGGGAAAAGGAGCTTGCCTCAGTGCTATAGATCGAGTATTCACTCAAGCTGAAGTTTCCTCTCTCTTCATCCCACTTCAAAATCTCTCTCGCGTATTTAAGTGCGGCATCAACACTGTTAGGCTCCAATCCCCTCACCAGAGAAACAAACAACTTTTTCCCAGTCAATGACGAATAGAGCCTTTTGAATTTCACTGCAACGTAGTGGAAACCAATCTGACCAAGTGTAGGGTTATGGTTGATGCTGTTACTGTTGCTGGTGGATCGATGCCGGCTTATCAATGGATGAAAGTCATCAAACCAATCACACTGAGTTAACGGCATCTGTTCTATCTTTTCCTCAAACAAATCAAATTTGTTTAGTATCAAAAGAAAGTCCATGTGCTCAAAGGTTGGATGAGTGACGATGCTTTCGAAAAATCTCCTGGTCAGCAACATCTTGTTGGTTATAGATCCATCCATATCAGAAGAATATTGATCATAGTCGCTTAACGAAACGCAGAATGTAACTAGTCCAATGTCTTCAAACATCTCTAGCCACTTGCAGTTTTCTCCAAGTCCTCTTGCGTGTAATCTAATAAGTTGGTACCTAAAGATCCACCCAAGTAAAAACAAAAGGTTAGAGAGAAAGTAACAAAGAAACACCATTTGGAGCAGGACAGGTTCATATTCAACTCCGAACGACATTTGGAAAAGAAGATTAGTAGTTCACACAGACCTAGTCAAAGAATCATGTTGGTCACTTGCATCAATGAGATCGTCGGATCCTGACTGGGGAAATGAGAAGTCGACACAAGCAAGCCCATTTGATGCAGTAACACCCTCAGCATAGAGAATATCCAAATCCGAAGGTTCATATTCCAATCTCAAAATTTCAACAGCCTGAAAAGTTAAAAGTAATAAGAACAATAATGTTAGGCTCATCAAAAACAAAACAAAGATCATAGTTTGTCAAGTTATTGCGGCATGTAGCAGTAAAAGTAGAAGTCTCCGGTCGACTTTAGCCTATAGAGGACCATCAACGAAGTATGTTTGGAATGTTTGACAAAGCTCAAATTTTTTAAGCTCAACTCATTCGTTCAACCCCAACTTCGTGGCTATGCCTAAATCAACTTAAGCAACACCTATCTTAGCTAATAATAGAAGACTGGAGTATTCAATACAGTCCAGAAGAAATCATAATTATTTTGACATTCTAAACACTAAGACTGCCCTGAAAAAATAGTGTCATGTTTGCCTTCGTTTAGCTTGTTTATTATAAATAGATCAAGAAGGGAGAAAGAAAGACAACACAAACTAATAATTCATTAAGTTTAAAATGTTGCCATAAAGCAAGTTTTTTCCCTTTACACCTACACTATCCCTTTTTTGTCTTTCTTATCTTATCTTCTTCTTTTTTTTTAATTGAGAAAGACATTTGTTTCCTCCTAAAGTATTTTGCGCATTGCTTTTTGAGTGGCCCCAAATGATGAAGAGAAGGATACAAATTGAAAATTTCTGAAGCCCATTATATTAACCAAAACCTAGCATATAGATATATCAACTGTCTAACAAAAAGAAAAGTTACATGCACGAAGCATGATCTCACCCGCTCTAAGAAGTAACTTGCAACACTGGGTAGCATTTCCAGCTCACTTCTTCGCTTGTATGTAGCCTGAATTGCTGCATCATTCCACAACTCCTCAACTAGTGGAGCATATTCCCGACTAGCAGCTGGAAAAATGACCTCCAAATTGCCTGAGACCATAGCCTTGAGAAGCCAATCAGAGAATGATTTCAGCCTTGGACCAATGGAATAAAGGCTTTTCTCATCACTGTCGTCAGAGTTTCCTGTTTCCAACACAAAACCCATTTTAGATGAATAATGCGTTTATGATTCATCACATATTCAGAGTATGTGATGATGAAGGCTAATACACAGAAGATGGGGAAACGTGAGAAGAAATTAGCAAACCTACCAACAGAGTCTGCTTTAAAAGAAGATCGTTCCTTCCTCATCTCAGCCAAACTTTCATCTTCAAACCGCTCACGGCCCTCAAGGAGTATACCAAGATAGCCGTATACATTGCTCTGGATCCTCAGCTTAATATTTTCTCGCTCATCCTCTGAAAAAGGAACGTCTTTGTATAGAATCTTGGCCTGAATGAAACAATTAATTTGATAAATAGACTTACGTATAACAAATTGGAACTAAAGTGAACTATAGATTGTCTTAATTGCACGATCCAACCTTGTAGAAATGAATAACACTTGTATAACTATAACGGCAGGCATAATAAGATTAGAGATTCAGTTCGCTATAAAGCAACTACCTGCTTAAATATAGTACTCGTGCCAGATCCATTATATCCAACTAAAAGAATCTTCTGAAGTGTTCTTTGCTCAAGGTAGTCAGGGACCAATCTGCTAAGTTGATTGCTCAGTGGTTCGCCATAAGCATTCACAGATTTAGAAGGGACTGGTAGCGACAAGACAGCACAGACAAGCTTTGTGCCAGCCTGAAAAGCAATTAATATTTTTGAAGCAACATGAATAATCATGCTCATTTTCTCGAACCAAACACAGAACAAAACAAAACCTTTTAATTGTTTACTGAGAACACCTTACCTTGCCCCATATATATCCTTTTGTATTCTTCTGTCCCTCTTCTTGGTATGATCCGTCTTCATTGACCCAAAAGTGCGGATTACCCGCACACTGAACTCCTGCCAACTGCAATTTTCAGGGGAAAAAAATTCATAAGCCTTTGCACATCAACCATTTAAATCAACAGCAATTTCGCGTCTAGAAACAGCTTCAACCTGCAGCATCCGAAGCTCTACTTTCGTAATCTCTCGACCATTCATATAAACTTGAGTGTTTCCACTGCTGGCATCTGCCTTGATTGGACCCCCAACATTAAGATGGGGACTGATTATTTTGGAAGGCTTCTGTCCCTCCTATTAAAATACAACAGAAATATAAATAGGTTCAGACAATGAGACAAAAGTCAAGTAGCAGAATTATTGAATGCCTCAAGAAAACCATATTCACCTTTCCCCAAAGACCAGACACTTTATCGTACCAATAGTTTCCTGGTTTAAGCTTCTTTGGTGGGTTTGGGCAGTTCTGTAGTATAACCAGCTCCTCATGACAAAGAGGTTTCCCATTCACACAAACATACTCTGGTGGTAGCTGATTTGCTTCGCAAGACTTCTCCGCTTTCATTATCTGCCGAACCTCCAAATCATTCAGAAGCCGCTTAAGCATCCGCGAGCACTTCCCCAAATTCCCTCTCTTCGATTCGTCAATGGGAAACCCAATACAAGTAACACATTTCCGACCTTCTGGCATTGACCCCATGGCTCTAAGCACACAACTACTGCAATACTTAGCGTCGCAAACAATGCAAACGTCCTTCTCCGTAAACCGATTCCCCTTAAAGCAGCGGTAACAAGAACCTTTCTTCCCCTTCGTCCGAGGTTCTCTCTTGACGGCTGGAAGAATCTCATGCTCATCCCTACTGAATTCCTCATCAACACCATCATCTGATTCAATATCACGAAATGTCACCACTTGAGGCCGTCTCACATCTGAACATGAAACGTTATTGCAATCCGCAGCCTTTATAGAGGAAACCCGAGACGACGGATAATCCATACTCAATACCGACTCAGTCGATGCCCAGTCCGGTTGATCCAAGTCATTCAAATCTGAACTCTCGTTCCTACCACTAGTTTCCCTCAAAGTTCTTAAACTTCCCCGCGATTTATCAAAGCTATCGGATAACTCTATTGTGCTGGAACTCCCAGCTCCAGCCAACAACTCCTGAGAGTGCTCATGGCTAATGGAAGATGACCCGAATACCCTAGTGCTATTAACTAAATCCGACAATTCACCCGACTCGAAATTCGCATTAGAGAATTCCAACGCACCTGAGCTACTCAGTTCGCCGGACAACGTGCAACCGCCGCCATCGCGATTCTCCGGAGATCTCTCCTCGAAAGCGATCACGGAAGCCGGCGAAACGGTCGTTCCGAATCCCAATTCCAGTTCTTTCGACGACACCGAATCGCCGGAATCTCCGGCATCCTCGCCTCCGCTGCCACTGCGCTCAAAGGCAATCACAGAAGTCGGGGAAACCGTATTCTTCGAAGATCCCAGAAGTTCGAGCTCTTTAGAGAACGTCTTCCTCAGAGAAGCCGGGGCCAACACCGGCTGGACCACCGGCAACGACAGAGTTTCCGATAAAGGCACCTGTGCGACGACGGAGGCCACCGGAATCTTCTCGACGTTTATCGGAACTGCACGAGGAATATCGTAGGTCACGGGAGGGCCGTTATACTCCACGGCAAACGAATACTGGGCCCCATCGGCGACTCCGTCGACCGCCGTGCCCTTCGACGGCATTTTCTCCAGCTCAGACGGAAACCCTAGCTCCGCCACGAATCCTAGCTCCGATTACTCAACAAGGAACAGCAAAACCGAACCATCTAAATCCCAGCCGCGATCTTAACAGGAAAAAAAAAATCGAAATCGAATCAGTCAGTAGAGTGAAGAATCTAGCCAAGAAAATCAAATCGAAAATCTCAAGAGGGAAAAAATGGGAAAGGAAAATTGGAATTCGCTTGGAAGTGGAGAAAAATGGAGACTTGGGGGAAAATGAGGGAAGGGATTTGAATTTCAGAGGCTTGGGGTGGAAAAGATGAGAGAGAGAGAGAGAGAGAAGAACGAGGGAAAAGGAAGACAACAATATTGGGAAATCCAAAAGCTGTGAGTGTGAGCTGTGATAGCGTTTGGGAAGAAGGAAAATGGTGTTGGGAAAGTGGTGGGTGGAGGTGGGAGATTGAAGAAAAAGACAAACGACAGAAAAATTAACAACATTTAAAATTAACTAATTAATAAAAATATAAAAGCAGAGGGGGGTTTTAGAATGGAATCTTTATTACTTTTTTTAATCAAATTTTCTTCTTCTTCTTTTTTTATTTTTTTGGATGGTTGTTGGAGAAAAAGTTGATAGGGGTGGGACCATGTGGGGTCCAGTTGGGGTACTTTTGTCTTTTGCCGAGGAGATAACTGCATCGGTGCACACCACATGGCATCTACTGTTGGAACATTGGTCCTGCCGGCATGTGGGCTAGTTTAACATTTTTTTTCCTTGTTTTTTTCTTTTAGTAATTAGCACAATTATTCTTTAACTTTTCACTATTAACATGCCACCTTCCAATGTTTAATTTAATAATTGATTTAGGCAATTTTTACGGGATGATAGCTGTGAAATTAACTTTTTAACTATCTAATACTAAAAACAGTCACAAATTAAAGCATTAAATCATTAAAACACTATATTTCACTAATAAAACTAAATTATTTTTTATTTCATCACGCTCTAAAGTTAGCTGTTGAAATTAAGATAAAAAATGTTTTGAATATGTTGAAAATATTAAAATTACAAATGTTGGTTAGAGCACATTATTAGGGTATTCGAGAGTATTGGTTCAAGCTATTATTTGAGCTAATTTTAGTTAAAATTAAGATAACATATGAGAGTTTTACGTTATAATTTATCTTTTTTTAACAATGTAACATGTGAAAAACTTTATACTATAACAATCAAAAATTTTGGTTGAAACTATGTCAAACACCCTAATATGTCATATGGACGGAAGTGTGTTTTTCAATGTTTAACACGATTCACTATTTTGGGGTTCCTTTAACATATTTAATTAAATTTCTGGGACATAACGCCATAAATAAAAATAGATGGCAACTTACAAATTCAGTTAAAGTTTAGGGGCAAAAACTTTTTTTTTTTTCATAATTCTTTCAGCATATGAATTGTCTCTGCGTGGAATCGGATTCCACCCTGTTTTTGTTTTCCTGCGGGGGATTTTAGCCTGTAGAGCTCTAGTTGTAGTTAGCGTGGAGGCTCAGAAACAAGCCAAGCATTCCAATTTCTCCATCTAAAGTGTACCTGACGTGCTTTTTGGGTTTCTATGGGACGAGTTGCACAGTGCACTGGTTGGGTGTGCAACTCGTCCCATCCCATGACGGAGTCACAGTCAGTGAACAAAAAAAAAAAAACATAACATAATTGAGTCTAGAGAGAGAGTCTAAAAACGACAGGTCATCTCCCAATTGGTAGGCTAAACGACATGCCATATATTTCGACAACAACAAGTCATTGGCCAATGATATCACAAGATCCAAGATGCCATAGAATACTGTGGTTAATGTGTCAAGCCTGGTGGTTTGAATTTGGTAACATTATTTGGGGGGTTGTCTGTGGGACCCATCCAAATTGATTGGACAATCAATTGGATGCAGCCAAATGGTGGGATGAAAATAAAAAATAAAATAAATAATTAAAAAAAGTTATAAAAGGAGAGTTAGTCTAATGACGCGTCATCTTTTTTCCCATCACGATCTTGTGTACGCAACTTTCTTTAAAAATCTTGCCGGTCCCCGCCCGCCATGGATTTGTTTTTATGTGACTGTTGCTTTAATGTTGCTTGTTCATTGTTGTCATGGAGCACTCCATAATTGGGCTCGTAATTGAGTAGGGTCGCTCTCATGGATGTTGCAAGTCCAATAAACAGCTTGGGCCAAATGGGAAAAGCATGAAACTTTGGGAGTAAAATGTTGCAAATGTATGTCCGTGAAATCTGACATTCTTGATCTGGATCAGCTGTTGTGAGAGGGTCTAGTATCAACAAAGAGGGCATCATGGAGTGTTTACTTTGAGAGTTCATTCTAGGCCATTTGTTAAGACTTGGGAATCAAGATTTCTTGCTTGTTTGGCAAGATCAGTTTGAAACGAAAACTTTTAATTGCTATAGTGTAAAGCTCTCACATGCTACAGCGTCGTGCAAAAGTATGATATAGTATAAAGTTTTCATATGTTATAATATATTTAACTATTTGGTTCAAATCAATGCTCTCCCTAATACATGTTCATCTTACAAAAATCAATTAATTTGAAGTAATAGTCAAACACATTATTTCTTTTATCTTGCACATTTCTATAAACTAGAAATATCAATAATTTAGCATTAAAGTTATGTATAAATCTTGTTAGTACACAAATATATTTTTGGGATAATGTGGAAAATAGTAATTTTGGGATAACTAATCAAAATTAAATGTTTGGTATAGTAAATAGCATATTAAAATAGATTAAAAGTTTTATCATGTTTAAAATGCCAAATAGGATATTTGATAAAATGGTTTGAACTCAAAAAATAAATTCAAACACTATCACATGTAAGAGTTTTATATTTTAGTATACTTTTACTTTATAGTGTAGTATATTAAAGCTGTACACTATGGACAATTTATGAGTTTAAACTCATCTTTAAAATATAACAGAAAATACTCTTCTGCCTCCTCCACCACCAGCCTCAACCTTTCCACCGTTTCTCCTTTCTCCACCATCATCGCCCCCTTTATCTATCTCTTATGCTCGTCTTCTTGTCTTCCCCTCCCTCCCCTCCTCTCTAACCCTTATTGTCTTCGTCACTGACGTCACCATAAGTCGAAGTCGAAGCCATCATTTCACCCCATCATAGCCATGAAGCACTTCGAGCAGCCAAGAATCATGATCTTGACGCAGACAAAAATGGAGCCTCCGACATTGCCAAACCCTATCACAGCCAAGCCACATCTTTTGTGTGCCTCTCATTGGTTGCGACTTCATCTCTCCTTTGTTTGTTACTCGTCGGCACCATACAAACCCACCAGAAAAGCAAAGCCATTAGATTGTGAATCACCACCTCTAAAGATCGTAATTCATGACTGTCGAATGATTTTTGTGATGGAGAACAAGCACGAGAATGAGATTGAGTCCGAGCACCCGCTTGCCATCGATAACTATGAGAGTTATGGCGAAAGAGAGAGGGAGGGAGACAGGAGTGGTTAGGAGAGAGGGGATTTTTTAAGGATCTAGGATTTTTAATTTTAACATATAAACTAACTAATTAAGATATAAGTGATGTTTACTACAAAAAATTTAAAAATCTAACATTTACTATAAACTATATATATATATATATGTATGTATATATTGCTTCCGTATCAAGAACTTATAATGTCTGGATGGACAATACGCAGACCAATAAACAAATACGTACCATCCACATTGTACGGGTTTCCGTTATTTTTCCTCTCTCTTTTTTTTTAAAATAATAATAATAAATTTGCTTTATACCTTATCTGATCAACTTAAGTCCAAAACCACTTGTAAGGAATCTAAACAGGAAACATCTCTTCATGTAGAGTCAATGTGGAGACAAATTGTATCTCCTATCCAAATCATATCATAAACAAGTACCCATGCAACTATAACTCAATTATGCAAACGATGTGTAGTGGATTAAAAATAACTTCAGAAAATAATCTATATCTGATAAAAGCCCTCATCTATAGTCCCAAACTCTACCGTCCACAAATTTAGATCGAGACCTTGCCGTTTTCACAAAGTGTCACGATTGGACAACGTCCTATTATTTTTTGATGCCAAATGAAACACAAAGTGAATTCCATATCTATTTAGGGAAAAAAAAAAAACTTTTCTATAAAATCAAGACATCATGTCCGTAATTTTTTTTTGTCATCATGTCCATAATTAGTTTTTAGCGCATTCACAATAGTTATAAAGCTCCGTCAATATCGCTACTATAGCATGAACATAAACGTAGGAGTTTGTATTTGACAAGTTGACCATCAAAACTTATAATTCTATCACCCTTCGCCCATAGGCGATGGAAGAGATGAGGAAACAATACTAATCTTTTTTTTTTAAAGGGAAACTCTACCAAAAGTTGTAACAAAGAAGAAAAAAAAAAGAAGACTAATTAATGATTGGTAAAGCCTCACGTAGTCAATACTATAGGAAAAAAAAATGTTATCAAACACATTTGTTGCTTTGTATAACATACGAAATTGAAAATTCTTCCCACCTCCCCCACGAGCTCATTCATAAAAAAAATTAGGGAAATTTCAAACATGCCTAATTTTCACTTTACATTAGTACACGCAAAAGCTTTATTTGACAAAACATTCACTATTCAAATCCCCACTCCCAAAAACCTTTTTGACCCAATGGCAAATGTTGGGGCCGAGCTCAAACTCCTCCTTTGTCCTGTCGCTCCACTAGTCGTGGCTCCGCTCGTCATTGTTGTCACCTGCTCCGAAGCTCGCCACATTTTTACCGACTTATCCAAGCTCCCACTATAAACAATCCACCGCCCCTCCCCACACCCCGCTGCCATTGCCTCGCTATCCTTTTCAACTGCGATGCACTTCACCGGGCCCATGTGTCCCGTCAACACCGATAGACAAACGTGTTTCACTCCCTCCATCCTCCTCCAAACGCATATCGCCATATCAGCGGACCCACTGAATACCAAATTCCCTGCGGTCGCCAAACACAAAACTGCTAGCTTGTGCCCCCTCAGGACCCCGCCATGACACAACGACTGCTCGCTCTCCCAAAAGTTAACCAACCCGTCAGACGACCCACAATAAACATACGTCGCGTTGGGGCTCAATACCAATGCCGTCACCGCACACTCTTGCTTCAACAACGTTTGGGAAAAGAAATGCTTCGTCCCCTTCCCTTGAACCTCCCTCCTCCAAACCTTAACGGTGCCGTCAGCCGAGCCGGTGAACACCAACCCACCAAACCCAGCAACCAATGCGTTAACCGCGTCATCATGAGCCTTAACGGACTCCAAACACTTGAAATCCGACACCTTCCAAACCTTAAAAGTTTTATCCCACGAAGCCGAGTAAAGCAAAGACGCGTCCTCGCTCAAGCTCAAGCACGAAATCGCGTCGAAGTGTTTGATCCAAAGCACATTGTGGTGTTTTCTCGCCTCGACGTAATTGCTCGGCTTGAGCGAACACTTGACGTAGTTTTTCAAAGTGGGTAAAGTCCCGACCCGCCTGTAACATCTGGCGCTCTGAGACGGGACTTTCCATATCCGGATCTTCCCGTCTTGGTGACCCGTGAAGATCCGGTCGTTCGATATCACAATTGCTTTGACCAACCCGGAATTCGACTTGAACGCGGAGTACTCCTTTTGGTTTTTCCATACCCGGATGTTCTTACTATCCGACCCCGTATACAAAAGCTCGCCCGAAGCTGCCAAAGAGTAAATGTGGCCTTCCTCACGGACAAGGGAGCCCATGAGGACATTAGAGAAGTTGTCGTTTGGGGGAAGGACGTTGGAGACGTGGCAGGACCAAGGGGACTTGGAGAAGGGGGACACATCATCAACGTTGTCGTTTCGGTCCTGGTCCCCCACCATTACAGAGGAGGAGCCGGTTAAGTCGTCGGAGAGCTGGTTAGCCGCCGATTTTCTGACGACGTCGTTTAAAGGGCTGGCTGACGGGGAAGCGTGGTCGAGAACGACGTCGTTTGAGACCCGATTGTGGTACGGACTAACGTCGTCGACGACGTCGTTTAGGTCGACGGATTTTTTTAGTCTATCGAATTTTTGGCCACGGTTGTTAAACTCGTTCATGAATATGCCGCCTCCGGATCTTGACGAGCTCTTCTTCATGATTTAATGATATTTATGGTAAAAAAAAGTGGTTTATATATATTTGATTCTTTATGGAATGTGGCATTTTAGGTGATATGGAAGGAAAAAAGAGGAATTTCTAGGTATGAGGGAAGCCGAAAGGGAAGGATGAAAGGCAATAAAGAAGAGAATGTGTAGAAGAATATTGTTTGTAAAATGATTATTCAAAAAAAAAGTAAAAAAGAAAAACTAGAAAAGCTTAGCAATTCTCGAGGATGATTCTGTGAAGATTGGAGAATGAAAAGTCTCTGAGAAAATTAGAATGGTGATAACAATATGCCTTGTAGGGTCTTAACTATTTTGGTGTTTGTTTCTTATTTTGAAGAGAAGAAGAAGAAGAAGAAAAAAAAAAAAACCCAATAAACTAATTTTAGTTATTTTTTTTAATTCCTAAAATGGACCAATGAGAAGGCTTGTGCGGTTGTAAATGAAATGCCCATTTGGTTTCCAAATTGGAAAAGAGTGGAATACGAAAGCATTGATCTTTGACTTCGTTTTTTTTCTTTTTGAGTAATATTCGTGGAAGGTTGTATGGAATACAATTAAAATTGATATTTAGTAGAGTATACAAACAACGATAATCATTCCCTCAACTTGTGAATTAAAAACGATAAAAAAACACAGCAAACGACATTAACATGATAAAGACGACCTTAAAAACAACAAAAAGAATCAGTTTGACAACAAAACTGCCTGACGCCAGAAAAGCGTCAAAAACAATAAAATTAACTACATCAACGTGATAAATACAACCATAACATCAATATAAATGACAATGAAATGACCCTAAAAAAGAGGATTGAAATTTTAATCGGCATCAGTCTGACAACCAACAGCCTGAAACCAGGAAAAAGTCAAAACCAACAAAATCGACAAACGACAGTACAATGTAAAACGATGTCAACTTGAAAAATGACAACAACCTTATAAGCGACACAAAAAATTAGAAACGATGGCGTAATTTAGCAAGGAGTAACAACATACAAAAGTTAGAAACAACTACATTTTTTTCATGCTTACAAATTTGACCTTCGTATTGTCTCATTTTTTCCACTATAACTCAAAATGATACGCTACTCGGAGCTTGTAATTGCCATTTTGATGTTTATGTCAATAAGATCTCAATCTTTAATGGTTTTAACGACGTGTAACTAGTTGATAAACGACAATATAAAAGATATATGCCAATGCAAATGTTGCAAGTGAAAAAGGAAGCGACATGAGGTTAGAACTACAAAGAATTTGCAATTTTTTTCAATTTTTATAAAATGTCAAAGTATACTTTGTTTGAAATTGCTATATTGTCTTTTACTAAATAGTCATATAATCCACACATAATAAAACTATTTAAAAAATTGATACTTGAATGACAAAAGTACCAGATTATTATTATAAACTTGTGGGGAGTTTTTGTGTTATTTTAAATTATAGGAGAAATATATTGTAGATGCTATTCAAATACAACATTTAAAATTAACTTTTTTCTTTTCATTCCCTGGATATTCATGGCGGACAAACAGAATTTCCTCCTGGTCATAAAAGATGAGTGATTGGGTGTGTAACTATGTGTGTCTGTCGATCAAAATTTGAATCCTAATGGTTTAAATTTTTAAAATCTTTTTAATAAAAGTGAGAACCAAAATAAGTAAATAAAATTCAATAACATTAGTAATATTGACAAACACAGCCTTTTGTTTTTGTTGAAGTAATAAGTAATTGTTTTGAGAGAAAATTACATGTCACATTTTTTAAAAATGTTTCTATTCGTACCATTTGAAAAAGTTGTTTTATATTATCACTTATATTACATATTTAAGTTGCGTCATATTTAAACATATGTGACATTTATAAAAATAAGTTTCAAAATATAGAATTTATGAAAATTCCCCTTATTCTAACTATCTTTTAATAAAGTTTTTAATCATCTATTGAAATCAAGAAAAAAAACTAAAATTTAACCATTAAATTTAAACTTTTAAGGATATTAATTGTTGTTGAAATTAAAATGTTTAATCATTTCTCAAGTTTCCAAATTATTTCTGTCACGAAAAAAGTCGACAAATTGAATTTTAGTAGTAGTGCCAATAATCGGTGGACCGATTGTGTACTATAATAAAAAATAAAAGATAGAAATATTTACATAGTTCAACAATATATTTGCATCAAATTAAAAGAACAGAGAAAATTCACTAATGAAAATAGGCATCACAAATAAAAAGCGTAATTATATAAATATACCTATTAGTTTGACAATATATTTGCATCAAATTAAAAGAAGAGAGATAATTCACTAATAGAAATAGACATCACAAATAAAAGCATAATTATATAAATATACCAGTTACTTATTTATTTTAATTTCTCTTTTTTATTTTAAAAACTATAAAAACTTTCTCAAATTCAAAAAATTCTTTTTATTTAAGTATTTAATCAAAATTTTAGGCAAAAATATTAAAATAAAAAGATAAAGGTACTGTAAATAGTTTCTTAAACATATTTTAAACATTAAAAACTGTCAAAAATCATAAAACTAAACTATACAAATGATGGTTTTTATAAAAAGGAAAAATTCGTAAAAATATTTTTCAGAAACTATTTAAGATAGTTTTTTTATCTTCATTTTTTTTTTCACAAAATGTAGAAGGGATGAAAGCCTTTATTTTAAAGCATATTTTTCAAATTCAACAAATACTTTAATAGGTTCTTAATTAGGTTAGTTAACGTAAACTATTAATTACTCTAAAATACAAGATTTTTTAATTTAAATATAAGCACAATCACAAATACATCCAAATTACCACGTTTGAAATGTAAAACTTCTAGGGTCCATTTTCTGATACTCTGTGTGTGTGTGTTTTTTTTAAATTTTTAATTTTTAAAACTATTTAATTTAAACTTTTTTATTTTCCCTTCTTTGCTTTTTTTTTTCTTTCTTTCTTGTGATTCTTTTTCCCCTTCTTTTTAGTTTAGCTAACTTTTCTCTCTCTTTTTTTGGAAAATTTCAAATTAGTACTCTTTGTTATAGCAAAATATGGTACCCTATGTTTTAAAATATTTAATATTGGTACCTCAACTATTGAGAAAATTTTTTTTTAGTACCCCAAAGCCTTTTTTGGGATACAAAACGACAAAATTATCATTTTATATAGTTGATTGAAATTTTGAGTATAAAAAAAATAAACTAAAAATCTACCATATCCACTAAAACTCTCTCTTGTCATTATCCCCGAAATCTACCATATCCATCGAAACTCAAAAACCCATCCCAAAACTCTCTCTCTCTCTCTCATCCTCATCCCCAAAATCTACCAAATCCACCAAGCTACTCCGATCCATCGCTGTTGTGCTTTTGATCTCTAGGCTTTGTCAAGGACACTAGGCCATAATTTTTACCCTTTATTTCCCTCTCTCTTTCTTAATCTCTTCTCTCTCTTTTGGAGGATTTCATGGCTATGATTGTAGGGAATTTGGAAGAAGATTTTCTAGGTCAGACTTTGCTGACTATGGTGAAGTTTCCAGCAAACCTACTTATGTGCTTTGGGTTTGATCTCGATGACCGATGACGCGACGAATACGAGAGCTTCAGAGCTGAGATGGCAAAGAGCATGAGGCCAAGATCCATGACCGAGATCACCAGAACCATGGAGGAGAGAGGGAAAGGAAGAGAGGGAGAAAAGAGAAAAGAAAAACTAAAAATGAAAAAAAGATAGGTGGGTCAAGGGTAGAGGCTCGTCAAGGTCGCGGTTTAGGGTGGTCGGAGTAGCAGGTAGGGTCGTCGATTAGGGTAAGGGTAGTTGGGTGCAAAAGAAGGTTTGTTGGTGTGAGAGAAAGGGGTAGTGGTTAGGTAGGGGTGTGCGATAAGAAATAGCTGATTTTGGTTTTGATTTTGCTGGGTTTTTGTTTTGTGGAATAGAAATCAGATTTCAGAGTTTTTTTTTTTCTTTTTTCAGTTTTTGGTTTTTTTATACAATTTCAGACAACAATACAAAAAGAATAATTTTGTCTTTTAGTATCCTAAAAAAGGCTCTGAGGTATTAAAAAAATATTTTCTCAAAAGTCGAGGTACCAATATTAAATATTTCAAAATATAGAATACCAAATGCATGTTCGTTATATCAGTGGGTACTTATTTGAAATATTCCCTTTTTTAAACTTTCCTTATGCTTAAAATTTTATATTTTTACAACAAAAAAGCCTTTAAAACATTATTCTTTTCACAATGACTTATATAAGTACTTTTATTTTTGTGTATATACTCCGAAGTAATTTCCTCTCAAGTTTGCCTCAATTAACTTTTTACTTGAATAATATAAAAGATAATATTTTTTATTTTATAGTTCATTCATGTTCTTTATTTATTTTGTTGTTTTGCATTTTTTCAATCAAAGTTTTGCCCTTTCTTTTATTCACTTTTTTTCCCTTCGTTTTAACCTCACTAAAATATTGTATCTTAAATGTGTTACATTAAAATTCTCTTTTCTTCTATTTTTTATGGATTGAAATAATTTTTTGAAAAGTGAAAATACTTATAAATAAAATCTCAAACCAAATCAAACTAAAACTTAAATATTTAAACATAAGAAGAATATGTATAACATTTACATAGAACTCCCACTGTGTGAAGCATTTTTTTTTCTACTAATAGCCTAAAAAAAATCAAAGGGTGCGTCTATTAATACCTCTTAGTTTACTTTTTATACACCCTTATTTAATAAGATTTATTTATTACCGTATAATTTAATTAACATAAGGACAAATGTGTTTAAAAAATACTCATTACACACCATATCTTAAAAAAATTATTTTTTTTCAAAAGAATAGTGATTGATTTCAACATAAAAGAGTCTCACATGAAAATATATATGTGATTTATTTCTTGTTTAAAGTTCTTATTGTTGTTATTGTTTTATATATACTAATTATAACTATATATGTTATTGCAAATTATTTTATTCACAAATAACTATAAATCGTGTGCTCCAGTAAAAGGAATCATACTTTGGTTTGATATAAAGAACATGGTAGAAAAACAAAAAAAAAAAAACTACGTTTCTTTTCTCATGGAAAAAAAAAACCACTTATAATTTACTACCTATTATTATTGTTTAAAAAAACTATCGTTCAGTATATAAATTGAAAAAGAAAAATATTTTAAAAAATTGTAAATTTATTTGATGTGTAGGTATTAAAAAAGAAAAACAAATACAACTATTTAGATGTAGTGACTTTTTTAATATTTTTAAAAAATATAAAAAATAAAATAACAGTGGTTAGAAAAAGGTGTGTAAAAAATGAAATAGGAGTGGTAATAAGAGGACTCAATCTAATAAGGTGTTTAAAAAGATGATAAAAACTGTTGATTAAAACTGTTTTTATTGTAACATATGAAAACTTTAACTCTAATAATTTTTTTATTATTATTATAACATGTACAGGTTTGATATTATTTATAATTAAAAAAAATAAAAACTATTTTTTCAAACACAAGTAAACGTCAACTTCTCCTAAAACTGTGAACATGCCACGTAAGCCGTTCCTTCTAGCTGCTGGTGTAACTAAGCCCCATTAATTGTCTGTATCAGAGTTCCTTTCCTTTTTTTTCCTCAGAGGAAATTGCCTTTATCAGATTCAGCGTTACATATAATAATATATTTCCTTCATGTAAATCCACTTTCCCGCCGATTAGTACTGGAAATTCGTCTGAGTTCTTCCCTGCGCAAAAAACCTTCCGTTTGTTTCCCGAGAAAGCAAGCTTCGGTTTATTCTAATGGTAGAGCTTCATTTGGCTGATCTATTAAGCATCAAATAACCTCATTGTCGCCATGTTCTTGAACAACATCACGCGACGGAAGCTAGCGTCGCTGCTACGGCCATGGCTGCTCTCGGAGCCGGACCTGGAGTTGAAATTGGGGCTTATCAATTCCCAGGCGATTGCGAAGAACCTCCGCTTCGATACTTCGATCCTCAACGAGCTCGTCGACGATCATGGCGGATTTTGCTTCAACGATGTCACTATCGAGCAATTGATCGTTAGATTCTCAAACTGGTCCGTCCCTGCTTTGTCGTTCGAAGTTCATGGCTTCCACGTTGCACTATCAGTCAGGTGAGTCGCCAATTTGGATGATTTCGAGTTCAATTAACCTAGTATATTTGCGTTTGGTTTTACTGTTTTTATAATTTAATCGTGAAACTTGGTGTTTCTTGAAGGAATTCGAATAGAAATTTGAGGCGGGCACCGAAAAGAAGAGAAACATTTGCCGATGGCGTAAAGAAAAAGCTTTCTCAGATTGATCCTGAGGTATTTCTGTAGTTTGTTGAAGAAGAAAACTTTTAAACTAATTTTTTACATTATTTGTAGCCTCTGTTAGTTGAGAACTTGAGAGTTGAGATGATGCAAAACTTCTTAGAATTTCTGCAAGCTTTGACGGCGACAAGTTTTTTTGCAGACTTCCTTTTATAGGTATACATAAAGACTAATGGTAAAAACGACAATTGTCCGAACACAAGTTTCGGTTAAGTAGATGATTGCAAAAGCTATTAAGGTTTCTCTTAGTCCTACTTTAAGGGTTATTTTAGTTAACCACCTATGAAAGCTATCCAGCTGCTTATGTGGTGACTGTAGGATATCGATAGGTTGATTATATGATGAAGTGGGTTAATAGGTTTGATGTGCTTACCTGGCCTCGTAAGGTCAAAAGTTTGTTTTGTTTCATTTTAAGTAGGTGTAGATAAATATAACTGCGGGATATTATTCAATTTCAGGGTAGTCTTTTGCATAGTGTTCTTGAGAGGATGTTGGCCACTACTCTGTCAGGAAATAAATTTAAGACTGCTTTTCTGAATCTTATACTCAAGCATTGTCAGCTACAGATGCATGATGTTAACGTGCAAGTGCAGTTCCCCATGTTGAATGATTCATCTACATGTGTATTGCATCTAAAGGAGCTTAATGCAGAATCGGAGTATTTGAATTTTGGATGTCTGTTTAGAGGACTTGTCGGCGCAGCTTTCAAACCTGTAAAAGAGAGCTCCTATGTTATCAGTGGCAGCGGGTTTGAGATTGGATTTAAAATGGAAGATCAGGTCAAGCCTATCTTACTGTCAGCAAGTTTATCCATTTGCATCAAATTGAATGATTTCCAGGTCATAGACTTCAATCTTCTGGTTCCAGAATTAAGTATTTCTTTTTCTCCAGCTGATCTTTTGATGTATGTATCATTTAGTGAAATATCATCCAAAGAATCTCAGGGTTCTAGAAATGGTCGACTACTATGGAGGCGAGCTGCCAGCAGAGTTGGCCATTTGATATCAGCTCCTAGATTGACGTTCCATAATTTAGTTGTTATTGTTGGATTATGGCTGCGTTATGTCAATGCATATGAGTGTATCCTGCAACTAGTTGGGTATTCTGCAGATGATCTCTTAAAAAGATCTGCTACTAAGATGTCTCGGAGCAAAACGTTTTTGAGCTCCGTCAAACAACAGTGGAAGGTGATCTCCGATATTGAGAAAGAGCTGCCCGTTGAGTCCATTGCACAGGCACGACGGATAGCACGTTATAGAGCAGCACTGAATGTACAATCTGTTTATTCCAAAGAATTCTACGTTAATGATCATGTCAAGTTCTTTTGCAAGATCTTTCCCCTATTTGGTATTATTTGGAGACTTGTATGTAAGTTACTCCATTTTTTTGCGTGCGTGTTTCTTTTTTGGAGGAAATGGGCCAAAGAGCCGACCATGGAGTACATAGAATTTGTATCTGATGATCCCTCTTCACCCTTTGGCTTCATTTTTAGTGTTGGAAGAATTCTAGTTAATATTTCTCATATGAATGAAATTCAACTTTCTGAAATCAAAAAACTAGAAACACGTATTGGAATCCCATTCTCAAATTTAGTTTCATTCTCTCTATCGGTCAATGCATTGTTATTCAAATACAGGGAAGACATATGTGAACAGTCATTGGTTGTATCCTGTGGACAATTTAAGGTCAAACCGTCATCTCTTCTGGAGACTCTTCTGATGCAAGACAGTTCAAAAAATTTTCGAAGTCTTGCAAAAGAACAGCGGGAGGAGAGTAATAATCATATGGAATCTATTTTATGGTTTGAGCCTGCACAAACATTTACCCTTTTAGAAAATAGTAAAACTAATACAGCTGATAATGCTCAAGGTGCTTGCGACCCATTCCTGGAAAATTGTCTTGGACAAATGTGGTCGAATTGGGAAAAAGATTGCATGCAATTTGAAAAGAGAGGCATTCAGTATTCTGAAAACCCATTTCTTCTCTTGGAAACGACAAGCTTGTTGACGTATCCAGGTCTCAAGAACTCGTATTCTGGGTTTTGGAAATTCTTTTTCACTCTAGGAAAGTTTCATTTAGGTTTGAGATGTTCGTCAATATTATCAATCTCTTTGCTTCTTAGGCAGATACAACACGTGCTTTGCAGAACCAAGGACATTGAGAGATCAAAGTTTCCTTTGCATTCTCCAGGAGCCACTGAAAATCCATCAGAAACCAGTTCGGATAATAGATACAAGTTCCGTGCTGATAGTTTGAGACTAACATTGCTCAAGATGCTTCCAGAAAATCACATTCAGCTCGGAGCATTCATCATTGGTCCTTGCATCAGATTGTCCCTGGAAAAGGAATTTAGTAGCGGTAATAAGGACAGAAGCCATACGGCTAGTCATGATGGTTATCCCCTTTCATTTGATATGCACAACATTGAAGTTGCAATTTGGCCAACTTCAACATCTAATTCGTCAGCATATGTGGAGCACCATGGGTTTGATGATGCTGAACCAGAGTGCATTAGATTGGAGCAGCCTCGGATTATTGATATTCCTAAATCAGATAATGCAAAGTACATATCTGATAGGTGGATTTTATTGGGTACTTACTTACGACTCAATGGTTTCACTGCTTACTTGGGGGACTCAGCAGATAAACAAAGAAATCAAATTTTTGTTTTGCAGCCAATGACGTTTCAGTTTTCATCCACAAGGTAAACTTTATAGTCACAGGTCACTTTCTCCTGTTAACCTTCATCACCACTTTCTCCAGTTAACCTTGCTACAGAGATTTTGTGGTAATTCTTTTCCTATTTTATTGAGAGAGTTTTGATGGCTGCTCTAATCAATTCAGGGAAAACATTAAGATACCATGTTGCTCTAGATTGCTCTGTTTTGCATAACGGTGGTACCGGATTGATTTTATATGGCCTATTACATCTACGAGTTTATATGTTTTGCCAAACAGTTTATACTTTTTTTGAGTGTGAACAGTTTATGAATTATATTGTAACTTTTGCTTCTTTCTCCTTTTTTTTCCTGGCCTGAATGACTTGTGCTTTATCCAGATGCTACAGTTTCTTCCGTGTTTAATCTAGGATGTTCTCTGCTTCCTTACATTGAATAGAATTAACATACTAAGATTCCTTATTGAGTATAATCTTGGTTAATCAAATACCTCTTTCATCTTTTTTAGCTCTCTTATTAATATTATGAATTTGTTCTTCGTCAATTCTAGTATTTCTCATCTTTACAACACTGTTAAAGATGCTCGTGAAATTTAATATTTGAAAATTGAAACCATGTGCAAGAGTTGTCTAATCCTCTACCCTCCAAAGAGAATCTAACATGCTGCCAAAATTATCATCTTGCTCTGATAGTGGAAGAACTATTTTTATTTTGCAGGGAATATTTTGACTCATTTAGCACAAATGTTATTGCTTGCTCAGCAGCTTTGTGCATTACAGCTACAGGATTGACTGTGTTATCCTATGTGGATGAGTTCTACGCTCTCTCTCAGGTGATCTTCCAAAGTGCATAGTCAATTTTGGTTATTTTATTTATTTTCTTAACAAGTTTTGTTCAGCTTGCTCTTTTTTTCGGGTGGGGTGTGTGTGTGTGTTTAGAGAAACACTTAAAGTAGCCTTGTTCTCTTCATTAATGGTCAAAATGGAATTTTTTTTTTAGTGTTGTGATTTTTGTTGTTGTTGTTGTGTTTTCTTTCTTTCTTTCCTTTTCTTTTTCCTTTTCTTTTTTTTTAATTACAGAAGCATGTATATCAGGTTATCTCTAGAAGTTCCACAAATTATGTTTTCTTTGTTAGTTGTTGTTTATAAATGTACATGAAAAGTTTTGAAATTTATGTCTGCGTAAATTTTATTCCATCTTATTAGAAGTGTTGTCTTTCTGGCAGGTACTTGTAAAATTATACTCTGCAGTATCATATTTGCTCAGCAGCTCTGATATCGTCAGTTCTGTACCTTCAGAAATTATAGGGCAGAAATTTGCAATTATCAAATCTGAGAATGAGGAGTCAACTGGGGAAGAAGCGTCCTCAATTTGCAGAAGCACTATATTTTTGATGAGTGGGATCCTCAAGATTAAGAGAGTGGATGTAAGTCTTCAGAAGACCAGGACAAACAAGGACACAGAGAGTTCAATAAAAGAATTTGATGCTTTGAGTGGAAAAACTTTGGCTGAGCTTGATTTGCCTGATTGCGGAATTTTGATTTCTATTCAGCAAACAAATGTTGATATATCTTGTGAGGGAGAGAGATTGGAAATTGTTACTGATTTTTCGGAGATTCACTCTGCTGTATCTGAATATGAGAATCAGAAAGGGAAGAGTACCGATCACTCTGTACTTAAAGATCTCCTGCTGCAATCTCATAATTATTTATATGAAATATCTTTTTCAAATTGCATGCTTGCTTTGTCATTGTCTCTCTCTCAAAATGCCTCATCTTCTTGGAGTATGAACAACAAATTTGATGGTCCTACTTCCAAGAGTGATACATCATATGTGAATAATTTCTCATTCATCACTGGCTCAGAACTGTCAAGCAGTGAAAGTTCTGATCGTGTGCAGAAGTTAAGATCTGCTGCAAATGCTCCAGCAGCTGACCCAAGTGATTGGCTATTTGTAAATGTTGTACTGGGTATGGTTTATGTGGGAAGTTGCTCACTAAAAAATGCTTTAATTGAAGCACATGAATCGGATAAGCTTCTGTCATCACTTTCGGTTGGGGGTGAATTTGAGAAAATCACGTGGGGTATTCAGGTGATATTTTCATGCTTCAGATCAAACTTTAAATGTATTTAGCCAAAAAAAAAAAAAAGGAAATTATAAACTTTTCCAGATATGTTTATGCATTTTCTTAAATTTGATGTTATACATTGGTCACTGGCTAACTTTTTCATCTACTTCATTGTACTACTGTAAAGATAAAAATGCAGAGAAAGGGCTTACACGTTACATTATTTGTCCATATTTAGGTCTTGGGTGTTCAATGGGAATGACATACGTTATTGCTGTGCAGGGTGGTCTTTTATTCCTGGACACAAAAATTTTGGAAATGGTCATCGGCTGTTTTTCTTCATATCTTTATTCTATCACATATATTTTATCAGATGTTCAGCCAAAGGCCATTGAAAAAGCCAAAGCTAGATTGGATGATCATTATGCTGAGTATGTCCAAGAGACTCTTCATACACCTTCACAAGCCAAAGAAAAACATGTGCAAGCACTAACAATAAATGTTTCCCAACCATCCATTGTTCTAGTGATTGACGATGAAAAAGGTATACAGGTACTTTCCTGTCTTTGTTGATAGGCAAGCACAACACTGGGTCCAATGTATTCAAATGATTCGGTTACTTTTCAGGTGGTGTTCAGGAACTTGTTCTTGAGTTTGATGTCCATCTGAACTTTGAATTGGCAAACATGACAAGTAAGTTTTTGTTTGACCTTAAACGCTTGTCAACCCTTTCTCGAGTCCTTCATCGAAGCGGTGGAAAGGAATTCCAAATTCCTCGCTTCTATTCTGTCTCATTAGATAGTATGTCAAGTCGCTTTGAATCTGGCGATGGTACTTCAGAACTTCGGCATGAAGATAATATCATTCCACTTAATGATCCAAGTCGCTCAAGGGATTCAGAGTCAGGTGAAGAGCTTTCTGCTGAGACTCGTGTACCTGTGGTCTTCAATATAAGCTATGAGAAACATATCTTGAAACATTTAGGTGCTTTCTTATTGGCTCAAAAGCATGTGAATAGTCAGGCTTGGGTTGGTAGTGGTTCTGTGTCAGGTTTCGATATTGTTATCTCGCTGTCTGAAATGGAGGTGAGCTTTTAATATAAAAATGAGTCAACACAATTTGTTCAAACTGCTATGCTCTATTGTCGTTAAAGCATGTCATTTATCTTGATTCTTGCTAACAGCGTCATGGAACGTGTCATTGATCTAACATGTTTTTGTGCCTCAGATGGTTTTATCTGTTGTTTCATCCCTCTCTGGAGTATTGAGCAAGACAAGTACCAGCAATTTGAATAAAAAGCAAAGGCCCGGTAACCAGGAGGAATTTGACAGTATTGTGCAAGAGATGGTTCCCAATGGTGTGCTTCTTTTGTAGATTTCTAACTTCCAACTTCTGGGAACTGAAGCTAACATTACACTCTGATTGTGCAGGATCAATTGTTGCTATTCAAGATGTCCACCAACACACATACTTTGCAGTTGATGGTGAAGAAAATAAGTACAGTTTAGTTGGTACAATTCATTATTCTCTGGTGGGAGAAAGAGCTCTTTTCAGGGTACATATTTATATTTATTCACATTCCTACTATACATGTTGAAGGTTAAAATATGCACAATGCATATGTTGTGATAAATTACCAAATTGAAGATTGTGTATTGTATGAACATAGTTATGTGCTTTTGTGTAGGTCAAGTACCACCAGGGGAGATGGAAGTCATCCACTTTGTGGTTCTCCTTGATATCACTGCACGCTAAGAATGATTTAGGAGAACCATTCCGATTGAACTATCGTCCGGGATCAGGTTTTGTTGACATCTCCAGCACTGATGATGGTGGATGGGCAAGTTGGAGAACATTGTCTTGTGAGCCTGAGAGTTACGACAGCGATATTGACTGGGAACCTTACAATCAGTTGGTTAAAAGAACCTTCTACCTTGTGAACAAGAAGAATGACTGTGCTGTTGCTTTTGTTGATGGGGTTCCAGAGTTTGTCACGAAGCCGGGAAATCCATTTAAGTTCAAAGTGTTTGATGACCTTTCTATATCTCGTGATGTTGGAAAGACAGATAGCCATTCTTTGGAGGATTCTAGAACTAATGAGGAAGATAACACGCCTATAATTGAAGGGAGAACTTCAGGACAAAGTAGAAAGCTCCCGTGCATTGATATTATATGTGACAAAATTTCTTTGACCATTGTCCATGAAATGTCTGATACAAGTGACTTGTTCCCTCTCCTTCGTGCTTCCATTGATGATACCCAATTAAATGTACAAATTCTCTCAACCAAGAACCGGATTATAAGCTCATTGAGGGCGGCGATATACTACTTCGACTCCCAAAGAAACTCATGGTGAGTAGTTACAGCACACTTAATTACACAACTACTTCTATTCGAGTAGCTCCTTTGGTTCATTTGAAATCTATCTCCCATTTGACCAAATTTTGATAAATTCCATTTGTTTTTGAAATTTTAGGAAAGAACTTCTCCACCCAGTTGAAATCTTCTTTTTCTACCGTTCTAGCTTCCATATACAGGGTTCAGAAGGTAATTTGCGTGGGGTACCTGTTCATATCCATTGCAGAACAAAAGAGGTGAGGACCATGGTTTCTCAAACCAGATGGTTATTTAAGTACCGTTTAGCACATGCACCTATTTTTTTTTTAACAATTTTTATGTGGAATATTGACAGTTGAACATGTCCCTTACTGAGCTTTCATTGGACATACTCCTTTTTGTGATTGGGAAGTTAAATTTAGCTGGTCCTTATTCGTTGAAGAGCTCCAGGATTCTGGTTAACTGTTGCAAGGTGTGCTACTCTGATGTTGATTCTTATGAAACACCAGATGCGTTCATTTGTATATGAGGATGTAAAACTTATATATTTGAACATGCATACATATGGATCTACGCGTGCATTCTTTCCACCTTTTTGTTCGGGTGCTCTGCTGGGTTTGGGTCTTCTCTATTCTGATCCTATCAGAGTGGACTGCAAGTTCACTTTATCACGATTTACATGCCCTAGAGTCTTTCCCCTTGGTTTTATAATCTATTGTCCGAGATCTCAAATAAATAGACAAAAAATATTTTGAGAGGTTTGATGATTTATCGGGCTTTGAAGGAAGAAAGTAGATGACAAAGAGTGGTTCGATGAAGCCGATTTCATTGGCATCAGATGTGGTCTCGTTTTGTCTTTCATATGATATTGACGAGTTCATGTTAAGTTGATCTTTTCATTAAATTTGTGAACTATCGCTGACCATGTCTCATAGCTTTGCAGGTGATCAATGGTATTTTGATATTGATATGTTCATTTTAATTTAATATCCACATTGAGATAATTTAATAAATGGAACTTTTCTGTGTTCCGTCGCCTGTATCTCTTGCTATACAGAATCCATAAAATTTTCTCATATAATGCTGAACCTGTTTTTGTTTTTTTTTTTTTAAATCTTACTCAGTTACATGAATTCTTATGATGACAGGTGGAAAACCAAACAGGCGTAAACCTTCTTTGTCACTTCTTCAATGAGCAAAGTATGAAAATAGCAAGAAAGCAGTCTACTTCCATATTTCTTAGGTAAGATCAAATGTTCAACTATTATGGCGTGAATAAGTAGAAATTGCTTATGATAACCTTTTTTTAGCTTCTAGAACACATTCTTTTCATGTGCAAATTTCAAATAGATGGGATGCTTGGCTGATTTATAAATTGATGAATCTTTATTGTTCCATACTTGAAAGGTACTCAGACTTGGCAAAACAACCTGCAGAAAATGCATCTTTTTCTTTTAAACTTGCTGTTTCTGGATCCTTTACGACTTCTTCAATTTCTCTCTCTCTTTTGGAAGCTCAACAACTTGCTTGGAGAACACGTATGATTTCATCTCAAGGTATTTTTTAAATTTTCCTCTATGAAGTGGAAAAAAAGGTAGCTTTTCCTTAGTACAGACAGCCATTCAGACGTGGAAAATGTCTACTGAGAAATCAATTTAGTCAAAATGAGATAAATTTTTCTCCTTCATTTGATTAGTTGAACATGATAAGAAAACTATCTTGATGGGGCTAGGGTAGACTTATCAATGGTCTAGTCTTGGCTGTCTGTACGAAATTGGAACTCAATGAGATGTCAGATTGATTTGCAGCATGATTATTAGTAAGAAGATGCTTCTTAGTAATCTTATCTTGCCGTGATAAGTCAGTGAAGGACAATTGATGGAAATTCCATAGATCTTTATGCGTAATATTTGAGGTGGCTAAAATCTAAATCAGCTAAGGGGGACTACAAGATGTTAGGAGCAGGAGACAATGTGGAAGGGGACTTTGTGAATTTGCTATATTGATGAACCACACAGTCAAAAGTTGAATTTTTTTAGGAAAAAGTATATACAGATTTGAAACTAGAAGTATGGATTTTTGATTTGGTCCTTCTTTCTTAAATAAGTTGGCTAGCTTTTCAAAATTCAGTTTGGTGGTCTTAACTCGAAATTTGGATGTCCATCTTTCATCCCTGAACAGATTCTAGAACTTATCCCGGGCCATATGTTGTGCTTGACATTTCAAGAGAATCTGAGGTATTTGTACAATGGGTACCTTGCTCCTTTTTTCCCCGGAGATGTTGTCATTTTTCATAATTTCCTTTATCGTGGTACACTTTTTTATTTGTGTCTTGTAGGATGGGTTGTCAATTATCATTTCTCCTCTGATTAGAATACACAATGAAACTAAATTCTCCATGGAACTGCGATTTCGGCGACCTCATCAGAAGGAAGATGAGTTTGCTTTGGTGGTGCTAAAACCAGGGGATACAATTGACGATTCTATAGCAATGTTCGACGCCTTACATTTATCTGGAGGAATGAAAAAAGCATTGACATCTTTAAGTCTCGGTAAGCATTTAAACTGCAGTTTCTTTAGGTTGATGAAGCCTTTCAAGATTCATCTATATGTTTTAGGGAATGTAATTGTAAATATCATGAAAGAAGTTTAGGTATGAAGAATGTGGCGGAATATGAGATATTCAGCGTTGGAAAAAATGGATTGATTTCATATTGATAATACATAAGGTTTTTATAGTAGATTACAAGAGGAAAAATAGGAAACCAACTCCCTCTAACTTCTCTCCTAAATCTGAAAATAACTACCTAATAAAATCCCTGAATTAAAGGGATTTTAATCTCATCTCTATTTACAATCCTATTACATCTCGACACTCCCCCTCAAGCTGAGGAATAGATGTCTTCCATTCCTAGCTTGGATACAATGTCATGAAAACTTGAGCTGTTCAACCCCTTGGTTAAAGCATCAGCTAATTGATGCTCTGAAGGAACATAGGACATACATATTAACCCATCTTCCAACTTTTCCTTGATGAAATGTCTATTAATCTCAATATGCTTGGTCCTATCGTGTTGTATAGGATTATGAGCAATATTGATAGTTGATTTGTTGTCACAATAGAGCTTCATAGGACATTCCCATTTGACTTTCAAATCACCAAGAACGATCCTTAACCAGAGTAGTTCACACACTCCTTGAGCAATAGCCCTGAATTCCGATTCTGCAGATGCCCTTGCCACCACATTTTGCTTCTTGCTTCTCCAAGTTACCAAATTACCACCAAGGAAAGTACAATACCCTGTAGTTGACCTTCTATCCACTAGAGAACCTGCATAGTCTGCTTCAGTGTAAGCTTCAAAAGTTAGAGCGTTGTTTTTCTTGAACAAAATTCCTTTCCCTGGACTACCTTTCAAGTAATGTAACACCCTATAAGCAGCTTGGAGATGAGGTTCCCTTGGATCATGCATGAATTGACTAATCACGCTCACATAGTAGGCTATATCTGGACGAGTGTGAGCAAGATATATGAGTCTACCAACAAACCTCTGGTACATTCTTTTGTCAACAGTCGGTTCTGCTTTAGCTTCTCCCAACTTGTGGTTTGGATCCATCGGTGTAGAAATTGGTTTAGACCCGTTCTTCCCTGTTTCTACCAACAAATCAGTCACGTACTTTTGTTGAGAAATAAAGATTCCTTGTGTGGAATATGCCACCTCCATACCGAGAAAGTACTTCAATTTCCCCAGTTCTTTTATCTCAAACTCTCGTGCTAGTTTTTGTTTCACTTGATGCTTCTCTCTTTCATCATTTCCAGTCACTATGATATCATCCACATAGACTAGAAGAATAGTCACCTCTCCTGAAGTTGAATGCTTAATAAAGAGAGTATGATCACCTTGGCTTTGCTTATATCCAGACTTCTTCATGACTTTTGCAAATCTCCCAAACCATGCTCTAGGAGATTGTTTCAACCCATAAAGAGCTTTCTTTAGCTTGCATACTTTGTTGCCTGTGTCCCCTGTAAATCCCAGTAGGATATTCATGTAAATTTCTTCATCTAGGTCACCATGGAGAAATGCATTCTTAACATCATACTGTAGAAGTTGCCAATTGAAGTGGGCAGCCAATGATAACAGAGCTCTCATTGTGTTCATTTTTGCAACTGGAGCAAAAGTCTCCTGATAATCAACCCCATAGGTTTGAGTATACCCTTTGGCCACCAATCTTGCTTTATACCTCTCAAGGGATCCATCAGCTTTGTATTTCAGTGTGAAGATCCATTTACAATCAACAATGTTCTTCCCTCCCGGTTTATCAACAATCTCCCAAGTTTTATTCTTTTCTAATGCACTCATTTCCTCTCTCATAGCATCCCTCCATTCTCTTTTTGACAATGCCTCAGACACAGTGCTAGGTATAATCGTGGTGTTTAGACTCACAATGAACTTTCTGTGGGCTGGAGATAGGTGTTTAAGAGAGACATAGTTAGACAGTGGATAGAGTGGTCGGTTAGTGCATTCTCTGGTAGCTTTTCGAACAGCAATGGGAAGATCTAGGTCATCTATTGGATTGGCTATTTCATCTGATTGTGTGTGTGAAGATGGGTTAGACCTTACCGTGCTCTCTTCCGAGTTAGATTCTTGGACTTGTGTCTGTTCTGGAACGGCCTTTCTTCTTGAATACACTTGAGAAAACCTTGGAAACTTGTGAGTAACACTGACTGGAATAGAAGATGACTCGGGTTCAGTAGGAGTAGGATTGGTTGAAATGGGTTCATTTGACTAGATTGTAACCTGCGGAAGGGCTGGAACAAGCGGAAGATCAAGGGATTGAAGTGGTTCAAATGATTCACAAGTACTATCTTCCATGGAAATCTCCCCCTGAAGAGAGGACTTGGAGAAAAAAGGGGTATGCTCAAAGAAAGTGACATATGCCGAGGTGTAAAATTTCCTAGATGAAGATTGGTAACATTTGTAACCTTTTTGAGTAGATGAGTACCCAAGGAAGACACATTTGATGGCTCGAGGGTCTAGTTTTCCCCTATGTTGACTGTGGACATGAATAAAGGCCGTACACCCAAACACCCTAGGAGTGAGTCCATTTGATGTTCTAAAATGAGGATAGAAACTATTGAGAAGTTCTATGGGACTTTTATTGTCTAAGACACGTGAGGGAATTCTATTGATCATGTATGTGGCAGTAAGAACGGCCTCTGCCCAATATGTCTTAGGAACATCCCCTTAGAATAGTAAAGCTCGGGTGGTGTTGCGTAAATGTCCATTTTTTCTCTCAGCTACCCCATTTTATTGGGGTGTGCTAACATATGATGAGTCATGGATAATGCCTTGTGATTGAAAGTAAGGTGACAAAATCTGGTTGAAGTAGTCCCGGGCATTGTTTGTCCTAAACCGTTTGATTTTAACCCCAAATTGGTTTTGAATCATTAAGTGGAAATTAGGTATAACAATGCTAATGTCAGATTTTTGTTTAAGACGGAAGAGCTAAGTAACCCGAGTACAATCATCAATGAAGGATACAAACCAATGAGCCCTAGAAACATTGGGTACAGTAGAAGGACCCCATATGTCACTATGAATTAGATGAAAAGGAAAAGTACTTCTTTTATTACTAATTGGAAAAGATACACGAGTATGTTTGGCCAATTCACAAACATTACATTGAAACTCTGAAATATCTTATCCTTGAAACAAATGAGGAAACATGACTCTTATGACCCTAAACGATGGATGACCAAGGCGTAGGTGATACAACCAAATGGAATCTTTATTCGAGGAACTAAGAAAAGACACTGGTGATGCATTCCTATTTTTCTGAGATGATTCAAGGTGGTAAAGGCCGCTTCTTTCCTTAGCAAGTCCAATCCTCCTCCCCGAGCCCTGTTCCTGAAAAACACAGTAAGAAGGGAAAAAAGTAGCATAACATTTAAGGTCATGAGTAAGCTTTTGAATGGAAACAAGACTAGCTGACAGTTTTGGTACATGGAGGACATTTTAAAGTATAAGGGTAGGTGTGATATGAACCTCTCTAAAACCTGCAACAGTAGCTAGAGAACCATTGGCTACTACAATTTTCCTATTACTCGGGTTGGGCGTATAGGTGTGGAAAAATTGAGATATGGGTGTCATATATTCTGTGGCACCGGAGTCTATTATCCAGGAGTTGGTGTAACAGTTGTCTTGGGCATTTGTGTAAAAAGAAAATGTAGGTTTACCTGAAAGAGCCAAGGAACATGTTCCAGAAGGTTTGTCAAGAGATCCCAACAAGCCACGCAACTTCTTAATTTCTTCACTGTTGAATCCTCCTATTGCAGAGTTTTCCTCAGGTTTGGGCTGCTAATCTGCCATGTGAGCTTGAGGCCTTTGCTGCCCCCCACGGTTTCCCCATTCTCGGCTTGATGGTTTACCATTTAGCTTCCAACACTTTTCCTTTGTGTGTCTCGGTTTCTTGCAATAGGTGCACCAGAGAGTGTCTTTATTCTCCTTCCACTGGTTTTCTCTACCCAAATTTTTAGGCAGTTCACTTTTTCTTTCTCCAAACGATTAGTTTTTACTGCTAGAGCTGACCTGTCCATGGTTTGTGGTTCAAGCATCACACGTCTTCGACTTTCCTCTGTTTGGATCAATAAAATTGTCTCTTCTAGAGACGGTGTGTCTTCCCTGCCGAGGACTTAAATCCTGACTAGATCAAATTCAGGATTCAATCCAGCCAAAAATTCATACACCCGGTCCTTCTCAATGAAGCTCTTTAAAATTGTAGCATCTTCAGGACACTTCATCTCAATTACTCGGTAGTAGTCCAGTTCCTGCCATAGATTTTGCAAAAGGTTTGCATATTCTGTGACAGATTTGTCTCCTTGCTTAGTGGCTCCAGCTGTAACTTTTATTTCATATATTTGGGCAGCGTTATGGGTCTTTGAATATGTGCGATGGATGCAGTCCCAAATCTCCTTCGTAGTTGTCAAAAACATGCAAATGTCACTAATTGTAGGTTCCATTGAGTCCCATAACCAGGACATAATCATGGAATCCTCTTCATCCCACGCTTCAAAGGCAGGATCCCCCTTTGATGGTCCCTTTCCAAGCAAATGATTTAGTCTCCCCTTGCCTTTTAGGTATGTGCGGACAATTTGGGATTATTTAAGGTATTTTTCCATTAAGCCTATTGGACATCCTTATATTCTGCAACTCTCCAATTTTCTGGATAGAATTGGCTTCATCGGATAGGTTAGGGTTAGGGTTGCTGGAGGCTACGGTTTCAGACGTGGACATGATGAAGACTAGAAATCCACAACGAGATGAAGACTAAGAAACACAAGGAACTGAATCCAACGATGAAGGCTGAGAAGGAAAAAAGAAGAACAACCTGAACCCAGCAATGAAGGCTGAGAAACTTGAGCAAGTAGCAATGAAGGCTGCACAGAAAAAAACGCTGAACAAGAATCCCAGAAAGAAATCCGTAAGCTCTAATACCATGTGGCGGAATATGAGATATTCAGCGTTGGAAAAAATGGATTGATTTCATATTGATAATACATCAGGTTTTATAGTAGATTACAAGAGGAAAAATAGGAAACTAACTCCCTATAACTTCTTTCCTAAATTTGAAAATAACTACCTAATAAAATCCCTGAATTAAAGGGATTTTAATCTCATCTCTATTTACAATCTTATTACATCTCGACAAAGAACAAAGTGTTTAGGCATAGAACCAACAACCTCAATCAATTTTGCCCCTATGTTGACTTTTCAGTTACTTAAGAAGCATGGATAGGAGTAAGTATAGAAGCCAGTCGAGGCTGAATTGGTGTGCCATGCATGTCATGAAAATATCGTTTTAGTTGAAATATCGGTACTTCAATTTTATGAAAATTTTGGAGAAATTATAGATATTGGTGGAAAAATAGGAAAAAATTATGAAAATTACATAAATTTATATTGAATATAACTTTAATACTTAAGGATATAACAAACATTATAAAGAAACATAAATAAATATTTTTTATATATTAAAAAAAAGCTTCATACATATTAGATTTCTCTATATTAAAACGAAGTTTTGTGAGGCTCAAACGTGGTTTGGAGTCCATCTTGATTCAAACAATACTAGTGCCATGACATATTTTTAAATAGTGCTCAATATTGTTATAAACATGCCACATATAGGTTTGTTGTTTTTTTTTCCACTGTATCTCCATGAATGGAAATTTGTAAATTCTCCCAATTGTTTTCCTGAGATGGTGGTGGTATGCTCGGATTGAAAATTCTATATACATCATAGTTTCCAAAATCAAGTTTTTATGGATAATAAACGTGAGGAGCCTTATTGGAGGAGCTTTTATTATTAGATCCCAAATTCATCGACTATAAACTAAAAAGCATAAGATTCCCCTGCAAATCTTGTTGCAACTTACTAGAGGACAAACTGCCAATCATGTAGACTAGAAATATTGATTATTATTAAAGAAAAAGGGGCCTAAATTTGTAGTTTCCAATAGCGGACAAAAAATTTTCTGAAATTTTCTCAGAATTTTGCACAAATTACAGTTTAGACGTACCAATATCGACATTTACACCAATATTTTCTGATATTTACAGATGTTTCTTCGATAATCCTATGAAAATAGTTTTACAGTGGAAAAATATATTGACACCTCTCAAATTTCAAAATTTTGCAAATTTTGGAAATTTCAGAGAAATTTGCGTTCCTGTGTCTGAGCGACTCCCTTTTTACTCTTTTGTCCATCAACCTTCACCATTTAAAAAAGGATTGTCCAATTTTTACCTTCATTTTGTGATACAACTGATTCAAATCCAATAAGGCCTCCAATCAGATTTACGTATGCCAGAAGAAGGAAAGCTGAGTTGGCTAAGGAACTAACAAGGAGGATTGGAAAGAAAAAAGAAGCTGACGTGGGAGAAGGGTTAGGAAGAGGTGATTAACACGTGAATTAGTTATGGCCCGAGTTTGTAGGAAGGAGTGGAGGGACGTCTCGTCTGGAAAGATCGTGAGCGTGGGAAAGTGTGCTTTCGGTTAGGGAATTAGTATAAGAGTTGAATCAGGGGAGGGGAAGAAGAACACGTTATTTTTGTTCATTAGTCTCTACCTTTTTTTGCTGTGTGGAGTGCAGGGCTCTCTCGAAAAGCCTATATCCTCACCGGAACTTTTTACAGTAAATTCAATAAAAGTAACCTTCTCAGTTTCTTACCAATTTACAGATCCTAAATATACTAACCTGGTTGCATCGGAGTCTATCATCTGGTATCAGAGCAGTCCGATCTTTGGGGAATGGCTGCTGCAACGAAGAAGCTGGAGGAGCGAATGGAGAAAGTGGAAGCAGGAAAGGAAGTTCTCCAACGGGAACTAGAGGAAATCAAGACAGATGTTAAAAAAATTGGCCGATTGGAGGAAGCAATGGCAACATTGTTAGCGGAGTTAAGGGAAAGAAGGAGGCAGTATGGCGGAGGTACATCGGGAGTATCACCGGAGATGACGAACTTACCACCAGGACAGTCGGTGTTCACGCCTGGAAATGGAGAGACTGGATTTCGTAGGGAGATGCCAGATCAGCGCGAAGGAGTGGAGGGCAGTGGACGGATGGAATGTCGAACCCGGAGAGTGGAGATGCCAACATTCGACGGTCAAAATCCAGATGGCTGGGTGTTTCGCGCTGAACGGTATTTTACACTCAATCGCCTGAGTGAACAGGAGAAACTAGAAGTAGCCGTGGTCAGCTTAGACGGAGAGGCGCTGGCCTGGTTCCAATGGGAAGATGGTCGTCGTCCGGTGCGAGGGTGGTCGGAGTTGAAAGGGATGATTATGGATAGATTCAGGCCGACTCAAGAAGGGAATCAATGCGAAAAATTACTCGCTCTTCGTCAAGATTCTAGTGTCCGAGAATTTCGCCGTCAGTTCGAGATGCTTGCCGCGCCGTTGGTGGGACTTTCAGAGCAGGTGTTTGAGAGCGCTTTCATCAATGGACTTAGGGCAGATATTCGTGCAGAGGTAAGAGTCTTGAATCCTCAGGGATTGGGCCGGATAATGGACATGGCCCAACGTATTGAAGAAAAAAATAACCAACTAAAGGCCAATAAAGTTCAAACTAGCCCAGTTAGTAATTGGACTAGACCAAACAATTCTTATAGTAATTCCCAAAGGAACTCAGCGACTGGACCTCCAAAACAGCCACTAATTGCAGAAAAACCAGTAACTGGTGCCACGAATCCCTTTCGGAGATTGACAGATGCTGAGATTCAGCACAAACGAGAGAAAGGACTGTGCTACAGATGTGATGGGAAATATTCGCCAGGTCATCGCTGCCCCAAACGTGAATTGCAAGTGCTTATTATTCAAGGAGATGAGTGTGAACCGGAACCATGTTTGGAAGAGGATCAAGAAATTGCAGAAGAAGAGGGAGGAGAACCAGAGGAGGTGGCGGAAATCACTTTAAATTCAGTCGTGGGATTAACATCCCCTCGAACTATGAAGCTTAAAGGAATAGTAAAAGGGCAAGAAGTGGTGGTCCTCATCGATTGTGGCGCCACGCACAATTTCATCTCATTAGATTTGGTGAAAAAGCTGGAAATTCCGATTGATACTACAGGAGTTTATGGGGTTATTATGGGTACGGGCAACTCGGTCCGTGGAGAAGGAATATGTCGAAGGGTAATGTTGTCCTTGCAGGAGTTGGAAGTGATGGAAGATTTCCTGCCTCTGAATTTGGGGAGTACTGATATCATATTGGGTATGCAGTGGTTGGCGTCTTTGGGAGGGATGCAAGTGAATTGGTCAGCCTTGACCATGAAATTCCGAATTGGAGAAACCGCGGTGTGCTTACAAGGAGACCCAAGCTTGTGCAAGATGGCAATTTCATTGAAGGCAATGAGGCGAACTGTGAAACATGAGGGCCATGGAATATGGTTAGAGCTCAAACATTTGGACAAGGATACCGGAGGACCTACTAGATTGAGGGAGGGGGTACCGGCTGAAATACAACCGGTGCTGCAACGGTGGAAGGATGTTTTTCAAACTCCTAAGGGACTGCCTCCAATCCGGGGTAAGGAGCACGCAATTGTGCTCAAGGAAGGGGTATCACCAATTAATGTCCGACCATATCGTTATCCGCAAGTACAAAAGGTGGAAATAGAACGACTGGTGGGAGAAATGTTGGCTGCTGGCATAATCCAACCAAGTGTAAGTCCTTTCTCAAGTCCGGTTTTGTTGGTTAAGAAAAAGGATGGAAGTTGGAGATTTTGTGTGGATTACAGAGCTTTAAATCGCGAAACGGTCCCTGATCGTTTCCCTATTCCAGTAATTGATGAGTTGCTCGACGAACTACATGGAGCCACGATTTTCTCAAAAATTGATTTAAAGTCAGGATACCATCAAATTCGGGTTCGCAGTGAGGATGTGCCTAAAACTGCCTTTCGCAGCCATGATGGTCATTATGAGTTTTTGGTAATGCCTTTCGGCCTCACCAATGCTCCAGCTACATTTCAGTCCCTCATGAACGACGTGTTCAGACCATATCTACGTAAGTATGTCTTGGTGTTCTTTGATGATATATTGGTATATAGCCGGTCAATGGAAGAGCATGTGACTCATTTAGACTTAGTGATGAGGGAGTTGCAAAGGCATAAGTTGTATGCTAATGCAAAAAAGTGCTTTTTTGGTCAATCCAGTGTGGAATATTTGGGACATATTATATCCGGGCAAGGGGTGGCCGCCGATAGCTCCAAGATAGAAGCAATGAAGAATTGGCCGATTCCAACTAATTTGCGAGAGTTACGGGGCTTCTTGGGACTCACGGGATATTACCGTAAGTTTGTGGCAGGATATGGCTCTATTGCTCTTCCACTAACAAACCTCCTTAAGAAGGATAACTTCTTATGGAGCGCAGAGGCAGATCAAGCTTTTCTACTTTTGAAGTAAAAAATGATGGAAGTTCCAGTGTTGGCTCTACCCGATTTTACCCGACCTTTTATTGTAGAGATTGACGCTTCTAATGTAGGAGTAGGGGCAGTTTTGATGCAGGATCAGCGCCCCATAGCCTTTTTCAGTCAAGCCTTGTCCCCACGAAACCGTCTCAAGTCAATTTACGAGCGCGAGTTGATGGCCATAGTGTTTGCAGTTCAAAAATGGCGACCATACCTGTTGGGCCGACACTTCATTATTCGCACTGATCAGCAAAGTTTGAAATTCCTCTTAAAACAACGATTGGTTAGTGAAGATAATAAAAAATGGCTGACAAAGTTGCTTGGCTATGATTTTGAGATCCAATACAAGGTTGGAGGAGAGAATAAGGCAGCAGATGCACTCTCTCGCGTTCCTGCAGTGATGAGTTTGGGAACAATTTCTACGCCCATGGTGCTTAACACTGAAGAGCTATCACAACAAGTCGAATTGGATGAGAAGCTTGCACGCATAAAAGCAGACATTCAACTTAATCCAAAAGCACGTTCCGGATTTGCTATTGAGCAGGGCCGACTGCTACATGAAGGACGCCTGGTTCTCTCTCGTTCTTCGCCGTTCATAATGGATCTACTTCATTTCTATCATGATGGGTCCATAGGAGGTCACTCGGGGGTGTTGAAAACATACAGGCGAATTGCAGCAGAATGGTTTTGGTTTGGCATGAAAGCTGATGTAATGGCTTATGTAGCAAAGTGTCAAGTTTGCCAACAACACAAATATCTGGCCTTGGCGCCCGGGGGACTGTTGCAGCCCCTGCCATTGCCAGAACGGGTGTGGGAAGATTTATCCATGGATTTCATTGAAGGGCTACCAAAGTCAGAAGGATTTGAAGTCATCCTTGTCGTTGTTGATCGATTAAGCAAATATGCTCACTTTATTCCACTCAAGCACCCCTACACGGCTGTGACAGTTGCTGCAGCTTTCATTCGGGAGGTAGTTCGCTTGCATGGAATACCTCGTACCATTGTTTCTGATAGAGATCGTATATTCTTGAGTCTGTTTTGGTCAGAATTGTTTAAACAGCAGGGCACCTCTCTCTCGCGGAGTACAGCTTACCACCCGCAAACCGATGGACAAACGGAGGTGGTGAACCGTTGTTTAGAGACTTACTTGCGTTGCATGTCGTCCGACACACCAAAGCAGTGGGCCCGATGGCTCCCATGGGCTGAGTATTGGTATAACACTAGTTTTCATACAGCCACAAATACCACACCATTTCGTGCTCTGTATGGACGTGATCCCCCACCGCTGATTCGTTATACGACGGGGTCTTCTCCAGTAGCTACGGTAGATCAAGAATTACAAGAGAGAGATGTGTTTTTGGAAGAACTAAAGCAACACCTTCTAAGAGCCCAACAAAAGATGAAGTCTCAAGCAGATGGGAAACGACGAGAGGTGCAATTTTCGGTAGGAGATCTGGTGTTTCTCAAGTTACGCCCTTATCGACAGAAATCTTTAGCTCGCCGCAGGTTTGAAAAACTGGCTCCTAGATATTATGGACCTTTTGAAATTGCAGAGCGAGTGGGACAAGTAGCGTATCGCCTTAAATTGCCCTCGACAGCTGCTATTCACCCAGTCTTCCATGTGTCTCAGCTCCGGGCAGCCATTGGTGGAAAGCTTCCTGCTTGTTCTCTGCCTTCACAGTTGACATCTGATTTGGAGTTAGTGGCTGTTCCAGCTGAATTACGCGGAGTGCGGCAGTCACGTCGTGGTACATCCTCAGCTTTGGAAGTTCTTATACGCTGGGCTAATCTTCCTGCTCATGATGACACTTGGGAGTCCTTTGAGGTCATTGATGCGCGTTTCCCAGAATTTCACCTTGGGGACAAGGTGCGTCTTTGGGGGGCGGGTATTGATACAACTGATTCAAATCCAATAAGGCCTCCAATCAGATTTACGTATGCCAGAAGAAGGAAAGCTGAGTTGGCTAAGGAACTAACAAGGAGGATTGGAAAGAAAAAAGAAGCTGACGTGGGAGAAGGGTTAGGAAGAGGTGATTAACACGTGAATTAGTTATGGCCCGAGTTTGTAGGAAGGAGTGGAGGGACGTCTCGTCTGGAAAGATCGTGAGCGTGGGAAAGTGTGCTTTCGGTTAGGGAATTAGTATAAGAGTTGAATCAGGGGAGGGGAAGAAGAACACGTTATTTTTGTTCATTAGTCTCTACCTTTTTTTGCTGTGTGGAGTGCAGGGCTCTCTCGAAAAGCCTATATCCTCACCGGAACTTTTTACAGTAAATTCAATAAAAGTGACCTTCTCAGTTTCTTACCAATTTACAGATCCTAAATATACTAACCTAGTTGCATCGGAGTCTATCATTTTGCTCTTGTTTCTCTTGTCTGACAGTTTGCATTGCACACAACAATAACCTGAAAAAAAAAAATGACATGGGTTGTAACTCATGCAGGTAACTTCTTATTTTCTTTTAGACCAGACACTGCAGAAGGCTTGCTATATTCAAAGAGTGCACTTTCGGTGGATTGGTCCCATGATCTTAAAGGTGGAAAGGCAGTTCGTCTCTCTGGAATATTTGATAAACTTGGCTACAAAGTTCGAAAGGCGTTGCTTAACTCAGTAAACTGCTCCTTCAGCACTGCCCAATGTAGCCTCAACTCTGAAGGTTCTCATATTGCTGATATCCATTTTCTGATACAGAGCATTGGAAGAGATGTGCCTGTTGTACAACCTAATAACTCCAAAGTGGGTTCCGAATACAGAACTTTACCAGTAACATTACAAGAACAAAAGGAAATAATTATTCTGCCGACTGTAAAGGTGTCCAATTTATTACAGTTGGAAATACATGTAATTCTAAGTGAGATGGGTAAGTGCATGAAATATTCTTAGACAAGATAAGATTGCTTCTTTAATAATCTTTTTAACATTTGTTGTTTTTTACGTTGGTGTAGATGCATGTTCCAATATTGGCTGTGATAACACTTGGAATCAAGCAACAATTTCATGTGGTTCATCGGTGGATTTTTATGTCAATCCTTCGGTTATCTTCTTTACCGTCACTTTAACTCCTTATAACTCTAGCTGCAAACCGGTGAATAGCAGTGATTGGGTGAAGAAGTTACAAAAGCAGAAAACTGAAGTCCACTATCTGGACATTGATCTGGAATTTGGTAATGGAAATTATTTTGCTTCCTTGAGATTGTCTCGCGGGCACAATGGCATGTTGGAGGTATTAATGCAATGGCCTCAAAAGTCTCATGATATCTTGATTGAAACATTACAAATCATGGGAATATACCAGCATCAGGGGTTTCCAGTAGTTATAGTTTTAAACAACATATGTTTTCTAAGATGTAATAGCTATAGTTTTAAACAACATATGTTTTCTAAGATGTATGCTGACTATTTCAACTTCGCCAATTGTGTCAGTTTAACATTGCACCAGATCTAATCTGCATATCTATTTGTAGGCTACTATTTTCACGTCCTACGCTCTGAAAAATGATACAGACTTTTCCCTGTATTTCTTTGCTCCAAAAAGGAAGCCCTTGACCAGGTAATCACTACATCTGAGAATACGCCCTTTTTTGTTTAAAGAAGAAGATAAAAGTGCACCTTTTAAACTATTGCTATGTTCTTACCTTTCGATATTTGGTACTGATAATTCATGCAGGTGTGAAGTGGAGGAGTTGGGTTATGACGTTCCTCCTGAGTTAGGAGTTCTTCTGCCTCCAAAGTCAACCAGATCTTGGTTCTTTAAGTAAGATAAATAGTTGGCAATAGCTATAATCGTTTTTGAAGTCCATCTTTCGATATTTCACTTGCATTTTCATGAATTAGAGGTTGCATGGCCATAATAATTGTTTGAACTTCATCATATTTCTGTATTTCATAAATTTGCAGAATTAAGATGCTCCTATCATATCATATTCTCTTAGGCATCTTGCTCCTATCATATCATATTCTCTTAGGCATCTTATATGCTTTATGTTTCCAGATCCAACAAAGTGCGCCTCAAACTTTTAGAAGATGATGCATCAGAGGCATTGCTTGACTTGGACGCCTTGTCAGGCCTTACAGAGATAAGCTTGGAAACAGAGGAAAGCATTGGAGTGAAATCTATTGCAAAGCTTGGGGTTTCTATGGGCCCATCATCAAGTACAATAGTTGTGCCATCACGATTAGTAACTATGGTTCCACGATATGTTGTAGTTAATGAATCAGGGGGAACTGTCAGCATTCGTCAATGTTATTTGCAGGTGATTGTTGCTTTTTTTTTTTTTGGCACCTTTTTTTGTCCTATTCATTCTGTTCTAACCTCCTTTCTTCCTTTCTTTTTCAAAAAGGATGACACAGCGGGTATTAATACTGTCCACAGTAAACAACGAACAACACTACAGCTGTGGAATGCGATGAGCCACAGAAGAGAATTCAGTTTCTTTGAGACTTTTATAAAAAGGCATGGAAAAGCTAATGACGATGCATTAGTTCATATCCAATTTCGACCAAATGAGCCTGAATTAAGTTGGTCAGGACCAGTATGCATTGCTTCTTTAGGACGCTTTTTCATCAAATTCAGAAAGCAACAATCAGGTGAAGCGACATCACCAGAGAAATTTGCTGCTGTCCATGTTGTAGAAGAAGGTTCTACACTTGTTTTGCACTACCATAGACCTCCGAATGTCAATCTTCCATATCGGATTGAGAACTGCTCACGTGATGTAGCTATAACCTATTACCAAAAGGTTCTAATATTTTGCATTTTGGTTATTCACTAAATACTGACATAAATGATGTGACTCACTGTAACGTGTGGATCTCTTTTTCAACTTTCTTTCGGGAATCTTACAGGATTCATCAGAAGAGCCAGAGGTTCTTGGATCTGAAAGTAGTGCTGATTATGTATGGGATGATATGACGCTTCCACATAAATTGATGGTTCGAATCAATGGTAATATTCTGTAGTATAGGATAAATTGCAGCTTTGTAATTTAAATTTATAGTAAAATGGTAGAGTTCAGGCATGCAAGTGACTTTCTCTTCTCATCCGGAGAAATATGTGTGCGTGTGTGTGTGTCTGTAACAGGGCTGTGTGTGAGGTCATATTCATGTTTATGTCAATTATGACACATACTTGTTATCCACTTTCTGGCCTGTATAGGCATGCCCCCCAACCTCTTTGTCTGCATCCTTTTCTCTGTTTTACTATCAATTGAAAATCCATTAAATAATTAATCGTGTATGTTAGGATAATGTGGCCTCTTCGTTGTAGCAGTTATTCCATCAGGATTACATGACCTTTGGCCCTTCCCTGCTTTCCAATTAAACTCCACCATCCCACCCAGACAACACAACATCACTGCCCTCTCCAACCCCCCCCGCCCCACCCCACAACCAAACCCAAAAAAAAAAAAAAAAAAAAAAAAAAAGAAGAAGAAGAAAGAAAAAGAGATCCCCTTCTCTCTCTCTCTCTTCGGTTTCAGAGGAGGACCTTAAGTTAGTTTATCATTGATTTGACATTCTCCTATACATTAGTGCGGCCTTGCTTTGCATTATTCATTTGTCCAACCCATACTTTCTGTTGACTTTGACTTGTACACCACGTTTTGTTACCACAACACTTTCATTGCGATTAAGAACTAGGATGATTTTTCTGAATTCTTGCTTGCTTAGCCGTTAATTCAGACTATCAGACTTGTGTCTCGATGGATTTTTTTTGACGCACATTGGCACATGCTAGCAGATGCCAGTAAAGTTAGGAAATACATACATACATCCAAATCGCATCAGTTAGATAGGATCATCTTGTCCAGTTTTTTCACCTATGTTTGTGTTTTTAGTTAACCAGTTTTTGCTCCTATGCCTGTGTTTTTGCTGGTTGATATGTTGCTTTAATAAATTACGATGTCTCAGGTATTATAGATGTCAAAATTCAAAGTTGCCTTTAGGTTGTTAAGATTCTAGAGGTTTTTAGTTTTTAGTTGTAATAGATTATAATCTCTATTAATTGCTAGTTAGATTGTGGTTGTTTGACGGATTTTGCTAGTACGTGTATATATATTTGTAGCCTTAGATTTGTTTAAGACACAGAAAATAAAAGGATAACTTCAGCCTCTTAAGGGTTATCCAACTTAGTCAAATTGCACCATCTTTTAAAATTTTAATACAATGAAGGTTGTGCAATTGCTTTTTGTTTTCTTCTTCTTTTTTTTTTTTTTGGGTTGTTGAACATGCTAATATTATTACCATTTTTCATTTGGATGTGCTATGTCAGCACAAATTTTATCAGTATACTGTCATCTGTTCCTTCTTATCGGATTGATATATCCTAAGTTCCAGGTTATTTTTTTTTCACAAGTATTACTTAACTCGCTCTTTTGAGTTTGCTTGTAGATAGTCATTCACTCCGTGAGATTAACTTGGATAAGGTGCGGGGATGGAAGCCTTTCTACAAGTTTGGGCAACATAGGGGGTTGGCTTATCACTTTATGTCAGATGAAAAGTCACAAATGCAGATGCCAAATGTTGAACTTAAAAGCATCGAGATGGTAAAAGTGGGGTATGAAGTATATGCAGATGGGCATACAAGGGTTCTACGGTTTTGTGAGATTTGTAAAAGCCATAAGAGAGAGACTGTGCACCGATCTTGTGAAAAAATTAAAATGAGGGTTCCTCAATTTACAATCCAGCTGCTTGAACAGGGAAAGCAGGTTAGTCTCCACAATGCGAGATACCTACTAAGTTAGCAGTGATGGACTGTCTAACTGTTACATTTTAGGCACCTGACCAGGATGGGAATGCTTTCTTCCAATCTTTTCATTCATTAATCACTTAAATTAAATGCAACAATTTACAGCTCCATCCACGATCTTGCATTTCAGTATAACATTTATTGATTTCTAGATTTAGATGACCAGACCAGTTTCAATTAAAGGAACAATTTTATTCCACTGAAATTGACTATTTTATGTCATACTTTTTAAAGGGTGGAAACGAGAGGGAGGCATCTATGTATACGCCAATTATTGCTGCAAGATTTGGGAATTTTTGTCTGGATTCTTTCTTTACGGATCAGCGGACATATAACCTGATCAATTTACAGGTACCGTCTCTTATGCATATTGCTTTGCGTAGAATAGCCCTGTCATGTCTTATCTGAATTTTTAAATAATTCTAAGAATATTGTTTCTTCAATTTTGCTGTCCAGTGTTTGGAAATCAGGGGATTGCCCTGCCCCTGGTTTTTTCTTAAATTTCTCCAGCCCTGGTCTGGGTCTGAACCAAGGATTTGAGACTCCTTGTGTCTTTTTATGGGCCAGCACTGGGGCTGAAGGGCATTCCCTTTTTTTGTTATTTTTTATTTTTTATATTTTGTTGTTATTAATCATAGTAAGGCCTAATATATGTGTACAGTCATTGACTTTGGAGCCCAAGTGGGTTGGAGCTCCTTTTGCAGCTATGCTTCGAAGACATCAAGCAGACAATACAAAATCAAATGATTGCATACTCAGAATTGTCTGTGTTCTGCTTTCCAACAGTTCTGACGTTATACAAGTTCAATACTCGTCTATTGCTCTGCAGGTAAATAAGGCAGATTGCATCTAGTCTTCATCCCTATAATTTAAATATTTTTTTGGTTTCTTTTTATCTTTTTATAGCTCTCAAATCGCTATAAAACTATGCTTGTTTAATTTGATGTGCGTTATTTACTCATAAATTGGCTGAAGCATATGTGTTTTATACAGCCAATCGATTTGAATGTTGACGAGGAAACATTAATGAAAGTTGTTCCTTTTTGGAGAACATCTCTTAGTGACTCAGTGAGTCAGCAGTATTACTTTGATCATTTCGAGATCCAGCCAATAAAGGTGACGCCTTTTATTTATCTATTTCTGTGTATTTCTTAGTAGATCCTTGATTGGTTAGAATGCTTTATTGGAACCATACGTCATGTTCCATATCTTTTTAGATTATTTCAAACTTTCTTCCTGGGGAATCATATTCAAGTTATAGCTCAGCCCAGGAGACACTGAGGTCTTTGCTTCACAGTGTCATAAAGGTAGGACAAGTGATTTTCCAAAGAAGTTTTTCTCACACTTTAGCAATTAAAGAGCGCTTTAATGCTCTTATATCTAATAAGAGAATTTTTTCTTTTTCATTTTTCCCATCTTCTTGTACTTCTTCAGGTACCTCCAATAAAAAATATGGTTGTTGAGTTGAATGGTGTCTTGGTTACTCACGCTTTAATAACAATGCGGGAACTGTGCATCAGATGTGCAAAACATTATTCATGGTAAGCATATCACGTCTTTTGCCTTATTTTGTTATTTTATGTAGTTTTTAAGACATATCTTGACATAATGTAATACCATTTAGGTATGCCATGAGGGCTATCTATATTGCCAAGGGGAGCCCGTTGCTGCCACCAGATTTTGTGTCCATGTTTGATGACTTAGCTTCCTCCTCTCTTGATGCCTTCTTTGATCCTTCCCGTGCGTTGATGAATCTTCCAGGTCTCACTTTAGGTATATTTTCTGTTCTTTTATGTCATTTTTTTTTCTTATTAAGCGTCTACAACTTTTTTTTTTCCATCATTTTCTTTGTAATCCATCTGCGAAGTTACTGTTCTTTCTGCTTTGGATTAGGTACTTTGAAATTTGTCAGCAAATGCATCGGCCGTAAAGGATTCTCGGGAACAAAACGTTACTTCGGTGATCTAGGAAAATCTGTAAGTTGATTTATCAAAGAATAATGGATATGATGGCCTGCCACCATACTTATCAACTATTTATGGTGCCTTTGCAGCTGCAGACAGCAGGGTCTAATGTGCTTTTTGCTGCTGTCTCCGAAATATCAGATTCTGTTCTGAAAGGAGCAGAAGCAAGTGGTTTTAATGGAATGGTATGATTACTTCTTTCCATGTAAATCTCTATGTAGATTATAAGCTTTGGTTCATCTGAAATTAGGAATGTCAACCTTTAGTATTTTGACACTCACACACGCATTTTTGGTGTGCATGATTTTTCTAGGTGATTGGGTTTCATCAAGGAATACTGAAATTGGCTATGGAGCCTTCATTACTGGGGAGTGCTTTGATGGAAGGTGGCCCAGATAGAAAGATTAAACTAGACCGAAGTCCTGGGGTTGATGAGGTAATATTTATTCTGAGTTCACTTTCTAGTAAGAATTGTATGTAGCATTGTTCTATTCCTTTTGGCACCTTATACAAACCGTCAAAAATCTTTCTTGGGTCTGTTTTTGTCGGAAAAATTCTTTTTCACGTGAGTTTTTCTTACCTTGATGTAATGCATATGTACTGTTCTTAATTTTGAAAATTGAGCTAAGCCCCTGCTGTTATGAAAAGCTAGATTATGCTGACGAATAGAGAATTGAACAAAGTTTCTTTGGATTCTTGCAGTTATACATTGAAGGATACCTGCAAGCTATGTTGGACACACTGTACAGACAAGAGTATCTTAGGGTCAGGGTCATTGACAATCAGGTAATCGTATGTATTTGTTCTGCTAGTTTGAGTCACTTTGTTTTTTTTTTTTTTTTCTTTCGGAATTAGGTGACACTAAAGAAAATTTGTCCATGACGTTTCATGCCACACCCGTACTTCTTCTTCTTGTTGTGGTTTTTTTTTTTTTTTCCCCTTTCGGAATTAGACTACGCCAAAGAAAATTTGTCTGTGATTTCATGCCACATCCGTACTCATTGCTATTATTGTTGTCGCTCGAAATGCTTTTGTTGCTGGTTAATCATAATATTAATGTTTATACTAATTACGTCTCTCTTTAGGTTTACCTCAAAAACCTACCCCCAAACAATACTCTTATAGAGGAGATCGTGGACCATGTGAAGGGCTTCCTCGTGAGCAAGGCATTGTTAAAGGGAGATCCCTCCAGAACTTCTCATCCGTTGCGTCATCTTCGAGGAGAAAGTGTAAGTTTCAACATATCTTCCAATTTGAACCTCTGAGTTTTGTGTCTTTTTCTTGATCTAGATCAAATCAAACACACTCGAATTCTCGATATTCTGATGTTCTATTTCCGACGGTTAAAGAACCTGTTAGGTTACTTCGAGTTATTATTCTTAGAAATTGCATACCTGATCTACTGTTTTTTTCCCCTATCCTCGAATAATTTTACCCCTGATTACTTTTCAAGTAAGTAAAACGAGAGTAACTTCTCAACAGGAGTGGAAACTCGGCCCGACTTTGCTGACATTATGTGAGCACCTATTTGTGAGTTTTGCGATCCGCATGCTTAGGAAGCAAGCTAACAAGTTCATAGCCGGCATCAAGTGGAAGAAAGATTTCGACAGCGACGATCAGAAAACGATTATTCCGGCGATGGCAAACAGCCCCGAAGAGGAACAGAAGGTTAGGTTCATCTGGAGACTGGGAATTGGCAAGTTTGTGCTGTCAGGCATTGTAGCGTATGTAGATGGACGCTTATGTCGTTGTATTCCTAACCCTATAGCACGACGTATTGTGAGCGGTTTTCTGTTGACTTTTCTTGACAAACGTAGCGACGAGTAGACCTTTTATTATTTTTATTATTATTATTATTATTATTATTATTATTATTATTATTATTATTATTTTCTCATGTACATAACTGTCTCTTTCTTGTATATCTTCTTGGTTCAAATAAAACAATTTGTATATCATTTTCTGGCATAGACCAAGCTCAATCAAGAAGAGGAAATGGCACGCATTCATCAGTCTTGTTTAGTGTCAAACCTCTATATTTTATGCCTATCAATATCAAATGTATTGTTATTCAAATAATTATTTATTTACTACCAAACAGTTTCAATTCTGTGTACCATGTGTCCTTTTTCTGTTCAACCACGCCCTCGGTTTGCATCCAAGACAACTGAATTGGCCCGTTGTTTTACAACCTGTAGTGACTTGTCAGCGAGTCACTTTCTTTTACCCATCACAAAGCCACTTTTTCCTTTTTTGTGTTAACCGGATGGTGCTGAAATCCTCCCTTCAACTGCAAGGAACCTAAAATAAAACCAACTATTTTTTTTTAGATTGACAAATAAGTTGTTCGTAACTCCAAGAGCAAGAGCCTTGCTATACAACCCGACGGGGCTTTCACCCCTTGAGAAACAAAATATGGGCCCCAACGATGGGACTTAGGTGGGGCCCACATTTATGGGGCTGAAACCCCCATCGGGTAAATTATAGTTTTTCTCACTCCCACGATGGTTTCAACTACCAATTCTTGTATCATTTTTTGTTCTTATTTTGCATTGTATGGTTTAATTTCCCGCCAATCATAGTTATTTTAGACACCATACACGTTACAGCTCATTCTCTCTCTCTCTCTTTGCTGCTATAAAAAAAGGACTTTTTAAGACAATCATTTTCTCTGAGAGTCTTTTAGATGATTCGAAAGTTGTAAGATGATCTTGTGTTCTTTCTCTTATATAGTGAAAACCTAGGTCTATAAACATAACTCTCACATTAATAAAGTGTTTGAAACTTCAGTTTTAACCTATTAGTTACAACTATGAATTATATAAAACTCTCAACAGCTACTATAAAATATAAAAAGCTACTATAATATAATGTTCTCACATGCTACCGTTCTTAAACTTAAAATGCCAATTACAACTGAAGTCTCAGACGAAAGCTTAAAATGAATCTTTATAAGTTCCAAGTGCTACATTTGTCTTTTCTTTTTATTGTTAGTTTTAAATATTAAGAATTAGGGTGTAATGCCTAACCATGTAAATGTACCTGTAGTTCTAGCGGCCAAGGCCAGGAACACTACAAACACATGTTATACACATACAAGTTATACGTGCTTGAAGAAGCATACGTGCACATCATGAACAAGACTTGGATAACATTCTCCAGTGATACCTGATCTTGACGTTCCATAAATAATAAAACAAATAAAAAAAACCAAGCAAGTCAACAGTACTGGATCAACCCAACAGAGTATCCGTTTTGTCCGTTCGTGTCGGCCGTAAAATTTTATTACCTTCTGGCAGACAGCCGCCAGAGCACCCGGTATTGCCAACCCTTGTGAGCCTATGGCTGCGTGGCCCCCTCCAATGTTCTGATATGATTTTTCTCGACTCAGTTATGTGGTCCAACTTTTTCTTAACAATTATCGAGGGTGATAATCTTTTCAAGACAATTTCTTCGTGGAGTTAAAATAGATACTCATTTATAGATATACATCTTCCAACCATCAAATTTGTAGAAAAAAATAATAATAACTAGATCTAACGATTTCAAAACATGCATCATTGGTTCGGTTTATCAAAGAAATCCCCTTAGTTTAAGAGTTAATTTATATATATATATATATATATATATATATATAGTATTGATTTTGATTTCTTTCCAAAAGAATTATACTTAGGATGTTTGCTAGAAGAGTTTTAAGTCTAAAATTTAAACTGCAAACTGTAGTATGTAAAAGCTTTATATTATAACATGTAAAAAATTTATATTATTTACGATTTAAACTTTAGAGTTCAAAATCACTCTCCTAAACATCTTTAACTATTTGTAGGGGTGGACCTTATCAATGTAGTCCATCTAGACTCCACAGATAAAGTCCACATATTGTGAGAGAGTGGAGTTATAAACTACGTGGATTTAAAATATTTTTCTTTTCAAAATCACGATACTGCATGTCACTAGTTACCGTAAGTTATTATCGTATGCACTGTAATAACGGTTGGGTAAAAAAATCACGAGGCTTTGCTTAATTCATGTGTATTATATTACTGCCATATCACTAATTATCACAGATTATTACTGTATGCTCTAAAATAACAATTACTAGAGCAATGCACAAAATAAAAACAAATCAAAATTGATAAATCATTAGTCAGTTCAATACAAGTTTAGAAAGATAGGATATCATTCATAGACCAAGTAATGCGATTCAATTAAAAGTTTCTGTCATATTTAAAAGTTTGTAACTTCAACTTTCGTACATATATTTCATGAAATATTGAATTAAGTTCTCATTTTTCTCATTTGAAAACGCATTTACAATTCTTTTTTTCTAAAAATTTAAGCTATGCCACATCTAGTCTTAAAAGTTTCAACAATGTACTCAATTTTTTAAATTATGAACAAATTAAACACTATTTTTTAAGTCCATTTTCTTAGGCTTAAACTTTAAAAACTCATTTGAACTAACTAAAAAAATACATATTCAACAATAAGTAAAAAAGGAGACAAAAAATTAAAACATATATATTTTTTATTATTCTGGACATGGTGTCGCCTCCTAATAAATGGTATTTGAGTTTATTTATTTATTTTTAAACTTGGGGTGAGAAGATTGAACTCCAAACCTTGTGGAGTCTTGAGAATTACCACTAGACTATAATAGAATAAGAGAGTTGATGCCACCATCATTTCCATTTCCTTTACATAAAGTCACAAAAGAATAAGCGAACACAAAAAAACAAAAAAACAAAAAAAAAAGAACCTAAAATTGTACCATTCTTGATTCTACAAAAAAATTCATTGAAGTGAGCCTTTGGTTTTGTTTTTTTATTTTGAACCTACAAAAGTGAGAATTAGGTGGTTGGGCTGTGTTGCATTCTCCATCTAAAATCTCATTTGACAAATGAATTAATTATTGGGGAATTAGACGTCTCCTAATTCCAAAGACTGCAAGAATGAATAATTGCATAAAATAAATTGGAGAAAAGAAGAAAAAAGAGATACTAAATTTTTATACAGGTTCTCCAAATTCAAGACTACGTCTTGTTTCTGTTGTTCTAGATTCTACTATGATGAAGGAGATTACAGATTACAATAGAAAGTTATCACACACTCTCAAACAGTGATTCCCAAATCTCTCTTCTACCTAGCACCCTGTAGGAATTTTTCTCTCTCAAAGATAGAGCTCTCACAAAATATGCCTCACAACAATAATGCCACTATCTCTCTGTCACACACAAGTCACACACTCTCAACCCTAGCCATCTTATGTCTATTTATACATCAAAGAAGAGAAAAATAACAACTAATGAGAAACTCTAGTAGTTTCCCGTTTTTGGCTTCAAAAACCTGTAAAAAATTGTGCATCACAGGCACCTGCGGCACCGCAGCGCTCTTCAACCAGCGTTGCGGCGCTCAACTCCTAACGCCTAGGCGCTCTTCAACCAGCACCGTGGCGTTGCCTTGCTGCCCTATGGGAGCTATGGTGCCCAATTCTGGCGCCGTGGCGCCCATGCTCTACCTCATCTCCTTTTTTTCTTCCTTTTGTTAGGTTGTTGACTTGATTTGGCTCCATACCTGCAACAATCTCACACTTTAAGACTAATCAATCACCATGTCTCCAACTACAACAACAACAACTTCTCATGCCTGATGGAGAAGTCCAACTAAAGTTGCGCACAACTTCAGTTTCTCAATCGAAATAGTGTTGCTAAGCATATCCGTTGGATTCTGACTCCTAAAAATCTTCTCAAGCTTCAATACTCCATCTTCCAAAGCCGACCTGATGAAGTGATATCACAATTGTATATGCTTCATCCTAGAATGAAATGCAGGATTTTTTGCCAAGTGAATGGCCCTCTAACTGTCATTATGTAATGCACTCCTTTCGTACTTGTGACCCAATTCTTCTAGAAACAACTGCAACCAAATCATCTCCTTGCTCGCTTCTGTCGTTGCCACATACTCTGCTTCTGTTGTAGAGAGAGCAATTATTTTCTGCAGCTTCGAGACCCAACTAACTGTAGTGCCACCCAAAGTGTAGACATAACCGGTGGTACTCTTTTTGCCATTAATGTCTCAAGTCATATCAACATCTACATAGCCCTGTAGTCCCAAGTCTGACTTTTTGAAACACAGTGCTAAACCTGCAATACCTCTCATATATCTAAGAATCCATTTTATTGCCTCCCAATGCTGCTTACTTGGAATGCTCATGTACCTACTCACAACTCCCACTGCATGTGTAATGTCCGGTCTAGTGCAAACCATTGCATATATGAGACTGCCTATTATTGAAGCATAAGGTACCTTGGGCATGTGGTCTTGTTCCTGCTCCGTGGTTGGTGATTGCTCCTTTGATAACTTGAAGTGAATGGCCAAAGGAGTATTCACAGGCTTCGCATTACCCATGTTGAATCTGCTAAGCACCTTTTCAACATATTCTTCCTGTGACAGTTTCAGTGCATTACTGTTCCTCGTTATTCTCATCTTAAGGATTTGTTTTGCAGCACCCAAATCCTTGATTGCAAACTCCTTATGCAGCTCCTTCTTTAGTTTGTCAATCTCCTGTTTGCAACCTCCTACTATCAGCATATCATCGACATATAGCAACAATATAATGTAGGAGTCATCAAAATTCTTCACATAAAACAGTGATCTCCCTGACACCTCAAGAAACTATTGCTGCACATAAAAACGTCAAGCTTCTTATACCACTGCCTAGGAGCTTGTTTGAGGTCATACAAGCTTTTTGAAGTTTGCACGGCAAGTTCTCCTTACTCGATACTTCAAAACTTTGTGGCTGCTTCATGTAGATCTCCTCCTCCAAATCACCATGGAGAAAAGCTGTCTTAACAACTAACTATTCCAAGAATAAGTCCTTATTTGCCACTAGTACAAGTACCGTTTTGATCATGGTTAATTTCACTATCGGAGAAAAAATCTTGTTGAAGTCGATGCCCTCTTTTTGCTGAAAGCCTTTTACCACCAACCTTGCTTTATACCGTTTGCTGTCATCACTTTCATCTTTAATCCGGTATACCCACTTATTGTGCAATGCCTTTTTGCCCTGTGGTAACTCTGCCAGTTGCCATGTTTGATTGGACATTAAGGAATCCATCTCATCCCTCATGGCTAACTCCCACTTGACCGAATCTTTAACCTCTATGGCTTCATCATAGCTCTCAAGCTCACCTCTGTCGATCAACAAAAATAATGCAGAGAAGGGAAGTATCTCTGCGGCGGTCTGATAGTCCTGCTAGACCTCCTGACTGGTGTGGCAAGAGGCCTCTAGTTTCCTTCTGGAGCTATGTTTTCTTGGTCTTCAACCTCTGGATTTTGCACCTCCACTTCAGGAAGATCATTTAATGGAATCACCTCAGGCTTCTTATCTTCAGAACATGAACCCCTAGAGTCAGTATTGTCTCTGTCCTTTTTAGAACACCTTCATTGAAGATCACATCCTTGCTCCTGATAATCTTCCTACTTTGGTCATCCTATAAACGATAACCAAACTGAAGTCCACCATAGCTAACCAGAAAACACTTCTTCGACTTGGCATCAAGTTTACTTCTAGCAGCAAGATCAATATGAACATAGGAAACACACCCGAATACTCTCAAGTAAGAGAGATTAACCTTTTTGTCGCTCTATACTTCTTCCGGTAGCTTGAACTTCAATGGTGTGGATGGACTTCTGTTGATCAGATGAGCTGTTGTATTAATTGTCTCACCCAAAACGACTTTGGTAGTCCCGCATGCAACCTCATGCTTCTAGCACGCTCATTCAAAGTCCTGTTCTCCTCTCAGCTATCCCGTTCTATTGTGGTTTCCCTGGAATGATTTTCTTCATCTTTATTCTATTCTAAGCACAATACCGCTTAAAGTATTCATCTAAGTACTCTCTCCTATTGTCAGACTGCAAGCACTTTATATTCAAATCTGTCTCGTTCTCTACCATGGCTCTCCATCTCTTGAAAGCACCAAAGACATCGGAATTATTTTTCAGAAAGTAAACCCATACCTTCCTGCTTGAGTCATCAATACACATCACATAATAGTTAGTACCACCAAGGGAAGTCACCGATGCAGGCCCCCACACATCAGTGTGAACCAGCTCCAATTTTCTAGACTTAGGGTCTCTACTTGTTGTTGAGAAGCTAACTCTCTTTTGTTTCCCAAAGATGTAGGCTTCACACAAACTGTGATCAACAGTTTTCAATCCTGGCAGTTTTCCTTTACAATGAAGCACCTTCATTCTCTTCTCACTTATGTGATTAAACCTACAATGCCATAGCTCGGTATTGGCAGTAGAATCAACAACTGCTATGGTATCTCTGAAACTAGAGTTCATGTAGAGAGTTCCCGCCTTGCGTCCCCGAGCAACAACCATCGCTCCTTTAGTGACTTTTCAACCTCCACAATTGAAGGTCACTTTATGTCCTTCGTCATCTAGTTGTCTCACCGAAATCAAGTTGCGTATTAGTTTAGAAACATGTCTCACCTTATGAATCTTCCACGCAGACCCATTAGGTATTTTCAAATTGACATCTCTAATGCCAACAATATCCAAAGGTTCTCCGTCAGCAAGATAAACATTACCATGATTTCCGACAACATAATTCTCCAAGACATGACAGTGTGCAATGATGTGGAATGATACTCCTGAATCTATCACCCATGAATTAAAAGAATTGTTAACAGACAAGATTAAGGCATCCTGTGCCTCTTCTGTGGCAGCATTAACAGCGTCATTATTCTTATCTTCATTCTTTCTTGGAGCCCTACAATTCTTTTTCAAGTAGCCGGTTCTCCCACAATTCCAACACTCTATAGTCCTATCATTGCTCGACTTGTTTCTCTCATTCCTCGACTTGCCTCTATTGCCATTATCCCTGTTGGAATGCCTTTCAAGTTTTCTGTCCTTATTATCAACATTAAGGGCCGAGTTTGATGTTGAGGCTTCACTTGAACCCTTCCTGCAAACTTTTTCCGCTAGAATAGAGTTTCTAACCTCAACAAACTTCAGTTTTGCATTCCCAATCAAATTTATAATGGCCACCCTTATGGGTTCCCAACTATTCGGTAATGAGGCCAAGAGAATTAAGGCATTGACTTGATTATCAAATTTAATCTTTATCGAGACCAATTGGTTCAGGATGGTGTTGAAACTGTTCAGATGCTCTACCACCGAGGCATCTTCAGGCATTTTTAAATTAAAGAGCTTCTTCATGAGATGTACCTTGTCATTGACCGAGGGCTTCTCATACATCTTTGACAGAGCCTTCATCATCCCTGCTGTAGTATTCTCCTTTGCAACGTTGTGGGCCACGTTCTTTGACAGAGTCAAATAGATCACACTCAACACTTGTCTATCAAAGAGATTCCACTCCCCATCCTTCATGCCTTTGGGCTTATTACCTAAGGGCCAGTGCAGTTTCCTGCTATAGAGGTAGTCTTTTACTTACATCCTCCAATAGGAAAAATCTGAACTATTAAATTTGGTGATACCGGCAGCCAAACCTTCTTCTCCCGTCATCGTTCTTGATCCAAACCTCCGCTCTAATACTAGTTGTTGGGGAATTAAGCGTCTCTTAATTCCAAGGACCGCAAGAACGAATAATTGTAGAAAAGAAGAAGAAAGAGACACCAAATTTTTATACATGTTCATCCAAATTCAAGACTACGTCTTGTTTTTGCCGTTGCAAATTCTACTATGATGAAGGAGATTACATATTACAAGAGAAATTTATCACACACTCTCAAATAGTGATTCCTAAATCTCTCTTCTACCTAGCACCCTGTGGGAATTTTTCTCTCTCAAGGATAGAGCTCTCACAAAATATGCCTCACTACAATAATGCTACTATTTCTCTGTCACACACAAGTCACACACTCTCAACCCTAGCCATCATATGTTTATTTATACACCAAAGAAGAGAAAAATAGCAACTAATGAGAAACCCTAGTAGTTTCCCGTTTTTGGCTTCAAAAACCCGTAAAAAATCGTGCATCACAGCGTCTCGGCGCCGCAGCGCTCTTCAACCAGCATCGCGGCGCTCAACTCCCAGCGTCTAGGCGCTCTTCAACCAACGTTGTGGTGCTGCCTTGTTGCCCTACGTGCGCTGCAGCGCCCAATTCTAGCGCCGCGGCGCCCATGCTTTGCCTCCTCTCCTTTTTTCCTTCATTTTGTTAGGTTGTTAACTTGATTTGGCTCCACACCTGCAACATTAATATTTTGTTGTTATAGTGCTCAATTTAGTTACTGATCACACCATTAAGAAATAAAGATTAATCAACTTAGTGCATAATCGCACGTTTGATATAATAGCATAGAAACAAATGAATAACAAGACAACATATATCGTGCATAATCACGCGTTATATATAATATAGACACATATATGTATATGTATTTGTTATGGTTCATCCAACATAACATACAGAAGTAAAAAAATTAACATGACATTCATGAAACAAAACACGATTTTTTAAGAACCGTAACACACTTAATGTTACGTTTAATGATTGTTATATTACGTCAAATGTTAATATTATTTTCAATAACTGTCGCTTCGTAGTTTACTTTTGTATGTAATGTTGGATGAGCTTTCCATTTGGATAAATTGCAGTAGCATCATGTACACATTCCTATCTTGAGTGAGCCAATTATTATTAGCCTATAATTGCAATGCAGCCACCAAGCAGCTTAGCTTGCTTCATGTAAGCTCCACTCAAAAGCATTAAAAGAAAAAGAAAAAGAAAAGAAAAACCCACACGTCAGATCCATACTCTAAATAGCAAAACCACTGGCTTGGAGGACCCAGAAAACCCCAAAAACCACTTACAAAATGAATAACAAAACGATATATAGTGCACAAATATTAATGGCAAAATATCAAACGTCTCTCTCTCCTCTCTTTTTTTGCCTATAAATTAGCGTCCCTTTCTTCCCTGTGCCACTCTCAACTACACCCTTGATTTCTTTCATTCATTTCTCAATTTCATAGTAACCGACTAAATTTCCCCAACACCCAAAAATGGCTTTCTTCATATCCGAAGCTCAACAATCTTTCTCAGAGCCAGAGTCAGAAAAGGCGACAACTCAACAAGATGATATAGCTAGTCCCATCACAAGCCATCTTTACTTAAAATCTTCTTCTTCTTCTTCTAGTTCTAAGGCTAATTTGAACAAAGACGTTGTACTCAAGCGCATTCGTCACCATAAGAGCTTGAACAAAATTAGAAGTGCTTTTCAAGGTCTTCTTGAAAGCAGCAGCTCTGAAGAAGCTCAGCTGAAGCGGCTAGACCAGAATGACAACTTTTCCTATCCTTAGAATCGAGTGCCTCGTATTAAGTTTGTCGGGTTACAGGAATTAGGAGATGCGTCAGGATATCCCGACAAGGTTTTTTTTGGCACTTGTAGAAGGACTTTTTAGTGGGTTGTTATGGATGATCTTGTGGAGGAGATGAGATGATACATCTGTCACGAACAAGTTTGGTTGCTAATAGATTGGGCCTGCACATGCGTTTACAGTACTTTGATGTAGTGATGCAACGTTTTTGTTGAAGATCCAAGTGAATTTACCACTCACTCTCTCTCTCTCTCTCTCTCTCGTTCATGTGGAGAGAGAGAGAAAGTGGGAGATGATGTGTTTGTGTACATCGTTTTGTTATTTTCAGATTAATAAAAGATCCAAGTGAGTTTACCACCCTGTCTCTAATGTGAAGAGAGAGAGATGATGTATTTAGAATATGTTGTTTAGTTATTTTCAAATTAATAAAATCTTTTTAGCTATATTTCTGTTGTGATTGAGATGTTAAAGAGGATTATGAAGAACAATGAATAAGATGACTTCAAGGAGTAGGAAGGGTTATTGACCCCAAAGGGTCCTGAATGGCGGTATGCATCAATTATCAAACTGTCCAATATGAATTCCACTCCAAAACATGCCTCAACAAAATATGTGATGGTGGATAAGTGGCAAAGATATTGGCCTTTTTTTTTTTTTTTTTTGAGCTCTGAAGATATTAGCCATTTAAGTGGGCATAATTAAAAGGAAGCAATTTTGCGTCAAGCTGCAAAGTCCATGCAAGATAAAGTGGGCCACTTTCTAAGATAAAACGCCCTTTTCTGCAACTCGAAGGAGCATTGGGGAATGGACGAGGGAAATTCTCTTTCAAAGTCAAGATCTCCGTAAATAGTGAACAATGAAACAAAAGAAAGATAATTGCACAATCATCAAACTAAAATTTTTCATGTTGTTACAAAAAAGTGCCCCTGGTGGAGCAAAAATTTTTTTTTCTTTCTTCTAAAATCTGACATAACAGGCTAACAATAAACAGAAAAATATAAAAGAATGCATTTTACTTTAACAAGCCAGAAGAAGAAAGGAGGCGCAATGCTTTGTGGGAGTTCTTTAACACTGCATTTGATCTTGGCACTTGCATTTTCCTTTTCTTCAAGAACTCCAACGAATTCTGCAAGCATTGAGCAGGTGGTATCTCGCTCAACAAAACAGTATCCACGCCCCTGCACACCACAAGTTTCACCAAGTTAATATCCCATTTCACAGGCATATCTCTCTCTCTCTCTCTCTCTTTTACTGACCCTGAGCTTTTGGGTTTTCTCTTCTTTTTGGAAGTGCGCTTTACTTGAGTCTTCTCATCATCGTCGGAGTCTGATAAGAACACTTGTCTGTGGAACAAACACAATCCATTTGGATGTTTATACCTTAAACTAAATACTAAGATCAATAATTCAGAAGAGAAGCAAAAAAAAAGAAAAAGACCCATAAGGATCAGAAGAAATACTTCTCACGGGAAGCCAATAATTGAACAATCTCATTTGGTAGCATGCCCTCTCTGCCACTAACTTCTGTTGGGGCTTCAGTCTCGGACAAATCATGGTTTTGCACACTGTCAACCTTTTTAGATGGTCTTGGTGTTTTCCTTTGAGCCCATAATCTACGACGTTCTTTTCCTTCACGAACAACTCTACACAAGCCATTTTAAAGTTCCCTCAAAATCAAATTTGCTTGGACCCAAAAGAAAAGAAAAAAAGCATTTTTCCTTGATAGAAAAGCGTGTTTTTTGTGCCAAAAAAAAAAAAAAAAAAAGGTGATTTTCTCAGTTAGGAATTTTTTTTTGCCCTTTTTTCAAATTATCCCACCAAGGTTACTAAAATAGCCAAACTCTACCATCTCATTCAACTTCAGGCGCTAAAGATTTCTAACTGATCTAGTTAGCTTTGAGACATTGCTATCCAAGCGCTTGTTTGGTCATGTAACTTAAAAAAAAAAAACGATTTGTGTTTTCCAACAAAAATTATTTGAAAAAACAACAAGGTGTTTGCATAATGTTTAACGGTGAACAATTTTTAAAATTGGTCAATCTAACAAAAATGGCTAATCTCTAATAACTCATTTAAATAACCAAAAGTATATAATCTTTGTTCTACAAGTTGTTTAGCTGTATACGTGCGTAAAAATCCCTGCTTTACTCCAAAATAAGGAATTTCTTTGCTCCAAGTATTTTCAGGCATAAAAAGATTTCTACCTGAATGACTCACTCTCAAAAATCATTTTCAATTACATTGTTAAGCCCTAGATAAAAAAATTAGAAACTTTTCCTTTACCCTAAAATTCAAAAAAAAAAAAAATCACAGCGTACCTGGCTTTATTCTCTTTCTGAACGTTGGTTATTTCTTGGTCTTGCTGTATTCCCTGTTCACCAAAAACCATCAAAAACACAAATCATTACCAGTTTTCGATTGAAAAGTAATGATTTTTCAGCTAAACACAGAAAGGAAAACAAAAAGTTAAAATTAAAAACCTGCTCTGCCGTAAATTCCTCTGGAGCATCAGAGTCGTAGCCTTCTTTGTCTGACATTGAGATTGAGATTGAGACTGAGATTGAGCTTCAGAGCTTGGTCTTCCCTCTTCTGGTTCGTCTAGGGTTTAAGGTTTTCCGCAAATAAGAAGAGAGAGTGAGGGAGCGCGAACTTTAGGCGACAGAGTATGGACGACGAAGATCCTCAATTATGGGTATGGGCTTGGGAGATAGAGATCTAATTGGGCCTTAGGCTTGTACTTGGGCTTAATCATAAGATATTAATGAGAAAGTTACCCGTAATGCCATGCTTATGAAAATTGTGTTTATTTACGTTATACTTAAAAAAATTTATGTCGCATTATTATTTATATTACATGTTAAGTTTTATTAAATATATATAATATTTATAAAAATTAAATATTAAAAGATAACATTTATGAAAATTTCTCTATATTCATGTCCACTACCATATTATTGAACAGTAGATTGATTTTTGCCACTTGCAAAAAAACTTTTACACTATATGAAACTCACAAAAATCAATAGAAGTGTAAAATTATTAAAGAAACAAGTGGTTTGTGGCATTTTTTGAAATTGTTTTTTTTTTATATGGTATATTTCAATCCACAATCTAAAAAATTGGCTTACATGTAAAGCTCCCCTTAATCACTTGGCCAAGTAGGGTCAAATACCTGCTTCTAGGGTAGGGTCAATTTGAGAAACATTACTTATGTGATATTGATTTTTAGTTTTTCCGCTTTTCTAAGAATTTAAAAATATACTACTTTTAAAAAATATAAAGACACTATTATTTCAAGTATTTTGGGTTAAGTTGGATAAATATGTATTATCTAAAGGTATTTTGGCTTTTTCGGCTTAGAAAAATTGTATGAATTAAAGAAAGTAAAAAAGAGCAAAGGAACACAATAATGGTTAGAAAAAAGTGGTATATAACCTAATTTATTCCCGTTGGTACTGTTTTTTAATTTCTATGACTTTTATGAATAAGTTTAAAACATATTGCTTCCAAAAAATATAAAAGACATGATTATTTACAAGTATTTGAGGTTAATGTTAGGCAAATATATATTATCTAATAGTATTTTAGCCTCTTTGCCCATGAGAAATAGTATGAATAAAAAAAAGAAAAGAAAAGTTGTAGAACACGACAGTGGTAGTAAAAGATGGTAACCATCTAATTTACTTGAGGCATAAGGCAAAAGAGGCAAATGATATTTTTTGGAATTGTTTTTGAAGAAAATATCTCGTTTTGAAATAGGTGATGTAAATAACATATTGATACTGGAAATAAAAGTTCTTTACACGGTAAATACAAAGATAAATAAATTATTTATACTGTAAGTATGTCATTTACCCATATTTACCTCAAATATTCTAAAATATGTTATTTACTTGTTTAAGTTTAACATATATACATATATGTGTATATTTTGCAATTTCTCAATCAGTAATCACATGAAATCACCATTTTAAGACATCCAATTTAAAATATAGTCTCTCTGTCTTTTTTAAGGTAGTTATATAACATAATGGCTGGACACCTAGTTTTAAGGAGTGGTTGGCAAAAGTTAGAAGACAGACATTACATGGACTTACGTGCAAATATCATAACTTATGAATATTTTTGGTTTTACCATCTCTATAATGGACATATACGTAATTAACTCGTTGATTGAATTGAACAAACACTAACAAAATAAAATTAAAAGTAAAACTATGCCCAAGATTGTTGACATTACCATGGAATTAATGTGACAAATTAAAATTGTGCCAATACAACTCAGACGATTTGATGTCCTCTTGAAGAAAAATAAGTGAGATGAAGTGAGAAGAAAAGTTTTAGACTGGACATTGAAAAGATAATCCAAATAGAATTTGGAAAAGCCCTTTTGAAAAAATAACACTCTAACACTATTAGTCCTTGAATTATGAGTATTTTTCTATTTTGACTTTTAAATTATTTTGCTATATTACTGCCCCAAACTCTCTTTTTTTCTTTTTTTCATTTTCAGTGTTTATCCTAAACTTGATGTATGACATTATGCCTTTAATTCAATTGGGACCTAATTATTTGGGTAAAATTTCATAACTAATTCCACAATTTTAATTAATATTAGAAACTAAAACTGTTAAAAAAATTTATAAAATAATCTGCCAAAAAAAAGTTTGGAACCAAAATGATTGAAAGTTCAAAAATTAACAGTATTAATAACCTTGAAAAAGTACCATTTGAAAAATAAGAGTCAAGAGGCGCACACGGTTTCATTTTCTTCTTTTCATGTCTATATCAAAGACTTAAAAATCAAGCTTTGAGTTTTAATATTAGAAGCAAATGCTTGATTTTACGGCTATGTTATAGATGTAATCATGCGTTTTTTTTGGTAGAACCCTCCGGTATCGGGGCCAACCACGAACGACACGAACCTTTAAGGGCTCTTCAACGTTCGGATGATTTAGCCCAATTAATCTAGAGTCGACCTGTGATAGCCCGATTAATCTAGAGTCGACCCATAGAAAGACCCAAAGACAACAAGAGTCTTTCAGCACTGACAACTATGTTCACAAGGATTCAAACTTGAGTCGCTTACTTAAGCAAAATAACTCTCTACTAACTGAACCGGCAAGATGTTTGTGGATGTAATCATGTGTTAATCTAAGCTGCAAACCACTTCTAGGAAAATAATGTATGAAATAGAGGTCGTTATTTCCGTATCCTTTTTCTGCAATTCATTCCAATGATTATGATTCATCAAATCTTATGTATTAAAGTAAAAATTATTATCCTTGAATTAAGCTCGTTAATTTCCGAAGGAGCATGTCATTTTCTATTTTGCTTTCTCTGGTGTTTGGCAATTTGCCAATTCCGCGTCGATTTAACTCTTGACGGTCAAAAAGCACTGCTTTGTCAGTTCTTGGATAAATAGATTTATCAATTTTTTTTTTGTTGCAATATTAAACAAGTTGTTGCACCAGCTCCAATAACAATTCAGTCAGTTTTGAGTCATGAAGTGCATGGCAAGTTAAGCCGTCTCAAAATATGGTTAGGCTTTTTGACGTAGAAAAAAGCTACACGCCATTGTTGTATGACATAGTAGGGTCCATTTGGTCCAGACCTTATATCATCGGTAGTTTTTAACTTTTTTTTGGTTTAAATTGAAAGTTTTAATAATTTAAAAATCTGGATAAAAAAACAAAATATCATATTAGAAAATTAGTGTCTGGGCAGTGTGAGAATTTGGGAGGAAAAATAAATAGAAACATGTAAATTTAAAGGGGTGATAAGTTCTAAAAAATAAGTTTTTGATATGTTTAAACATCACATCAAGTATAAAACTATCGCAGTCAAATATACATTTAAATGCTAATTTAAATCAAGTTTATGGACTCTAAGATTATACACCAAATATACACCATATTTGGTACGAGGTTATTGGATTCTTAGGTGAAGCAAGCATTTTATATGGCAAATAGGGGTTGACCAATAGTTTATATGTGTGCTATTTTGGTGCTTTTGATTGCCAAAATTTTATTTTTGATAAATTCTTTTCTTTTTAAATCTACAATGGCAGAACCATGAATTTTTTTTTGGCATAAATATAACCAAATCTTGAACTAAAATTACAATTCAACCATATATACATATAATTGAATTGTAATGGGTTATTAAAATTATTTTCAAAAGAGTTCAGAAGACATTTGTTAGTTTACTAAAAATTTAAGGAGTAAAAAATGCAAAATCTGTTAAGGATGCTATTCCATACCAAAAATATAGACGAATTACATATTTATACTTTATAGTTTTAATTATTTCTCAGCTTACATTTATGTTTCTAGAAGCTAGTTATCTTTTGAATTAAAAGAAAAAATTAGTTTTATATCTCACGTTCTTTGTGAATAGGAAAAATTATGCTATTCATAGAACACATTGGAGAAGGTAAAGACTCCACGGGAGAGGAATATTTAGGGGAAAAGAGAAGAAATTTGGTAGGAATATACAAATAAATCTTTTACATTGTCTTCCCTCAAATACATATATATATATATGTTACATTGTCTACACATAACCACGTGAATTCTCAAAGTTGGCAAAATGGAACACAAGCTTCATTACCATATTTGGAGCTGTCACAGGTTATAGATGATCTCTACATACACAAAGATTAATCTGAAAGCTTTTCCCAACTTGAAAATAAAAAAAAAATCTCAATTCTCCAACGAATTCAAATAATTATATATCAAATTTAATTCTCTCAAAATGTAAAAAATGCAAGCTGTGAGCCAACCAAGTGCATAAAAATCAAAAGCGACAATTTAGATTTCCTCTTCTAGAATTTGACCCAGACAACAAAGCTACATATATAATACTATTGATTAGAAACAGTAAATAACTAATCCCGTGAAATGAGGGTCAAAGAACCAGCAATACATAAGACTCCGGCGGTCAATCATTTTGGCTGCTAGATTGTGGGGGTATATTTGGGCCCTTGTAACAACAAACTACAAAAGTCAAGTTATCTTATAATTATTTGCTATCTCAATTATATTACCCGGATACTACGTTTGAAAAGAGCTAGCTAGTGATAGCATCAAATCGCTGGGGTGTTCTGAAAGTGCGTTACAACTTAAATTTTTAAATTAAAAATTATAGTATGTAAGGCTTTATATTATAACTTATTTTTTTTATTATTGTAATTTGTAAAAACTTTATACTGTAGCAACCAAAAGTTTTTATTTGAACGAATTTTGTCATACACCTGTCATTTTTCCGAACAATAAGGATCATGATCTAGTTGTTTTTCAGCTTTGTTTGTTCTCTCCAATTTAAAGGAACATTATAATTTTGGCCAATTAGAGAGAACAAGATTGTGATGAATCTTTGCATGAGTTGGAAATATCTTAAAAAAGGAAAGAAGACAATTTCTCTAATGGGAGCCATAAAAAACAATACCTATTTGTGAGTATCTGTCTTTCAGTCATCAGATCAGCAAAAAAGTAAAAGGTCTAACCGTCTCAAAACATGATCTAATAGTTTTAAAACACGCACCATCAATGAAGGTTTCCATTGAAAAAGTTCATATACAAAAAATAGATATATTTTAGTTTATTTAAGATCTGTTGTCTCATTTTCATGTCTTTTGACTCCTCTAATTAAATTTTGACACATAATAAAATTTCTTAATTATTTTTAATATTTAAGTTTATTCATATGTTTAGGTTATTAAGTTTAAATAATGTATCAAAACTTAGGGGGAGACAAATAAACAGACAGAAAAATAAAACAACATATTTAAACACTTTGAGCCCGAGAAATTGTCTTGGCCATCACATATCCTCAAGTTATATATTAGGCAAATATACTAATCACATGCAAGGATTTGATATATTTTGGCGTGGCTTGATGCTGTCCTCGCAAATCTCTGTGCTTGTCAATAATCTATACATAATTGCTTCTGATTGTTATTCTACATTCCACGCCCGGTAATTTTGGTCCCATTTTGCGGGTATTCATGTAACCCCAAAAAAAAAAAAAAAAGTAGCTTAAGAAATAAAAATTCCGTCAAAAATAAAAATATAAAAGGACATCCCTGTCATTTTTCCTAAAGCTTGACAGAAAGCTTTGTGTCTTTGGGTCAAGCATTAGGGTCCCTACCTGGTCGGATAAGGAATTGTCCATTCCCCCATATGATGCGTGAAGGAAGGAAAAAGGCTAATTCTTTTGCCTTCATCATGATTAGGAAAATGAAACTTCATATATTTTACGTTGCATATTTAATACAAAACACATGACTTCAAACTTGAATTGTCTACTTTTAAGAAATTAGGATACACATGCCGTTTACTATATGTTAGTCCAGCATTATGAGTCAAATTTTTGGCAAATTTGGCTTCATAATGTAACGTGTTGCACGGGTTAGTGACCTAACCTATGATAAGGTGAATAATACAGTACTTGGGAACCTTGGTTTAAACCAATTGGTTTGAACTATTGTAGCGGTAGAGAGCTTTACACTATAGCACTATAGAATTTTAGGGTCCGTTTGGTAAATGGATTTGAATTAGTGATTTGATTTAAATTAGTATGATTTGAATTAGGATTTGAGTTAGTGATTTGAACTGTTATCCCAATTAGTGTTTGGATGTACATTTAGGTTTTAATATGGAATAAAATTGAAATTTGTGTTTGGAGAGGTAGTGAAAATAGTTTTTGATTTATTAAAAAATCTAATAAAATCTTAACGTTAATGATCTTAAAAAATATACAATATGGATATTAATTTATTCCTCTCTTCACTAGAAACACAATGAAAAAAGAATCATCTTAATTGGATATCAAATGAAGAAGTTATGATTTTTTCCTTAAATATAGAAGAGAGAATTTTAGTTTTTACTGTAACAGATATTCGAGTATCAAAAGCTTAGGGGATGAAAACTCTGAAAACTTGAATTCTTGATACTAAAAGGATTGGGATTTTGGAGAAAACAAACACATATCCAAAGGATTCTTAATACTCAATCCAAATTTGAGTCCATTAAGTCTAAATAATACTCGAAACAAATATACCCTTATAGTGTTTGAGTTCAAATCAATTGGTTTGAGTCAATTCTCCAAACACATGCTAATTATAAAATAATTTGGAAAAGCCTAGCCAGTTTAGGGGTAGGGGACCTAACCATTTCTAGAATTTTGGTTGAACCAGCTTCACTAATGACAATTATGAACCCTAGTTCCCTGTTTGACTCGTTATCCTTTTAGAAAAGTATGTAGAATCCTGTGATACGTAGGGAAAAAAAACTATTGATGACACAGTGTTGAACTTCAAATCATCAATATTATATTGGATTAAAGAAACACCAGTTTAATCCAATTTATTTCACAATTTTGCTACAATTTTTCTTTTAAAAAATTTGACTTATTATGGAATTTCAATTTGAACTAATTAAAAAAGAGACATGAAAATTTGATAGTTAAAAACCGTGTACTATCAATATGATGTGTATGTATATATAAATCCTAAAACAGGATTCTCAAATAAAAAAGGTACACAAAACTCTTGATCATATTTGTTAAGGAACAAAAAAATTAGAGCAAATCCTATTTAAACCTACGGGGTTATAACCTTGCTAGTAACAAAATAGTATGACATAGTCTAAAAAATATACAACATATTAGACTGGCGTTTATAGTTTTATTGGTAGTGAGGCCACCATTTGTATTAATAGTCGAGTCGAGTTATAACTCTACATGTAACACCCCTATGTAGGGGTTAACAGTTTTAAATAAATAAAAATAATTTTAAATTTTATATTATTTAAATCAATTAAACAATGCCCATGGGTCTTTAAACAACAAGAAAAATAAAAATAAACGTTTTAAATACAAACCACAGTTTTTAGTGTAGCACCAAATATATATAATTACAGTCATCATCACCATAGTACAATTCCCAAATAACTTAACACAGCCATAAAAAAAAATAATACAACTCTTACATGTTGTAGATAAGTTGTAATTAAACAGGGTCTTCTAACACGAAAACAACAGGATTGTTTTCGCTTATTCCTCTTCAAATATGTTGCACTGAGTTCCACCTGAGATATGAAGATATGATAGGGATGAGCATCGACATGCCCAGTAGGGAAATCATGACTCACCTTATGGTTTATCCATTACCACATTAAAAACTGCATGGTTAGTAGGTTACATCATATTCCAGATTATGAGGTTTATTATGATCACATCTTATGGATACCGTAGTTAATCATTACCAAGTGTCATAATTACACATTTATACAAATATTACCAATCATCATTGTTCCTAGGTATCCATGTTAAATTGAGTATCACTCAACTCATCGAAACCCAAATGGGCGCACTTGATCACCCTATAAACATTCCAAGGGTGTTCCGGTGAGGGGACATCAAGCCCCGAGTCCTCACCAAATCAATTCCTGTACAGTGTGTTCTGGGACTTTCAACCCAAGGAAGCGTCATCACCTTCCCCCTATTTTACCTTTTTGGGTATTCATGCCCAAGGACGTAACCGCCGCCCTCTTCATGTCTCACCATTTCTCTATATTAAATCATTATTAATAGAGTCAGTTTTCCTAACCATGCTTCTCAATTTATAACATGTGTCAATTCATTATGTTCCTCGCCGTACAATACAAGACGAGTCCATGTCATAGTTTCATATGTGATACTCATATAATATCAGTTCAACATAGATATATATATATTGCGGCAAAACAATCAATTTTAATTCTATAAAAACCTCACAAAAATGAGTAATAGAATCCCTACCTTTCAAGCTTATCAACAATCTTTTAATCTTGGAATCAATTAACGTTAGCTCCACACATCCTTGACCCTAAGGCATGCATAAGGACAATTAAAACTAAAGCACAACGTATAATCACATTCATAAGTGAGTTATGTGTAAACCCGTCTACTAGTGCCATTAAAGTATTTTTATGCATTAAACATGGAGAAAATGCATACTAAAAACTAAGTTTAGATTAAAGAAAACCTACCTCAAAACTTCTTTGAAAAGCACCAAAGTTTGGGTTATCAATCAAGCTTGAATTAACTTTAAAACCGCCTCGATCATGGTTGGGAATTATAATTGTCTTGGCCACAAAGAGAGCTTTGTGCTCTATGTCTTTAGTTAGAAATTTGAAGTGAGAAGGGAGAGAATGAGAACTAGAGAAGAAGGTGGTGATAGTTAAATAAAAAGATATCAAAATGCTTAAGAGGAATGGGATGTTTACGGGGAAAAGTTGTAAGAAGAAACAAAAGAGTCTTAAAGGAAAATATCATCTTGTCTCCCATGAAGACTTTTAGCAAATAATGCCAACATAATTGAGGGGATAATTGGAGTGAATTATAGAAGAAGATAAGGAAATAATTAATTAGGTGGTTGAGAAATATCTCCATGTCTTCTATGAATTGACGGAAAATAATTCAATGTCCCCTTCGGATACCTTTAGCAAAATGAGAAGAAGTCTATATAATTGAGCAATAATTTAGGGAGACAAGATTGGTAGAAGTAAGTGTTGGTAAGTTTTGAATGTTTCTTAGGAAGACTTGGTAAGAAAATACTAAAATGGTATTTTTTTTTTAAATAATCATAAACAACTTAGTAATTTTAAATAGTCACATTTTATTCATTAAATTTTACAAAATTATGCCCGTTAAAAATACGGGTGTTACACTACATAAGGAATTTGATTTTTCAAAAAATTGAGATAAAGTACGTGCTTTTGGCAAGTTCAACCGCACTTATTCCAAGAATTGTTTAGTATATATAGCATGGTTTCTGTAACAATGAGATCCTGATTCAAAAATGAAAAGGTTTTGAAACTAGGATATCAAATGGGTCAGTGCTAGAGAAGTGAACATTTGGAAGGTGGACCAACTTGGTCGAACATGGCGGCATATAGTATTGTCATGATAACTAATTATGCACTTAGTTAATTGATGTTACTTTTGGTCCTTAATTAATTATTGGTTAAGTGATTGCTAAAGCATAGTGATGATGTGCTTTTCTTGGTAATGTTTGATTAGAATATCATCTCTCTCTCTCTCTCTCTCTATAATGTGGGTAAGATAAAGATAAATATCACCAAGCATTGTCATTAATGCTCGTTAGCACTAGTGCAATAAACAAGATCTAGTGTTTTTAGAAAAATAAAAAAAATAAAAAACAGGTCCAATGTAGGAACATGGTACCTAGTTATATTCGGAATAGTAGTGTCGAGTTCGAATAATCTTTTTTAGATTTTTGTTTTAATATGTAACGGTATAACATCCTTTTTGAGGACGGATGAAAGAATATAGAATAAAAAGTTTTTTGTCTTATAGTTATTGTTATTGTTGCCAATACTTCAAAGCATCTTCCTCATGAATTCAGTTTGTGTGAACCTAGCTATCCTCACATAGGAGTGTTTAGACTTTTAGGATGGGGATGACAAATTTACATGTGAATACACTTATTCTCCGGAAAAATCTGATATAAACAGGCTAACATTTTAACTCCTCGTGAGTTACAGGGACCCTATTGCCCGATTATCCGCCTACCTGCCCATTTAAATACATTCTATTGTTGACTTAGATATATTATATTATATACAACATTATTTTCATAATATATATAAATAAATATATATAATATGTTATAAAACATACAATCTTAGGTATAATGTTATATTACATACTATTCGTGAAAATTGCAAACTATAGTTTTTTTTTTTTTTGTCATTTTAAGTATAAAGTCTGATATAAATATATTATTTTTTAATTTTTTTGTCTCGTGAAAATAACTAACAGTGTAAATAGGATACTTGCAAGTACTCTGGACTCGTGATGGAGTAGAGATAGGGATGTTTTCTCTTTGTAAGGGGTTGGCGAGAAAACCACTCTGTCCAAAACTTGTCATGTTGCCATTCCTAATAGAGTGAATTTTTCTTACAAGTTTAAAGAAATCAAAAAGGGATATTTGGCGCTTACCTTAGAACTTTTTGGCTTTTGAGAACTTACTCTACTCGAACTTTTAATTTTGGCAATTTACGTATTGAATTTATCAAATTGCTGCGATGTATCCCACTTAGCTTATATTCTTGTTAAATTGGTGATGGAAAGCCCATGTATGTCTTATGTGAGGATGGAAAATATTTTCTAATGACCGGTGAAACTCGTCTAATAAGATTCTCTCAAATGTCTTGCCAAAATAATCACTCATGTGTGAAGTAAATAATGCAGTAAGAAAATAATAGCAAGAACTTAAGAATTTTAGAGTGGTTCACCTCGATTGAAAGTTACATCCACTATAGGTTTTCTCGGGTGGTAGAGTTTTATAATAAAAAAAAGAACACAAAAAAGGTTTGTGCCAAGAATCAGACTTAGGCTATTCTCAAGAACTGACTTCTATTTATAGTACTTGGGATAGTCGATACCTTAGCCTTTAAGCCTAATCTAAATTTAAATACATGATAAGCTCATCTCCTATTGGCTAAATATCACTATCGTAATCCCTTATAGGTCTTATCCCTTATGAGTATCTTAGATTCATTAGATCATGATCGTCTTGAGTACTTATCGTTATCTTAAAGATCTTCTAATTCAAACACGAACGTAAATGGTCCTTTCACCCTTCTCGAGTATCATCTGGAAAGAAGTTTCTGAAATATACCTGAGGCAATATGGACCGAGGTTATCGTCGGGCCTTTCTGGCCCCAATACCAAATCAGACCCAAGTCGGTGACTTGACAACACTGTCTGATAAAAAATTTTAAATTCAACTCAATCTTCCAAATTTAAATCCTCAATTAAAGAAAAATTTAGCAAAATGAGGTAAGTTTGAAATTTTGGAGGGCAAATTGTCAAAGTTAGAAGTTTAACAGACAAGTTACTAGAAGTCATAAAATTTAAGGAACAACTGGGTCAAATACCAAAAATATTAAAACAAATAAGGAAAATTATTTGGTAGAGTATAAAATCTTTATCAAATTTGGTTAATTTTGTATATATTTTTATTCTAATATCTTTGATATGTGCTTTAACACTAAAAACGCGTAAGGTAGAATCTCTAACCCAAGAAAGTTCCCAACAAATAAAATTAACGAGTTTCTAATATAACTTTGATTTTTGATTTAACACTAAAAACGCGTAATGCTAGAATCTCTAACCCAAAAAGTTCCCAACAAATAAAAATAACCAGTTTACCTAAGATTCTTCAAGTTGCCTTTTGGCTCAATGGAAAAAGGTAATTCGCATGAGAAAATATATACTAGAAAAGCAAATGCTAATCTGACTTGGACAAATTTAATAATCTGTTATTTAGCGCTATAGCCAAATGCTGGCTATAGCCTTAAGCCAAATCATTATTTGAGCTTATTTTTATGTCAATTAGTTCAAAATATTATAGTATATGAGAGATTTATATTGTAATTTATTTTTGTTTTATACTATTTGAGTTTAAACCAATTAATTTGAACCAAAAGGGTGCTTGAAAGTTTAATTTCAACCCATTAATTATAACTGTAAACAATATAAGACTCTCAACAACTATACTAAAAAATAAAAATATTGTTACAATATAAAGCTTTTACATATTATGGTTTTTAAATTTAAAATATCAATTACAAAATAGGAAGCTAATTTTTTAAACACATCTCTCTCTCTCTTGGAAATAAATATGCCTTATCCCAAGTTGAACTGTCCCAAATCCATGATTTCACTAAAAAGAACAAAAATGATCACACAATCATGCTACACAAAAAATGAAAGGAATCAAATCAACCACAGCTACAAGCAAGTTGATATTTTTGACATTTTCCAAGTAAAAACTCCAAAATAAACACTATATAAAACCTGAAAGACACAGCCATGCAAATCAAGCCTCCCCGCCTCCTCTAGGTAGTAGGTAGATGTCTCCCTGTCTTTTTATGGCAGAAGATATTTAGATGTCGAATTAGACTTTAATCTATGCTTGTTGTATGCACTCCTGTTGAATAAGATTTTCAAATTGAATTTTGGATGAGTTTTTTTTTAATGTATTAAATAACTATTTCTCTTGTAAGTCTTGATATTTAAATTTAGTCCAATTTATGGAGGTCCAATCTTCTGATTTGGGTGGCTTCATGCGTCTAACAATGTTCTTGTCTTTGTTTAATGAAACTTTCCCACTCAAAAAAAAAAAAAAAAAAAAGAAAAAGAAAGAAAGACCGCTCTGCAAATCAAGCCTCCCAAAAACATGAGAATTAAAAAAAAAAAAATCTAAAAACAGGCTTATGTTTATGCATGCCAAACAGTTCTTTAGAAATTTTTTCTGAAACAAAAGTGGGACCCCAAAAAGTTTGTTCCCACTAATTGTCTCTCAACAAATCCTTCTTCTGATTGAAAAAAAATAAAAAATAAAAAAAACTTGAAAATGGGCTTCATCTTCTGCAAGGACAAAAAGACAATCAATCCCCTGAGTTTGGTCAAACCATTGAATAATTTGATAGCCGACTTGAATACCACGTGCGTAAATCTATCTCTCTACAAGGGGCATTTCTGACTTTCTAACTACATCCTCTTAATCTTCCATAATTAAATGAAACGATAAAAAAAATAATGAAAAAGAAGGATAATTCCTTCTCCCACTAACATATATTTTACAGTTTTGTGAAGTCGCATTAGATCAGCGCATAAAAGACCCAACTTTTTTTTTTTCCTTCTTTTCTTCTCAAAACCCAAAAGGGATTTATTTTCCTCATTTCCTGTCATTTATTTTCTTTCTTTCAATTGTTTTATGTTGTGGATGAACAAAAAAAAAATCCAAAAATTTCATCTATGCAAAATTATACACTTGAAGAGAAGAATAAGAAGAAGAGCTTAAAAAACTCTGTTTTTGGACTCAAATGCAAAGAACAGAAGGAAAAGAAGAAGCAGAAGTTGCAGAAGAGAGAATTATTACAAGAGTCTCAAGAAATTTTCCAGGTAAAAAAATAAGAAATCCATTACATTAATTTGTATTAAATTGATTTATATTAAATTCAAATTTAGCTAATTTATTTTTTCTTGGAAAAGCATTTATTGAGATAGATGATTTCCCAACGGCTTCATCACCATCAATTTAAAGCTTCAAATTTCTCAAAAAAATTTATTGAAATTGAATTTTTTTATAAAAATAAAAACCCATAAATATTTCTGTGGTTTGGTTTTACTTGTTGCAGAAAGGTGATGACTTGACCCTGTTTGTTTCCCGAGAATGATTCAATTTTCCCACCCGAGAACTTTCTCTCTCATCATCATCATCATCATCTTTATCGTCGGGGTTCTGATAGCTTCTTCTTGTTCTGCTTCGACGCAAGTTCTTAGCTCAACAATCTGCAACAGGTCTTGCCCTAACGGGAAATCGCCGACCTCAGTCCCGTTCCCCTTCGGATTCTCTGAGGGTTGCGGAATCCGATTGAACTGCTCTCTTGGCGGAGAGATCAGGATCGGAGAGTTCGTGGTTCAGAACTTCACGGCGAGCAGCTTGTTCGTGAATCTGTCGGCGGAATGCAAGCGTCCGATCGAGTCGATCAAGCCGCTGTTTGGGCGGAACTACGGGCTGACCTCAGAGAACAGTCTTCTCCTCCATGACTGCGAGTCGAAGAAGTTCAATAGCTGCCTCGTCTCGATGAGCAGCGTCGAGAGGCGGCTCAGGTTGGAGGACACTTGCAACGCTTCGGCTTCGAACAAGAACGATTCCTCGCTCAGCTGCTTCTCTCCGGACTCCTCCACGACGGAGATTATGGACTTCGAGGAGGTGAAGAACACCTCGTGCAAGTTGCTGTTCGCCTCAATCGCCGTCAACTCGGGCGGCGACTCACCGTTCTCGCTCGAGTTTCAGAGACTCGAATTGGGCTGGTGGCTCAACGGATCTTGTCGGAGTAACAGCTCCGATTTCTGCCATTCGAGCGCTAGATGCAAGGAGGTTACTCTTCCCGGCGGGAAGGTAGGGTTCCGGTGCCAGTGTCCGGAGGATTATCACGGCGATGGAGTCAATAACAGTCGCGGCGGCTCCGGTTGTTGGAAAGGTGAGTCAACTCGGTACCACATTGAATTTAAAGTTCACGACTTTTTTTTACATTTGTTTATTTTTTGTTTATGGCTTTAGGGTTTGTTAGGCATATTTAATACTATGTAATATAAACGGTGTGTCAAATATGTCTTTATTGATTTCTTGACTGTTCCAATATTTTTATATTATTTATTTTTATTTTTTGTTTATTATAATTTTTTTTTCATTTGGTGGATGGCCTAATCGCCTTTTGACGGTGGAAATTGGAAATTGGGAATTGGGAATGGAAAAGTATACGGTTTGGTGGGGCTACTGCGTCTTTTGACCAGTTAGAAAACGACATATAATTCTTCTGATTTTTCTTCCTTGTAGTAACTTTGGTGGGTTTTCATGGATTTATTCTAGAATAAAATCAATAATTCCATTTAGATCATAAACGTTATTTTGTGCCCAAGAGTCCTCATCTTTGATGATCATTTTGACTGGGTTGTCACCCTCAAATTTGACACTGTAGTTAACTGCTTTTTTATGTTGTCCTATTGAAATATTTACCCAAAAGAAAAAAAAAAACTTACCTATTTAACTTGACAAGAATTAGAGAGAGAGAGAGAGAGAGTATAGGAATCCATGTGCTGCAGAAAAAAAGGCACCAAATTTCTTCATTTAGGTCTGAAATTTGGTGTTTTATAGTTATGGCATGGTTAAATTTTATGGGCATTTGTTTTTTTTTTTTTTTTTATATTAATTGGACATAACAATGTCAGGGTACTGGACCACTTGAAACTTTTATATTTTCTTATGCCTGAAAGCTGGATGTTTACTGGATGATATTGATTTTTAGCAATTTTGGTCATGATTATAGAAGGGTTGTACCTGCTGAGAATTTAAGATCCTCTCAAGCGTTGAAGTTGAAAATGTGGTTCAGATGTTTTCAAAAGTCAAATGTTAGAACATTAAGCAAATTTCCCCAATTTATTTTTATGGAGTTATTGGGTTTTGCGCATGCCTAAAGTAGCTAAATGTGTACTTTATTTAAACAAAGTCAACGGAGGAGAACTTTTTTTATGGTATTGCATTTGTTACCAAAAAATGAGATGATTATATCAATATTAAGTAGGTTATTGTACTGTACATCTTGTTTTACGATGGATCTGAAGTCTTCACAAGGGATTTTTGTGTATAATCCGAGCAGAAAAGCTAGAATTTGTTAATGTGACTGGAGAACAATTAAATGCGCATTTCCTTTTGCCATGCTTGGGCAACCAAAAGAAAAAAAAATTTGAATTTTTTAACATCAATTCTGCTATTTTTCTAAATCATCTCTTCCTTTGGCGTGTCATCAGATTCAGAATGCAGCCCCAGCAAGTCTTTGACTGGCAAATGTGGTGGACTGAATAAAGTTGGTGTTCTTGTTCTAGGTAAACTTTTGTTTGATTGTTAGTGGTTTGTTTTTGTTTTTGTTTTTTCCTCCTAAAAACGATTTTCTCATATAGTTTTCCTGTTGCTTTGACAACTACATCAGCGTTTTGCTAAGTTTCAAAAAATTTCTTTTGATTTAATTTTTTTTATAGTCCGTTTATATTTCAGGGGTTAAGCAAACTTTCTTCTGTTTGCGGTAAGTTGTTCACAAGTTCTTCACGTTGACGCTTTTCATTTGAAACAATTTGATTTCTTTTCTTTTATAAACCATTAGATATAGGAATGGATTCATTTGTTTTAACATTGACGGCGGTAATAATTCAACCTTGACAGCTATAGCTGAGATGTTGTCTAGGACTAAAATGGTATAGTCTAAAAGTCTTTCTGTTTACACTACGTGTGGATCCGATAGCATATTTCAGATGACACTATTTGCTACTTTGGTTTGTTACCAGGGATTATATGTGGAGCTATTTTGATGGCCTTTCTAACTTGCATGTGTCACGTTGTCCGACGCCGCTCCACTTGTTTGAAAAATCAGATGAGTGCAAGGCGCCTTCTTTCTGAAGCCGCAGGCACTTCCAGTGTTGCTTTATACCCTTACAAGGAGATTGAGAAGGCCACGAATGGATTCTCAGAAAGTCAAAGGCTTGGAACTGGAGCCTTCGGTATGGTTTATGCGGGAAAGCTTCATAACGATGAGTGGGTTGCTATAAAAAAGATTAAACAGAGAGACAACAATGGGATTGACCAAGTAATGAACGAGATCAAACTTCTCTCGTCTGTGAGCCACCCTAATCTAGTGCGCCTCCTTGGTTGCTGTATAGAGCAAGGTGAACAGATCCTTATATATGAATATATGCCAAATGGAACTCTTTCTCAGCAGCTACAAAGACAGAGGGGTAAAGGGCTTCCATGGACCACACGACTTACCATTGCTTCCGAAACTGCAAATGCTATAGCGTATCTCCACTCTGCCGTGCACCCACCAATTTATCACAGGGATATTAAATCCAGCAATATACTCTTGGATTTCGACTTCAAATCAAAGGTAGCAGATTTTGGGCTTTCTAGGCTTGGCATGACAGAATTGTCACACATATCCACAGCCCCACAAGGAACTCCGGGATATGTTGATCCTCAATACCATCAGAATTTCCACCTCTCTGATAAAAGCGATGTCTATAGTTTTGGAGTAGTTTTGATCGAGATTATAACCGCGCTGAAAGTGGTTGACTTCAATAGACCTCAAAGCGAGGTGAACTTGGCTGCACTTGCTGTTGATAGGATAGGGAAAGGATGCGTGGATGAGATAATAGATCCTTTCCTTGAACCACACAGGGATGCCTGGACACTTTATTCTATCAACAAAGTGGCTGAGCTCGCGTTCCGATGCCTTGCTTTCCACAGTGACACGAGGCCTTCTATGATGGAAGTGGCGGAAGAACTTGAACAGATCAGGCGGAGTGGGTGGGCAACGTTGGAGGAAAACATATTTGCATCATCGGTGGTGTCCTCTTGTTCGTCGCCTTATAATGGGAGTGAGTCAATTGGTCGTACCGCATCTAAGGCAGCGGGGTTAGGGAGTCAGAGGCTGATTGTTCCGCCGAAAATAGATGATAATCTGGCTTCTACGGAGGAGGAGAATGAAAGCTCCCCTGTTTCTGTGCAAGAGCCGTGGTTCAGTGAGCAAAGTTCACCTTCAACAAACAGTTTGTTGGGTAATGTAGTACGATGACTCAAAGTCACTTGGTTATTTTGGGTGTGTAGCATCATATTTTCGTGTGAATAGTGAATATCATTAGATGTATTTTACTTCTCTAACTACTCATATTATGTACTCATAGGTATCTTTTTTGTATCGCTCGGCTATATATATACTTTCTCCCTTGTTTCTTTGTGAATCATGCCAATGGTTTTCAAAGCAAATGATGCCAGAGGCCATAGTCTCTTGTATTCACCAAATTTTACTTGTATACAGAGCAAGAGAATAGAATTATGCAACTCTATCCAATTAGACCGTCTCAAATCAATGTTAATGCTATATTTGATCCTAAAAAGTGTGAATATAGCACATTTGATGTGCTATCTTATGTTGTGTTTATTTTGTGTTCAATGCATGATGCTATATCAACTTTTTATAATAATTATCAAACCTTGAAACTTGTAAAATTAAGCTGTTCATATTAAAATAATTTAAAAGTGACAAAATTGTAACGATAAAAAAGAAAAAACAAATTAGGTATTAACTAATAGGACTCAAACGTTAAATTTTTTATATTTTATACTTGATGGTAAATTTGTCATAAAGTTTAGCATGTGACAAATTTGATATAAAAATGATATTATATTAAAGAGTTTTTTTTCACTCGCAAATGTCAAATTTAGCATTCAAACACTAATTTGGCGTTGCTGTAGAGATGCTCTTAGTTAGTAGGTCATATATTTGATATGTTGGGAATTAAAGGCTCCTATTTGATAGGAAATGTCATACACATATATGCATACATATGTATATATATAATATAACAAAAAAGGGCCAATGATTTATTTATTCTCTTGAGTTCTATACTCAACTTGGATTGTTTACCAACGAGTAGCACATTACATTATATGGAGTGCAGTAGTTCAAGCTTATGAGAAGTAAACTGAAAAATTAAAAGGCATAGAGTGATTTTTGCTTGCTAGGCCATAGATAGGGGTGTTCTGAGACTAGTAATTAACTAATTAAACCAATCTGCAAAGCTCGGTTATCCGGTTAAGTGCGGTTTGGATTGGTTCCCTTGATCGTTAAATGACCAAAGAGTGTAGGGCAATATAGTTCACACTCTTCTCTAGTTTTCCAGCAGGGTTCTCCAATGGGATCGCAGATCCAACCATCTTTGCCGGAACAGCTTGCAAGTCTGCATCTAATAAATATTTTGGTGTCGTTATTTTCACCATCTCTCACACTTTCATTCATTGATCCATTCTGGTTGCTTTGAGGTTGAATATTGTTTTCACTGCCTGCTAATACATAATGCCATATTATCAATTAGGAGAATGTTAAGGCATGATGAACCCTGATGTGGAAAGTCTTAGAGGTGTAAAGTTAGACTTTCATTCTCACATTCGGTAAGGGCAAAGAGGGTTATGAAGACCATACAATAGAAAGCCACCAAAAAGCTAATGGGGCTTCACACGCTTATGGCTCATCTTGAATTGGTGTCTCATCGTTAAACTACGACTATATAACGAGGACTCGATAAGCAAAGTATTTGTATCATTTTTCGTTTTTTATTGTGTTTATAACATTATTTGTACTGATGTATAACACGTAATTTGTTTTTGTGTAACATTTTGTAAACGTAGGCCAACACTTATAACATTGAGTGCTATACGAATATAGAAATAATGACATAACGGCAAACGAAAAATATTACAAGTAAATGAAAATTCAAAACGAAAATTCTAACTTTTTTATTTGATGCAATGAAAATTTAATTTGTTAAAAGGTTTTATTTTTTGGGTCAAAACCTTAAGTTTTTTAAAACTTCTAAAAAGCACACATAGAGCAATAAAGCCTATGAACCGCATCGGATTAATAATTTAGAAAGATTCAGATCCCAAAAAGATTGCAGATTTTGGGCTTTCTAGACTTAGCATGATAGAATAGTCGGGCGATGTTGACCCATCAGTGATTACAGTTTCGGAGTAGTTTTGATTGAGATAATAACTTGGCTAAAAGTGGTCTATTTCAACCTTAAAGCGAGATGAACTTGGTAGTACCGCATCTAATAAGTCAGGGATTGATTTTTTCCCACAAGAATAGACTCTAATCTGGCTTCTTTGGAGGAGGAGAAGGAAAGTTCCCCTACATCCATGCAAGAACCGTGGTTCAGTGAGTAGAGTTTATCTTCAACAAACAGCTTGTTGGGTAATGTAGGATGATAGACTCAAAATCACTTGGTTATTTTAGGAGCTTAGCATCATATTTTCATGTGAATAGTGAACACCATTAGAAGTATTTTACTTCTCTAACTGCTCATATCATATACTCTTTATAGGCATCTTTTTTGTGTTGTTAGGTTATAAGCATCCTTTTTCTCTAATTCCTCTGTGAATGGGATTGGAAAAATAATGTTTTATTGGTCTAATCGGGACAGAGGATTTGAAAAGCGACCTAAAAAAACCCCTCAAGTAGGAAATTTTTAATTAGAAGAGAAAACACTCAAACTTGTATTCAATATTCAATATTTTAATCTCTGTTATAAATCCTAGCTTAGGCTTTATATTGCCTCACTAACGATAATAAACTAAACGATAGCATGATAAAATGACAACTAATAAAACTAAATAACAAATAAGCTAAGTGACATGATACTTCCTACATTCACACCAAGAGAATGGAATTATGAAACCTACCTAAGTAGTTGGCATGTCACACATGTGTGATATGTTGGGACTTAGAGGCTGCCATTGATAAGAATGTCACACACACACACATATATATATATATATATATATATATATATAATAACGAAAAAAGGGCCAATGATTTATTTATTCTCTTGAGTTTTATTTGCTCAACTTGGATTGGATACCAATGAGTAGCAGATTACATCATGTAGTGCAATCGTTCAAGTTTATGAGAAGAACATTTGAAAAAAAAAAATTAAAAGCCATAGAGATAGAGTGATTTAATTTGTGCTTGCTATGCTATAGATAGTTGTGTTCAAAACTAGTAATTGCAAACTTTTAGACAATCTTTTTCACTAGTCCAGCATGTTGTGTCTCTTGTTTTGTCTAGGTATCTCTAGCGATCCTGCAATATGCCATCACATGGAATGCACTAAACAATATCTATTTTGATGTCATTATTTTCACTAGTTATCGTACTTTCATTAATTGCCCCGTTCTGGTAGCTTTAAGGCTGAATATTGCTTTCACTGCCTGCTAATACATATTTGCAATATCAATTAGGAGATCATATAGAAAGTTTGAATGACAGGCAAAGGAAATCTAGTTAATCTAATATATCTAACTATATCTATACGCATGACATATATAAAAATAAAATTTTGAATGAAAAGAAAAGGAAATTTATCAAATCTAATTTATCTATCTGTATCTATATGCTTGCCCTATATAAAAATTTTTGAGTAAAAAGTAAAGAAAATCTATCTAATCTAATATCTACTATCTGTCTATATATATAACTATGTCAATATGTCCACAAGCTTAAAGGAAAAAAAAAAAAGATTTTTGCTGTTTCAACAAAACACTTTTCTAAATTGAAAAAAAATGATTTAAAATTTTTTAAGAAAGTAAAGTTTTTTTGATAAGTTTTAATAAACATTTTGAATAATTTTAATGTCAACATTTAAGCTATATCTTAATTTCTGTTGTAATAAAAGTTGTTATAAATTTTAAGTAGGTTAAAAAGGAGAAAAAATTTTACTCAATATTTTTCTTACTAGCAAGTAAGATCAAGTTGAAGAAATAAATTTTAAACAAGCTAAGTGATGGCTTGAAAAAATAAGACGTCACATCTCATCAATGACAGGCAACAACCGAGATTGAACGACACCGACGAGGTGAAATCTCGATTTGCAACGACGTTGACAGGAGATGTTGGTTTGTGTCGACTCCTGCCACTGGCTCATGTTATATATGTTATATTTTTTATAATTTATTATTATTTTTTGAAAAAGTTTGTTTTAAAGGATAGACTATTTAACATTCAACAAGATTAAGAAAAGTACATAGGTGCCAATAAAATAGTTAGTTTTTAAGTGAAATAAAAAGTTCCAAATATGTAACATTGATAAATGAAATTAAAAAAGATATTTAAAACATTTCTTTTTTTTTTTTAACTTGTAACAAATACTCTTTCTGTTTAATTTGCTTTAAGGGTACTTTTGGTTTGTTGGAATGACCATTAGAATCAAATGACAATTTGTAAAATCTAGTTATTCTTATGTTTGCATGGACAAATAGGCTTAATAATAGTTATTCTTATAGAATTTCTATGCAACCATCTTCGTTGAATAGTCTTTCTTAAATCAACCAATAGTGTGATCATTCCTTTTTAAAACTGAATCAGTTAAAATTCTCTTTTTCTAAATAATCACTCTTAATATCCTATTATATACTTTATTAAATGCCTATTTTACAATCCTACCATTAAAATGTATTAAATTATATTAACTCTATTACAACTCAATGTAATTATTAGTGCTTTTTAATTTCTTATACAATTTTTTCACATATAGATTATGATTATCTCTGTTAGTAAAGTTAATTGTTTAGAAATTAGTTAGAAATCAAATAACATAATCTATTTAAAACATAGAAAGCAAAAAATCACGTTCCTTTTAAAAAAAAAATTCAAAGCATATTATAATCTGTTTTAAATATTATCAAAGATGGAATAAAAAAGTATTTTTGTCAAATTGTTAATTAAAAATCAAATATAATAATCATGATTCTAATACTAATTTCAATGCTCAACCAAACAATTGAATTAAAATACATCATTCAATCTATTTCTATTTACATTTTATCGTATCCTTATTCTTATTTTCATTCTTTTCTATCAAACAAAACATCACCTAAAATAATTATTTTATATCGTGCTAGGGAAAATATAAATATTTTTTTGAAATCAGATATACTTTTTCCTTTCTAACATTGCTTAAAATTTTGGAACGTATATATATTTTTTTGAGGTTGAGCATATTTTTAATTTATATTCCTAAAAGGACATTTATTTATCTATTTTGAGGAAAAATAATTTATTTATCCTATCAACACAGATAAATTTCTCTTTTATTATTTTATTTTAGATCTCTGTTGTTGTATTTTTTTTTGAAGGGTTACTATTTTCTTTTTCTTTTTCTTTTTGTCTTTTGAAAAGATTTTCTTTTTCTTTTTGCAACGTAGAAAATAAAAAATTCTGGTTTTATTATTTATTATTATTATTATTATCACCTTTTTTTTAACCTGGGGTTATTCCAAACAGGCGATTCGGTTGACCCTTTCCCTCCTTTTATCTAAATCTTCCTAACGGAAGGAGAAGAAGAAGACGAAGAACAAGAAGTAGAATCCACATTCCACAACCTTCCTCTTCCTCAATCATCACCACTGGGTAATTTCCATCATTTTCAATCTTTCAATCTTCCACTTTCTCTCTCTATATCTCGATTCCATATCTGTGTAATGAAACCGGCAATTTGATTCCGGATTTTGCTTAAATCCGAATTTTGCCCGTTAATCGCTGGAATTATATTATACAACGGATCTGCAGATTGATGCTTCTGGATCCTTTTTTGACTCTTGATTCTATATTGTTATATTGGTTGTGTTCTTTTTTTTCCCTCTTCTTTTTTGGATTTTATTTCGATTCTAAGAAGTTGTTTTTGTGAACTCATATTGATTCCATTTTTTTTGGACCAAAAGATGAAATTTTTACCAAAAATGGGATCGGTTTGGTACATATACATGTCAAAGCTTGCTTTTTTTTTAAATATAGCATATTAAGTAAAATTGCTGATTATAATTTAGAAAGATTTTTTTTTGTTTTTGTTTTTTTGGAAGTTTTAATTCAAGATAGAATTCAGCTGATTTTGCTTTTAAGATACATACATAAATTTGGGTTAAGCTAGCTTTCTTCATTTGATCTATAGTGAGGGTTTACTTACCGTACAAATCTAATGGTTCAATACATTTTCAGCTATACCTTTACAAAAGAAAACCTGTTTTTAGATGTTTTAAGATGGCCTTGAACTTAGTTTGCTTTCTACATGATAGTCAGTGTGTGTGTGTGTGTAAAGAAAACCTTTTTTTAGATGTTTTAAGATGGGCTTGCACTTTGTTTGCTTTTTACATGATAGTCAGTATCAAGGATTGTAAGAATGCAGTCCTAGCGCAATCCTTTGCCCTATTACTGATTTGAATTGGCTCTCTCTTTTATTATCTCTGGTGAAATTTGTGTGTGTTTCTCTATCTTGGCTCGGGTATTTTCTCAAGCGTTTCCATTAACGGGCAGTCCTCGCTGATTTTGACTTTTAGTTTTGCGGTTCAAGTTTGATTGAGGAAGAAATATAGTTTCTTTAACTTCCATTTAAGGTGTTTTCTCGTTCTGTAGCTGTTGGGGAAGTTTCATTAGCATTTTTTTTTAAGAGAACAGAAAGTTTTATTAAAAGAGAGGAAAAGGTACAAAAAAGATGGATGAGGAATCCATCTAAGAACAAAAACAAAAGGAACCAGAACATAACAGGACAACCAGAGGAAATAACAGTCAACAGAACACCAAAAACTAATTCTTTACACCTAAACCATGGAGTCTACCCAATTTAACAATATCAATGAAAGTGGAAAATCCTTGAAAGATGAATCTGTTGATGCCCATAAAGAAGCCAGGAGTTTAGATTTCTTGAAGAGCTAGGAAGTTTCATTAGCTTTTATCTCTAGTATTCTCTTCTAATTGCTCTTTACACCTCATTGTAAACGTGTTAACACTGTGCATTGACAAGCAGGATCCAGCGGTTTCTATGTTCTGTAGTGTTGTCCAAGAGTTTCAAAAAATGTACTAGGAGGGACAAGTGCCCTTGTTTGTGTGAGTAATACTTGAAGCTTCTCTGCAACAGAGTTGGTGTGTAGAAAAAGATGGCATCAACTGTATTGCACATGGTGAACAGTATTTTAGAATGGGTGACATTAGCTCTAGATGTACCCTCTGCTCGAGCTGTTGTTTTTGGAGTGCATATTAGCGGTAGCCTCTCAAATCCTTATAACTGGCAATATGTTTGTGTGTCACAGTTCATGCTTAACACGATCAACTTTGTTTCTTTGTTTTTGAAGGCCATTTGTTTGTAGAAGTGCTTCTATTGGTGGTTATCCTTTTCCTACTTTCTCAGAAGAGTTACAAACCTCCTAAGCGGCCTTTGACTAAGAAGGTTTGTCAATGTTTCTAATTTCAACCTTTTTATTGCCAGGAGTTAGTGTCCTCTGTCTTTTTGTGTTTTTTATTTTCTCTAACTGGAGAAAAAGACATACGACAGCTTGGTTGTTAGGTCTTTTTCTTGTGGATAAATTTTGTAGCTATAGGTGGGCATTTCTATGTGCTTTTTATGTTTTTGTTTTTCAAATTATTAAGGGCTAGTATGTTATATGATGATACCTTCTTGTCTCATCCTAACTTTTCAGTTGTTGTGTAGGAAATCGATGAACTATGCGAGGAATGGGTTCCAGAACCTCTTATTCCTCCTATCACAGAAGAGATGCAGTTTGAGACCCCGGTGTTGGAAAGGTGCAGTTAGTTTTATCTCATCATAAAATGGGCTCTTTTTTAAATTTGTTTCATTGCATGATCTTACATTTCCACACTTATATTGGTCCTTACATTTTCTCTCCCTCCCCCTACAACCTGAACAAGAAAAATTATAACCGGGTATTCAGTGTTCCTTTGCTCACGATATCTTACTTTCGTTGTTGTTGTCGTCGTATTTTTCTTGGAGATAAAATCTCTAAATTTTCTTGTATGTATAATATAAACAAAGCATTCAAGTTATGGATTTTCATTCTAGATGGTTATTTGGGTTCCGTGTAACTTTTAATATTGCTCACTGTTTCCAAGGACTTCTTATCACGAATTGCATTTTATTCAGTGCTGCAGGACCACACACAATAATCAAGGGCAAAGAAGTTGTGAACTTTGCTTCAGCAAATTATCTTGGACTAATAGGACACAAAAAGTTACTTGTAAGGAAGCTTTTTCTATTTAATATATTCGTTTGTGTTTATGAGTAAGTGGCTAAAACAGAACACTTACAGCAATATTTGATCTTAGGATTCATGCACCTCTGCATTGGAAAAATATGGTGTTGGTTCCTGTGGTCCTCGGGGGTTTTATGGAACAATTGGTATGACAGAATGTAACAAATAAATACGATAGATTATTTTTCTGCCTCTAGCGTTGACTTTTCTCCAATCTTGTATTCTGTACTCTCTTGTGAATTAGATGTCCACCTTGACTGTGAGGCAAGAATAGCAAAGTTTTTGGGAACTCCTGATTCAATTCTCTATTCTTATGGACTTTCAACCATGTTCAGTGCCATTCCAGCTTTTGCCAAAAAGGGAGATATAATTGTTGTGTGAGTATGCATAATCTTCAGTGTGACTGTTATACACCTTCTTTAACTTGGAGATGCTGACTTCGGTCCAATGTTAAATTAGTTTTTTTTTCCTCGCTTTACACACACATTTTTTTCTTTATTTATTTTTTTACTTTTTGGGGTAGTGTTTGGACAATATGCACCCACAGAAGCATGCATGTGCCCCCACACAACATCTTTTATCTATCTAGTTCTTGGAGCTTAGCAGAGATTTGGAACTTTTTTCTGCTAAAATTAAAGTAGCTTGTAGGAAAGAGTTACATATTTATCGATCTCATATATGAAAGTGTTTCTGTCTTTTCCTTTTCTAGGGACGAGGGTGTCCACTGGGGAATTCAAAATGGCCTATATCTTTCTAGAAGCACAATTGTGTACTTCAAACACAATGATATGGAATCTTTGAGAAGTACTTTGGAGAAAATTACTGCTGAGAATCAACGTGCTAAAAAACTGCGGCGCTACATTGTGGTTGAAGCCGTCTACCAGGTATTTATTATATGTTCTGTACGACCTTTTACTTTTTTGTTGCCTTTTGAGTATATTAAAAGGTAAAACATACTTGATGATCTTATAATCTCAAGAAAAACGCACACATGCCCATCGGAGGCAGTGACATCTTTATATATGTGTTTGTGCTTTCTTCATCGTTTGTAAAATAGCTTTATGGAAGATATTGACAGTTGTTTTTCTAACTTATAGAATTCTGGACAAGTGGCACCCTTAGATGAGATTATTAGATTGAAGGAGAAATACCGGTTTCGTGTTTTGTTGGATGAGAGCAATTCGTTTGGTGTGCTGGGGAAAAGTGGAAGAGGTCTAACCGAACACTTAGGAGTTCCGGTATTTTCATTTAGCTTTCCTTTTTGTGAATTCTTTTATAATGATTCAGATTTTTTTTGTGATGTATTGTGGAATGGTGTTGCAGGTTGAAAAGATAGACATTATTACTGCTGCAATGGGACATGCATTAGCCACAGAGGGAGGATTCTGCACGGGAAGTGCTAGAGTGATTGATCACCAGGTATGGCTTCATTAAAGTAAGCATAATACCATCTATTCAATGGCCCGTTATGCTGTGGTTGAAATGTTTTAACTAAGAAAACTTCGAAGTTCGTATTCTTATTATGTTTATATCCATGCAATTGCATGCATATACATACAATATATCGACCAATTTCGAGGTGCTAGTATCTCAGTCTAAGCTAACCCTTGGCAGAGATTGAGCAGCTCTGGGTATGTCTTTTCTGCCTCACTGCCCCCATACCTTGCAAGTGCCGCCATTACTGCCATTGATGTCTTGGAGGAACAGCCTGATCTGATAAATAAGCTGAAGGAAAACGTCGCACTATTGTGGAGAGGTTTGTTCTGATCTCACTACAAATCATCCATAGAGCTGTGTTCTTACATGCTTTCAGGATTTTTGTTGCTATAATGTAGTTGAGATAGCATTGAAGCAAAATTGCTTTGGGCTCTACTAGAGTAGTTACCTAATGATACTTTGCGGGTGGTGATTGAGAAATTTGCTGAATAGGTCCTTGTCTGAAAATTGGGATTTTTCTGTGAAGTGTTAGCATACGTGATTAAAGAGGCTAGTGACAGATTTTAGCCATTTTTAATGAGCCAGATCAAGCAATTTTAAATTTATCGTGTTCTTCTTAAAGCCGACCTGACTGCTGCTGATGTTATATCTATATTGGCAAACTACAGGTTTGTCCAGAGTACCGGGACTGTCAATAGCAAGCAATCCGGAATCGCCTATTGTTTTCCTCAAGTTAGAAAAGTCAACAGGTTCATTGAAAACAGACCTCCGTCTTCTCCAAGAAATCGCTGACCGTGTAAGTAAATAGTCTCTTGCACTTCAAAAAGCCAATTTTTACCACTTGGCCTCTTGCACTTAATGGGGCCAATTTTACCACTTGGCTTTAGCTTAAGTCCAAGATTATGCGTTTTCAGGTATTGGAGGAGGACTCTGTCTTTGTGGTGACCTCCAAGAGATCAACACTAGATAAATGTCGGTTGCCTGTTGGAATCAGATTGTTTGTTTCTGCGGGCCATTCGGAATCCAATGTGCTCAAGGTAGCTGAATCATTAAAAAGGGTCGCAGGATTGGTGCTTAAGGGTTATGATTGATTGGTGAACACCTTTATCTGCGAGCCAGGATTCCTCTCTCTCTCTCTCTGTGTTTGCATATGATCTGGTCGCCGCAACACCACCAAGTCTCCTCATAGAGAGCCCTTCATTGCTTGAACAATTTTGTAATGTAGTCACGTTAAGAAAGAAGGGCTTGCAACTTTTGGTAATTTATGTAATTTCTGTGTTATTATTTAGAATTGCTTTTTTCTTTTTCCCCTTATGTTGTTCTTTGACATAGGAGCAAGGGCAGCATAAATTTCATTCTTTTGGAAGACCAAAAGTCTATTTATGGAACACTAATATCATAGGGGTTGTGGTGGGTGTAACTTGCTATAAGGTCATTTTCATTAGTTTGTTTGAACTGATTGATAATTGCCAGAAACTTACGATCCAGTCTTTAGTCTCCCTTTTCCCCCGTGAATTATTATTTTTTTTCTTTTCGCTTGAATTGTAATGTTCATATCCTCTCTCCGTTCTTTTTATTAAATTTTTTTTTTGAGAATTTTTAAATGTTTATACTACTATCAAGTACGCATATTGCATGTGACAACTTCCATAAGTTAAAAAATATAATAATAGAGGACTTCGATAGCTAGCTTACAGAATAAATCATTAAGGTTTTTTTTTTTTTTTGTGTTGTTCTAAATCATTTAGTTTATAATAAAAAAAATTAATTTTTATCATCTCTCTCTCTATCTCTTTGCTTAAATGGAATGACTTTCATTACTAAACAACGGTTGTACAAAAAGGCCTAAAGAAACAAGCACAAAATCCAACCATAAGGAATCAACATAACAATTAAAGGGTTAAGCTAGTTAAAAGGTGGGCTATCTCGTTTGGTTTTTTTTTTTTTTCTTTGAGTTTTTAGAAATATCTTTGTATGTTTTTTTTTAAAAAAATTAAAAATATTCTTAGCATAATTTCTAAAAGATTTTTATTTTTTAAAATAAAATTATTTTCACCTATTTAAAAACACTACCAAATGATATTTCTTGCAAGAAACATAACAAACATTGTCATTTTTAGCATCGGAAATAACATCTTTGATATCGTCCACCACATTTCTCTCCTCTCCGGAGCTTTAGGAATAGCTCTATTTATCACACAAACCACATTACACGCATCCGTCACTATAATCCCCTGTAGAGCCATACTTTTTGCACTAGTGAACACCTTCTCTAACCACCAAGCACTCCGCTAAGTGAGGAGAGAACCTTCCCATAACAAAATAGTTTTCTTGTTCTTTCACTATTTAAATGATTTTTACTGGATCTATGTTTAGAAACAAGCACACAAATAAAATACTTACATAGGATACTTTCTTCTTCTTTTTTTCCTAAATGACTTTTTTTAGGATAATAGATTATTTATATTCTTTTTTTTAATGGGATCTTTTTTTTCTTATTTTTATAGCAAATGGTTAAAGTATTACTATTTGGATTATTTTCAAAACTGTCTCTTGACTTATGTATGTTATTTAATTTTGCCTCTCTATTTTTTAAAACTGATCAAAACACCCCCTCAAACTAAAAAAAAAAAATTGTCATTTTGCCTCTTCTATCTACACCCCTTACGAAGTTGCTGATGTGGCATATAATTAAACATTAAAAATATATGAAAATTATTGTTAATATAAAAAATAATTAAATATTAAAAAACCGTATTGTTTCATTTTTTTCTTCTAAAAAAAAGTCTCGTTTTCATTTTTTTCTACTACATACAGACAAATAAACATACATATTCCTAATTAGACGCACGTGCAGCACGTGCTAGCTCTCTGTCCCAGTAACGTGACAACGGTACATGTTTTCAAACGCAAAGGGGTCACTAGAAAACATATATTACAATAGCATATGATATATACATACACATACATATATACATATATAGATATATTTTATGTTCTTAATAGCTTAAAAGTCGCTGGTAAACTGGTGGTGTACACTTGTAATATAGATAGGACGCCAAACCAATCAGGCACATGTACTGCTCAGAGAAATCGCATGGCATCGCCGCCTTGGTCGTTTGGCCCAATCAGCTGCAGCTCTTAGCCTGTGTACTCGTCGTTTTGGCGGTTGTGAGCATCACCAGTTTGGCGACCAATCATCGCCCCAATCTGAAGAGAAACATAAAATCAAAGTTTTATACGCTTGAATTTCAAACTTATGATCAGGTTCGGTTCTTTTTCTTCTTTTAATTTGTTTTTTCTCACCTGTTTTTCAAGGAAATGCTTCTCTTCTCTAAGTTCCTTTTCCTGAGGTCATTTAGATCAGAGGACAAAAGAAAGTTACTACTGCATGATTAGTCTCAATTGTATAAGAAATGGTGTCTTCTTTTGTTTTTTGCTTTTTCTGTTTAGCATACACATATATATATATATGCTGGTAAAATTCACAACTAACCATGGTCTTGAATACATTTAGTGTATTCATTTATAGTATATTTAGTTCACCGGTTCGAACTAGAAAAATTTCAGTTAAAACCGGCTTTTTTATGATGTTCTCTCACAAGACTTAGAGTTTTTAGTGTCTGCAATTCAAACTGACAGACCAAATAAATCTATTTGAAACTAGCACTGACAGAATTAGAATAGAGGTTTTTGTGGCTTATGGCTGACTTTGAGCTGGGTGTTTGCAGAAAAAAATGTCACATGAATAGAAAATACAGTCAGAGACAAAGTAAAGAACTTTATCAAGCTATTAACGTGATTAAACTTGGAAGTAATTTAGCCTTCATTTGTTTTACCCATTTGAACTATAAAAAGTTTTGATTCAAACTTTTTCCGTTACAACGTTTTAAATTTCTGTTTTAATTTTTCTGTCCAGACCTATGAACTAAACGGGCTATTAGATCACTGGACTATGAACTACGTTGCCTTAATAGTGTCAACCTGGATGACAAGGGCCATTTCTAGAACTTCCTGGACGCCAAACTGACAAGATCTATAGCCAAGTATTCCACGCAATTAACAAGAATTAAGAAGAAAACAAAAATGATTTTTAGGATTTTATGAAAACTGATGTCCACATACGCTATATATGTACAATTCTACAATTCTATGACAAGAAGTAACATTTTCTCAATCTCAAAAGCGCTATCTCAACGTTAAAACATTGCAAAGAATACAAAGTAAGATATTGTGAATTAGACATTGAAAGTTGGAAACACATACCTTCTCAGCAAGTGTTGTTAAAGTTTCCATCATTAGTTGTGTCTGCAGTGTAATAAATAATGTTGGTGTGAGTTGTATTTCAACTAGTAAGTTTGTTTTAATATACTTTTCATTTCACTTGGGTGACTTTAATGAAGAGTTTCAAGCTATTGGACTCAAATAGTGTTTTTGACACACTTGTTTGAACCGTTTACAGCATAAAACTCTCAATAACTGCAATGTAAAGCACAAAATAGCTATAGCAAAGCCCCCACTTGTTACAATATTTGAACTTATTTTTCAGTTCAAACTGATTTTTCAAAAGCCGATAGATTACCCACATGAATTCTTTCGACACTAAAAAGGATACAAAAAGGAAATTATTCTCTATATTTCTACCCTTCAACTTGGCAACCTTGGTTCTCGTTTCTAAACGCTTTGATATTGATATTTAATGTCATGTGTGACTTTAATCTCTTCAATTGCTGCTAATTATGATGAGAGACTCTTTAACTTTGTCCAATCACTTGAAACTATTTATCTCCAGTTCCCTAAATGATTGACCCCGCAAGCCTTTCATACATGTGAGAAAAAAGGGTAAATCAAGGCCTAGTTTTTGTAATTAGCAGTCATTTTAAAGAATAATATTATCTATGATAAGGAGGACAACTTAGGAGCATTTTTTTTAAGGATTGATAATCTGGTTAGATAAATTAGGTTGCTAGAGCACTGTTATTTTCTGGAATAAGAATAAAGTTTCTTTCTATCAAATCTTGTGGTTAAAAATATCTCCAATGCAATGTCAGATTGTGATATCAATGTCAAGTTTTAGCATTTCATTAGGAAAATCACTCTCCAAAGCGTTCTTATTCTTGATGCTAAATTTGACACATGTTGTATTTGGTAAATAAATTGACACCCATTAAAATATATGTCAAATTTTGACATTTAATTGCTATCGATTGATGTATCAACTTTTTTATCCAATCATTACAACATTGATATCTGACAATTTTCAAGATTATTAAAAAAAGAAAAGAAGAGTATGAATTAAAATAACATATCAAATACATCAATTTCATACTTTTAATGACAAACATGATATTGGTGTTAGCATTGATATTGGAGTTCATTTTTACCTTGTTTTACTCTTTTCTCTTTTAATGGTTTACAACTGAAAGGAGGACACTTCAGGGCCATATCTAGTTACAACTTATAACAAGCGTCTTGACAAATATGAAAGAAGTAATCTGACCTTTCTTAGTCTAATTTGTCTTAATAGGGCATCCAGATTTCTTTCAACACGTGCAAGCTCCATCGTACTTAGATGTTCAAGTTTGAGGTTGCTGTACATAAAACAGGCAAACACAAATATACATAATCAGATTATAGGTTTTGGCTTTAAATCCAACACCTGACTAGTTCGACATTTATAACTTTCTTTGTTCAAGACTATAACTCTATTCATACAATATTAAAATATAACTTATAATGTTATATGCGTTATATGCAAACAACTTAAGAGTTATTTCAAATCATGAATAGAGTTACGGTTTCAAACAAAGAAATTTACAAAAGTAGAATCGGTCAGGTGTGCTGGACTAGAGACTCTTTCCATTTATATCATTGTAGTCCAAGGGTCTGGAAATGGACCCGAAATAAGTACCTCATCAGTTCAAGTGGGTCAGCACCTGTCCCAAGTCCACTGGTATGGTCTGTAGGACTCTGTATGATTAGAGGGGGTTAGAGAGAGAGAAATAAGTAAAAAGAGTATTCAATAGAAATAATTAAAAAAAAAAGAGTATATTCTATCTTCATTGCCAATTATAATTCTTGTTGTCTCATATTTCTGGAAATAAATAAAACGTTATGGAGAACATGAACAAAAAGCACTTTGTTTTTTCTAAGGTGAGTGCTTCTAGTTTATGTTACCTTGAACTGAGTAGGAAAAAAAAAATAAAAAAAATAAATGAAACGGGTTGAATTGGTTTACTCGGAAGGGGAGCAAATATGTTTTTTTTTTTTTTTTTTAATCATTGTTATCACTATTATGGAAGAAATTGTTAGCTCCAACTTTTTCTACTCTATGTTTTACATTTGACACCTGCATTATAAAGACCGTGACACTAGATTGATATCTTTAGACATAAAGAAAATCATGACTAGTGTCTTATTTAGGGAACATCACAATATTTTACAGGATAACAAGCATTTGAGCACCACAACTAATAGAAAATAAAACCCATCTGTGGGCTCATGTTATAGGGCCGACTTTCTATTTGTGTATAGCACAAGACACCACTCTACCCCTACCATTATTCATTTCATTATGTATAAAATCAAAAGAATGTTCAACCTTCGGTTTGTCGTCATTCTTGACAGCAATTTCTTCATTGTACGTCTTGTAGCGTTCAAGTGTTTTTTCTATACTGAAGCAGGAGAGAAACTATAAGCATACTCAGAACATCCACAAAAAGAAAGATTTACAATGCATCTCAATTCCAAGCAATCATAATATGGTATAACTTGATCTAATAAAAGCCCCAAAAATACATCACTAGCAGCATTTCAAGGGGTTAGAAACTTCTCTTTTCATCTCCTTAGGTTTTCTTGCAATTTCTCATTTCTAGTTCTCCTTGATTAATAAACAATACAAAGACGGCTTAATTTTAGTCCTTTTTTAATTTAAATTTTAGTAGGATTTTCATATTGAGAATAGGACAGGACATCTTAGTGAAGAAGTTGCTTCCTGAAAAAAGTAGGCAAAAGTAGTCAGAGGCAATGAGAGTATAAATAAAGGAAAAAAAAAAAAAAAGCAAATGCATTGCTATTGGACGTCTACAATTTCTCTATGTGTATAATATAGTTTACTAATCTATACTAAATATGATAAGTAGGCAAATGAATTGTATAAACCCCCCTTTAATCACAGGATTCCCTCACAGTATCCTGACCTAATCGACTTACCTATTTTGTAGGGTCATGATTTCCTCTAAAGTTAGTTTCCTATTTTTAACAGTCCTAAATTGAATTCTTTCAAGAACCCCCCTCAAGCTCGTTCTAGGATATTAATAGGCCAGAATGAAACATAGTTCAAACAAAGAGTTTGAGCCTAATATGGTTTGAAATTCAAATTTTGTAATAGAAAATACGGTAGCAAAGTTGGTTTGAACCATAATTTATTATTTGAAATTTGAATTACATTCCCAAATAACTTATAAAGATTCCCATTCTTGCCAATGAGTTGATAAAAATTCACACCAGAAGACTTTTGGTGAGGAAATGATCTACTTTATTTGGTGATAAAATATAAAGAGTAGAAACAAGGCAAGACTCTTTGATATCCTTGGGCGTTGTTTTGTCATGTTGAACTGGGTTATTAGCAATTTCAACTGCAACGTTGTTAGTCCAATATAACATCATGGGACCTTTTTTTTCTTTAAATTTGTGAGAATAATCCTTAACCATAGTAGCTTGCATATTTCTTAACCCATTGCTCAAAATCTTGCTTCAGCACTAGAAAAGGCAACTAGCGCCTATTTGTTACTTCTCCACGTGACAAGATTCCCTCCAAGAGAAGTACAATAGGCAATAGTGGATCTCCTATCTAAAATAGATCTTGTCCAATCAACATCTATGTATACTTCCGCCAAGGAGACAAATGTTTTCCTAGATTATGAGTTGTAGAATTACCCAAAGGGTGTTGGTTAGAATAGTCAGACCCATAGTTTGCTCCCACAAGATGTGGGGTTCGAACCTTCTCACGGGCACCTACATAACAAAAGTCATAGTTTTCTACTTTACAAAAATTATAGGATTCGGCAGAAGGAAAATTTCAAAAAAAAAAAAAAGAGTTGCAGTATTCATACCCTTTTTTTTTTACTCCTAATTGATTATAATACAGACGTAAGATATGCACATGAAAACCCTAGGTTGTAATAAATCCCACCCCTTGTAAACTAGGAAAATAGACTCTGTGATGTTTAGCAATCACATAAGATTCACAACGGAAATTGCCAGGATAGATGTCTTTATACAACAAAGGAAATATAGATTTAAGAACAGAAAAAAGGTGGATGTCATAAACCATAGCGTGAGGGTCATTGCTTGGAGTCTTTAAAGGAATGAGAAACCAATCCTCGAGATATGAGCCCTTCCTTGTGGCTGCATATCCTAGTCTTTGGAGGAATGAGAAACCTAAACAGCCTTTGGATAGCAGTAATGCAGAGTTTTCACCAGCTGTGGTTTCTCATCCTGAACTCATGCCTCCCATGAGTACTTCCCTGGCCTCCTCTTTACAAACAAAAGCAAAAGCTCATCATGACTAGGAAATGGTTCTTCTCTAAGGTCTTGGTCTCAGGCTTGAGCACCTTAATTTCGAACCTTGAGAGGACAAGCGTCCTTTGAAATAGGTATTATTGACTAGTACCAAAATTTGTTTCGCTGTAAAGAGAAGACAAATCTTGAAAAAATTTCGGTTGCATATAGTGCACCAACCAAGGCATAATTATTGAATCCTCAATTCTCAACCTACCAAGTTTCATGCTTTGAATTGATCTTTTGCATGTGACTTAGCCACACCAATAACATATTTGAATTTCCCTTTGCTCATAAGAAAAATCCTAGCAGATTGAGACCGCTCCCCGAAGTTCTTACCATTCCATTCAATTTCTTAGTTGAAATCTGAAGGGTGCGGTTTTCAGAGTGAATTGACACTTTGAAGTTTGGTGAAGAAGTTGGTGTGGAGGACATGGTAGGTTCAATCATGATAGCTTATCAAAGATCGAATTGTACTGAAAGAAAAAATAAGATGTAGAAGAAAAATGACGTACGGTGCAGCAATAAAGGTCGCACAGAAAGATGTGTTCTAATCTACGTGCCATTCTATGTCATTGCTTTGTTTTTTTTCAAAAATAAAACTTTCTAGTTCTTTAAGATGCATTTCTTGATTCAAAATAATTACGGTTTTAATATGAATGCAGATAGGGAAAAAAAGTTAAAAATTAACGAGTAAACTAAGAAATGATGCTAGTGATATCAACTCTAACATCAAATTTTATGATCAATTTTGAATTGTCATTCTCTCATTACTGGCAGTTTTACAAGATAGTCACACACACACGTATATATATATCTTTGCTCTAAAGATTGTCATGTAAAGTAATAATAAAAGGTTACGTTTGTTAATAAAAAAAAATGACAATTCAAAATTTGTAAAAAAAAAAGTTGGAATTAAACATTGGTTTCCTGGCTCTACTCTAAATTTAGTGTTATGAGTAACATTAGCGCGTTACAAGACAAATGCTGCCTTTTATACCTGTTGGCAATTATTACCTAATGGTGCTTTGATAGGTTCACTTCATGCTAATCCTTGTTTTCATGTCCTTCCAAAACTAATCACGAGATGTTAGGAGTACGTATGAGGCGTCACATCCCTAGTTTTGTGAGCTGGCAAGTATCAAAATGAACCAAGGAGAGAGATAGAATACATATGATAACACAAGTAGTCCTAGGTGGCAAAAATGGAGGAGGATGAACCAAAAAAGGTGAAAAGTGTCACATGGCTAGTTGTTGCAATATGAAAGGACATATGGCCTTATAGGTGGAAGGAATAACAACTTACATGTTACATGATTAATACAAAAAAGGCGCATAATCTTATTAGATAATGAAATGATAAATTAGCGTTTATAGTTTATCTTCATACATATCTTGAACAAAGTAGGAGTACGTCGTATGATGTTATTTAAAATTCACTTGTAAAATTGCATGCTAAAATTACTAAACTGTCTTTTCATTCACTTGAGCTAATGCACAGGACTTAATTTGATTCTACTGTGGATTGGATTTTAGTGAGAAAGAATCGTTAACTTAGTGTGGTGTGACCAAATCTCTATTGATTGTTTTACACGATTAAACTCTATATACACATTTATAAATCAATCCTTCATTCTTTACTTCTCCCGTTCGTAAAGGACTCACAGAAGAATTATAGCTAGCCTTTAACAATAAATTTACTGTATGTCTTTTCAGCCCATTTGTTTCCAATATGAGCTAATAGGTCAAACTTTTTGTTGCAGCGTTTTCCCTTGTAAAAAAAAAAAAAATTCTATTTTTGTTCAAATTTTCTGTACAAACTTTGAACTAGACATGCCGTTTATCTTCAAAGCAGAAAAAGTTAAAAAGTTTCAAGTTGCCAAAATAGTCAAGTGCTAATTATGATTTATTGTGAAATTTCATGCTTTTGTTTGACATTGAAAATATCAATTAGAGTTTCATGCATGTTCGACTGTTGTTTCTGGAAGATCATGCACTCCTTTTTTTTTCTGAAAAAAAAAATAATGAAATTTGTCATTTAAAGGTTTTAATGAGACACCATTTATCTATGTTCAGTAAAACAGTTATTTTTTTTTTGGGAAGCTTCAACAACTTATACTTGCTTATGCTTATTTTGTGTTGTCCAAAAAGTTGTGGAGACTGGGCCGCAACTCCTGGTTCCAATAATGGAATGAGATCGAGCTTGATGAATAGCTGTCTCGACCAAAAGACAGAGGCCAACGGAGAACTTGACATGTCGAGTAATCCGGTTGGGGGAGCATCGGTATTGGTACATCGAGGTGTCGGGACGACATGTCCTAGGGGGACACATTGCATGATATCAGGGCGATCTCTTGTAACATGACATATGTCATGATGTCAAGACGACCATTAAAGATAAGGCAATTGCAACGTCAAGACGCCCAATGTAAGATGAACACATGTCTAGCGCTTACGACACAAGCGAATGAGGTGTGTGAAAGTGTCATAATCCCACGACATGATGACAAAAGAAAAGAATGAAAAAGGACCTTTTTGTGCCTTTTCTCAAGAGAAAAAGTCAGAGGAAACCCTAAGCCTAAGAAGGAATATGATGTGTGCAAATCAGGTGGTTGAGAGAACAATCATCTGAAGAAGGCATGTCAACTATAAATAGAACAAGATATTCCCATTAGAGGCGTTCACCTTTCATTACTCTTTATTGTTACTCTGCTAAAATATATCCATAACTATTCGTTTGACTTAAACATCAGAGTGTCTTCTATAGGCTAACCCTCAGCACCCCCAACAAAGGAGCTATTAGAGAACGACGAAAAGTGGGGGAGCAAGTAACAGATCTTTGATGTTTAGAAATCTAATCCAACACCTCAGGACTAGTTATTTTTTTAATTTTGTATTTTTTATTAAATAAATTGAATGAAAATTTAGTGTGGGATGACAATCTTAATGGATACCACATTAATGTGCTAAAACACTTTATACTATTTTTTTTCCCTTTTTTCTGTTTCAATGTAGGAAAGAAGTATATTACACATGTTCTTCAAGTTTCTGTGTATACATGAATGAATTTGCAACTTTCTTGACAAATTGCTATTATGGACACTTTGAAAGACTCCTAACTGGATATATCTGTTTAGTGGATATATATATATATATATATATATATATATATGCCTACGTGACCTTATATGGTAAGGCAATTTGTCGTACATGCCACTTCCATCTCATAGTTTGCTTTTGTTAAAATAGTTTTTGCACCTTTTTCCTACATTCAAAAAAACACTAGGACATTTATTCTTTTTCCCCTCTCAATTCATCGTAAATAAAAGAGAATTCTAGAAAGTCTCTTTTTTATCACGATTCTTTTTACACAAAATTATTTTTCTGTTTTTTTTTAATTTCCTTTTTCATACGTAAAAGAGAAATCTAGAAAGTCTATCTTTTTACCAAGATTTCTAGCCGTGTTGTACACAAAAGTACAAGCCTGCAGATCATGGTTCTTACGGCCGTTCAGTCCACCATGATCCTCAAGTTATTCTCGCTACCTAAATTAATTTCTACTAGTCATGTGATCTCACCATCGACTCAGTTATCAACTATTACTTAAAAAGCTCCAATCAAAAACTGTTACGTAAAACTAAAGGGTAACAGGGAAAAAAAAAAAAAGTGAATTAATGATAAAGCATGAGCTAATGAACAAAAACAACAGCACCACTTCTTAGGATACGTGAGCACGTCATGTTAAGGAACTAAAACAACACAAAAAAAGCAAATTATAGGAACCATAAATAGCAATACAACTAGGATATGATTTTCGCGTCATCACGTTGAAAGATTAAATATTTTTTTACTTGTGTGGGCAAATTTTATAGTTCAAAATGACATAAAATCATGTAATCAGAGATATCATATAGTCAAACGTAGATTTACCACTAGATTTAAAATTGACAATCTTTAATTAGAGTTAAAACTTTTGATTTAAACTAACATAATCACAATATTCTTTTTTCATAAAATTAAAATCGTTACAATATTTTGATCCCAAACGATTGATTCCAGACCACTTCCTAATATATTGATCGAAATGTTTGTTTGCTTGCTCTCATTTTCCCATAAACTCTGATCACCTAATAAGCTAACTTCATGCTTCAGAGATATATATGGGAAGCGATTGTGTATGATATCGCTTTAGCTTTTCTATCGCATGCATAATCAAGAATCAATAATAACCAATGTGACAGAAAAGTATGATCTATATTATCGAAAAACAAATTAAAAAAAAAGTAGAAGAAGACGCGAAAACAGAGGCCATGTTAGGCTTTCAAAGAACAAATGTATATACATATACAAGATATATGTGTGTGTATATATAATTTGCATACCTGTGGGAGCTGGAGAAGTCGTAGAGCTTGCCGCTGCCGGAGAAGACGATGATGGCGATTTCGACGTCGCAGAGAACGGAGAGCTGGGAGGCTTTCTTCATAAGGCCGATTCGACGCTTCGAGAATGTCACGTGGCGGCTGTGCCTGTCGTTGATTCGCTTCATCTCCACTTTTCCCCTCCCCATTCAAACAAAAACCCTAACTTTCTCTCCGATTTTCAGTTTTTGTACAGTACTGGGAAAATAATGAACCTAATCATGATAATAAGGAGCAAGAAGAAGAGGGAAGGGGCTTTAAATAAGAATCAAATCCACATTTTGGCGTAGAAAAGACGCCATTAACGAAGCTTGAAAAGGTGTAAAACCACTGCTCTGCGAGTGTTGGGGATTGCATGATGGAGAGAGATTTACCGACTGATATATTGGGTCGGCCACGTGGCATACTCCCATTGGTATTTTGTAATCCGGTGATATCCTCTTTCTTTTAAATCTTATACAGACGGTATTCGGTATTTGAAAAGGAATATGAGGAGACCTTTAAATAAAAAATTAAGAATTAATTGATCTCCTCGCACGTCCGAAGTTTGAAGGGCTTTCTGGACTCTACAAATTTCGGAAAATTTTCTTGCTTTTTATTTTTTTTATTGTTTTTGGGCCATATGTGCTAATGATTCCTTTTCATGCAAGTCTTATAGGCGGTTTGGAACCTATAGTTTAAAAACTGTAATATATGAGAGTTTTAAATTGTAATTTTTTATAACAGCATTTGAGACGTTTACAATACTCATAGTTGTAATTGATGATTAAATTCGCTTTTGCAAATGGCCCATTAGTGCATTTGTGAGGTCATATCAACGTTTTTCTTAACTAAATTTAAAATGAGGAATTTAGTACGGATGGCAACGGGATAGGGTGTGTCACATCCCAAAATCGGGTGATAATGTGACGGTTTAATTAAGGTTATTAAATAAAAATTTTACTTTAAACCTTCAAATTACAGTTATTTGGATTTAAAAGGATTTTTAGAAATAATAAGATGTTAAAATAATAATAATAAATAAGCAGAGTAAATAAATAAGGTTAAATTTAAATCCTGATGTAACGACCATACTAAGTTTGAGAAAATAGAATTTTGGACGAACTCAAGTAAAAATTGCTTTTACAAGTTAACCTAAGTCTGATCCTTCCAAGTTTGTAAGTTGCAAATTTCTAAAATTTAAAAGTATACATGAGATAATTTAAACATAATTTGAGTAAACACTAAAATAATGTCATATTTAGAGACACTGCGAGGTCTTGTCTCGGTTCCACCAAACCACATAGTTTGTGCATACATGAGAGGAAAATCGGCAAACACCCAAACCACAGTCCAATGGAAAATTACAAAGAAGTGCATGAAAATAAATAAATTTATTACATGCCTTGCAGGAAAATAAAACTAAGCGAGGAGAAGTAAAAGCAGGTCGGCTCACAAACTTTACAAGCTATGCCTGTCCATGCACTACCTTGTAGCATATTTAGATTCTCTTAGAGGTGGATTAAAAAAAAGAAACATTTTGCACTCATTCTGCTACTGAAATTTTCTCGAGCAATCGACTCATTTTGTTCACCTTTTGTTCTAGCAAGGTGGTTTGTGAAGGTTGTCTACCTCTTCTTGATCCTCGCCACCTTCAACTGATTTGGCTCCTCTTTCGGTGATGCAGATGTTGGCGTTGGCTCCGGTATGGTTGGTACGAGTGGTCACCATGATGATGATTGTTGATAGTCATTTGTCTTCAAAAGATGAAGGTCCTCCTTCTAGCGCCAATTGTTGATGCTAGAAAATAATCAACATAATAATCCTCATAAATCACTTACGGTTCACACGGATTAATGCAGTAAAAATGTAAACGAAATGATGAAAATAAGAAGATACACAAATTTATAGTGGTTTACTATTTAATGAGCTACGTGAATTGTATATTTCTTATCAAGAGTTTGTATTCCAATACATAGATTTTCTGGAGACTAAGATGAATGGATGGAGTGTTTTTGATCTGGGGAGAAGGGAGTTCGTAATCCTCCTGCTCTCTTTTCTATCTCGCCCTTTTTATAAGGGGTTACATTACTATTAAAAAGATAAGAATATTATCAATCAGGACAGTAATCCCAGTATTCTACGCCAGCTCATACCCTTTGCGCGTGGTGTCTTTGCACATGTAAAAAGTACATCAAGTCATATGTTAGTCGTCTTAATTTCAGGCACACTATCTCAATTTTTGGCTTTGCCTATTCTTGTCTATCATTGAACTGGACCGCACTAATAGGCGAATGATACGAAGCCTGTTTAAGCTCGACTTCATCATAAAACAACGAGGTAAACGATCATATCGACTTCCACTCTAATTAAGATTAATAGACTGAGTTAAGCTTTTATTTATTCTCGCTATCACCCTTGAACCGTCGAGATCTCCTACAACAAGTTCCTAATACCCAACAAAGACGACAACGGAGAGAAAAACAGTAACAGATACACAAACAAAATAGTTCACTATTATTAGCAATACGCTGCTAGCTGCTTTACACTGTCCAAGTCCCAAACGACAACAAATACAAATACATTACACACCCCCAAAGAAGAAACGACAAAAAAAATCCTCCTCACGACTTCTGAGCTTCCGGTCCGAGAATTCCGTTCACAATCGAAGTCGCCACCAAAACCCCTAAAACCTCCTCCCCCGCCACCCCCCCTGCCTGCGCCAGCCATCGAAACTCACGACCGTTTCGATCTCCTTCTCCGCTGTTTCGATCCCTCTCTCCGCCGCCTCTATCCCCTTCTCCGCCGTCTAGATGCCTCTCTCCTCCGTCTCGATTCCCTTGTCCGCCGCCTCGATTCCACCCCTCACGATCTCCTCCGCCGCCTCCTCTGCCTTCCTAAGCCCCTTCCTGATCCCGAACAGTCCAATGCTCTCCGCTCTCGAAGACCTCTCTCTGATCGCTGCCGTCGCCATCAGAGAGAACAGAAGCTGTCTCCGGCTGGGAATGGCGGGCGCCGCCGGTGGAGAGGATTGGGAGGCGCGTACCTGGAAGGAGGCGCGAGGGAGAGGGAGGGTTTGCAGAAGCGGAGACATCGTGGAAGCCATTGTTTTGGGGGGCAGTTTCGCTTTTGTGGTCGTGAGGTATGTGAAGTTCGCAAAGTGACAAAGTTTTGGGTCGTGATTTGAGTCAAGCATTTTTTCCAACCTCAAATTACAGTTTTATCCTTTAAACATCTGTTGTTGAATAGCCACGTGGTCATAACAGATTTTTTAAAGGATGAATCACACATATTCGCCCCCTTCCCGCTCCTCCTGTATCCTTCAAAACATGACATTTGTTGCCCCAATATATAAAATAGTAACAAAAAGTCTCTTTGACTATGGTTCTGAATATAAATTACACAATATTAGGTAAATAATAGAGAATGTTAAATTGATTAGTAAACTATAGATTGTTAGTTTAATTCGATGCACTCACATGAAAGTAAAAGAAGATATTATTTTTTTAAAAAATATGTTTTAAGATTTTTTAGTCTATACTTTTAACAATTAAAATTTTTAAATTATATTTATTTTTTAAAATTTAAATTACCTTTAAACATGATAAAGTTATCAAAATACTCATATTTTATGTACCAAATTTTAATTATGTATCGATTTTTATTACAAGTTAAAACAAAGGATTTTTTTAATATTTCATATATTGAGGAAAGTGCATGTTATATTTTGAAATTTAAGAGGGTACAGTCTAAGAAAGGTTATTGTCAAAGAGAAACTTTTATAATTAATCGTTTTTTAAACGGTATTATTTTTTTTATGCCGTTGCCCTTTGACTTCTTGTTCATAAGCATTATGCCTCCTGAAAAAATATTTTTGTAGATTGTTTTCTTAAATTTATGATTTATTTGTTTCTAGATTTGAATAGATATTCAAAGTTTGTAAGAAAAAAAATCCTCAAAGACATTTGAGTTGTCATTGAATATATGAAACAAAAGGAAAATTAACACTCTGCAGTAACGGCACTTCGATTGACAGTGGTGGTATTTTTATTTTTTATGGAAATAGGTGTTTGGCTTGTACAGGGTGTTCATTGAGAACATGATTGGTCATTTTTATTTGTTTTGATTCAAATTAATTTTTATAATAAAGTATTTTAAAATTTTTTATGAATAAAAACTAATTTAACAATGTGATAAAATGATTTGCTGCTAGTTTTAGTTACATGCATCATAATTGTTATAATTAGTTTTTTATTTAAATTTTTAATTTTGGTCTCTGATAACACCTAGTTAATGGAGGAACTGAAAGTGAAATAAAATAATATTAAAGATCAAAGCAAGACATTTTAAAATTTTTTTATGTCAAATATTTAACATCGATTTAATAAAGAGATCAAAATTGAAACAAAGTAATATATTAAGAAATAAATTGAGATTTTTTAAAAATTAAGGATCAAAGTAAAATTGATAATAAATTTATAGACTATTGATAAGATTAATAAAAAAAAAACCCATAATGCTTCTTCGAAAAGCAATTTTTACTAAAGTCAGTGCCTATTTACAATTATTAGATAAAATTAAAATCATTTTTCTTTTCCGTTTCAATGGTTGAAAATCATATACTAATTAATAAATTATTTTTTAATAGCCAGTTTAAAAAAACTATTTTAACCATTACTCATAACTATAAATAATATCAAAACATCTACATATTATAATAAAAAATTATAATATAAAATTTCTACAGTATCTAAGACAAAACGGTTAGCTCCAAGCGTTCCTTCAAACGACCTCTTCGTACCTGATAAATTTTGGATATTATTTTTGTTAATGAATAGGAAAACTTAAGGACCGCATTGTCGTTTGGCTGGGGAGGGAGAGGGAGGGAGGTTAAAGCGTACTAAACGGTTTGGATAAAGATATTTTCACTAATCTATTTGTCAAAATCCGCCATTTTTGCGCCAGAAAAGAGGGGTTTTTCATTTTTGAAGCAGAGAGAGAGAGAGCGAAAACCCCATAACAGAAGAGCCATCTTTCTCGTATTCGAAGTCGGACGGAAGCCATGGTTGAAGAAGCTCCGGTGACGGAAGTCTCCGCTGCGGCGGTGGAGGAGCAAGGCGGAGCAGTCCCGAATGCCCTAGAAACCCAGGCTTCGAACCGAGGCCACCGTAGAATCCGGCGTCGTGGGAGGCACTACGGAGTCTACTTGCAACAACGACAACGTTTCCGCTGCTACCTCCGACACCGACGGCGAGAAGTCACTGGAGCTCGCCGATGAGCTTATGGCGAAGGGATCTAAGGCCCTCAAGGACTCCGATTACGGCGAGGCTGCCGAGTGCTTCAGCCGTGCCCTAGAGATCAGGTTAGGGTTTCCTGGTTTTTGAATAATTTCCGTACACATTTTGTAGAATTTTAGGGAAATGAATGAAGCTTGTTTTGCTCTGTCTGTGTATAATGAGTGGTGTTATTACTTCATTTTATTAGTTGATATTAGAAGAACAAGAATTTATCTTTTTCTGATTAACTTGGTTTAGGGTTTCTTATAAAATGTCTTTGTATGATTATGAGGTTCAGCAACTAGTCATCTTTGGTTTAGGTTTTTCGACTCCGTAGACTGATGGTTCGTAGAGGAAAAGAATGGGGAAAAGCTGACAAAAGCATAATAATTTCCAGGAAGGGGAGCTACAGAGAAAAATGAGAATACATTTTTAAAAATTATTTTTATAAACATTAATATGTGCTGGATCGTTGATGACATGGTGATACTTGTTTCATATATTGTTGAGGTTTGTGCTTTTCCCAAGTTGTGCTTGGTCTTCGTTTGTGTTAAATTAATTAAGCGTTGTTGCAGCTTTAGCTTATGGCCAGTAGAGATATTAAATGCTTTGTATACAGCTAATTTTCGTATAGTATTAATGTATGTTGTCTTTGTCTTTTTACGATTAGTGAGTGTGCTTACTTAGATGAGGCCCTAATGGGTAATTGAGGATTTAAGCTCTGTGAAGAGTGGCAATGTCTGATTTTTCATATCATGTACTGTTGTAATAGATAATTTTTTGTACTTACTATGACTGATGATGAATTTTTGGTATATGTGTGCTCGTTCTCATTTGATGCCATTTCTTCAAGAATGTAGTAAACAATTTGCTTGTTATTATATATCCCTTGACTTTAAAGAGTACTTGTTGGTGATGGTTTATTGAAAATATCAGGGTTGCACGTTATGGGGAGCTCGCTCGTGAATGTGTTAGTGCATACTACAAATATGGATGTGCATTGCTTTACAAAGCTCAAGAGGAGGCTGATCCGCTGGGTAATGTACCAAAAAAAGAGGGCGAGTCTCAACCTGAATCTGCAAAAGATGGATCTGTTAAGAGTGTCACAAATGGTGAATCTCCTTCAGCTCCTGCTTCAAAGAAAGTAGGAGGTGAAGTGTCTGTCAGTGTGAATAATCCAGAAGGAGCAGCTAATGATGGTAGGCATGTTACTTATATTTTCTTGCACAATGATTGTTCTTGTTTCTATCAAAATCTATATTTAGAACACTTTGTTGTGTCATGTTTCTTCGACAAGCTAAAAATATTGATCTTCAGTTCTTGCACTTTATTTACTTCCTTGCTAATATTATGACCAGCTTCCAACGGGAATGACGAGGAGGAAGGTGATGATGACAGTGACGATGAGGACCTGGCTGAAGGTGATGAAGACGAATCGGACCTTGATTTGGCATGGAAGATGCTAGATGTTGCCAGAGCAATTGTGGAGAAGGAGACGTGTGACACAATGGAGAAAGTGGACATATTATCAGCGTTGGCAGAAGTTGCCATGGAGAGAGGTACGTCTATGTGCTTAATCCTTATTCATTAACTTTTAACTTAGATCTCTTACTTTTTTGTTTGATATATTTATTTAATATTTATACCTATCTTGTCACTAGAACATGAATTTTGTTCTTTTTGTTCACCTTGCAGAGGATATTGAAACTTCTCTCAGTGACTACCAGAAAGCACTATCAATCTTAGAGCGTTTGGTTGAACCTGACAGTCGACATATAGCTGAACTGTATCCTTTTCACGACCAGTTTTTTTTTTTCCTCGAGGTAGTATGTTTGTTGAGATGCCTGTGATATGAAGAATTTCTTTGGTTGCTAAATTTCTAATCCTGTACTATGATTGCAACTCAAAAATTTAACCGGGTGATTTAGAAACTTTCGAATATGTTTATGTCTGGAGATTGGGTCTAAGCCTGAGGAGGCCATTCCATACTGCCAGAAGGCTATATCTGTTTGCCTGTCGCGAATAAAGCGGCTAACAAACGAAGCAAAGAACTCATCAGAATCAACATCATCATCAACATCTGCTTCCGATACCGACAAACAGGCAGAGATAGATACACTATCTGGCCTTGCCAGTGATCTGGAAAAGAAGGTAGGTCTGTCTTTAATTTGAAAACACCTGATTTTCTGGTTTAAGATTTTCGAGTTAACCATGCAACTTTTGGTTTACAGCTTGAAGATTTGCAACAGCTGGTGTCAAACCCAAAATCGATTCTTGCGGAAATCCTAGGAATAGCTGCTGCCAAGTCAAAAGGCAGTGAAAACTCTGCATCTTCTTCTGTGCTGCTGCAGAAGTCTTCACTGGTCGATCCCGCTAAAAGCAATGGAGCTTTTGACGCTCCAACTGTTTCCACTGCTCAAACAAGTGGATCTTCTGGGGTCACGCATCTTGGAGTGGTAGGAAGAGGAGTCAAGCGAGTGGTGATGAATTCAGGCACAGCAGAATCAAGCCCAACCAAGAAACCCACGTTAGATTCTTCAGAAGATAAGTAATGGAAACACCTCTTGAAGGTATGGGATTGAATGATGTGCAAATGAGTAAGCCTTAGATCTGAAGGCTTTCGATTCTGTTAATTCGGTAAAACGGTAAAACTCCACTTAAAAAAACGCATTTTTTCTGTGATAAATCTTGTGGTTTCTTGTATCAAAGGTTATGGATTCGTGCAAGATTGACTCTGTGTTTTTTCTATGCCTGTTTTGCGAGGTAAGGTTATAGTAGTCGTCAAATATTTGGTTTTATCTCCTGCCTTTGGCATATCCCAGCATGGCGTGGACATGGGCGTTTGGGTTATGCCTTTGTTAGAATTAGACGACGAAGCTTATTTCTTTCATTTTCGTTACTAAATTAGATGAAGAAGTTGGACTCTCAATCCATATTGTTTGGCGAAGTGGGCGTATTTGTGTTTTATAACCTTCCAGTATTAGTTTGAGACCGGACTTTAGGGCTTTAAAATATAAGAAAAATTTAGAAAAAAAGTACATGTTATGCAACATGTTATTCACTATCATTCATTTTGTATGTTGTGCTACAAATGAATACATGTGACATTTATAAAAAGCAAATCTTAAAAATGTGAGATTTATGAAAATTCTGTAAAAATTTACTTAAACTGTTTTTTTAGGCTGGTGTATTTAAATGTGTGAGGAGTCAAAAATCACAAGTGACTAATATTTTAAATTTATTATTTGGGATACTGAAAATACCCCTTAATGTGTTGTAGAACATTTATAAGTTAGATAAATATTGGCATTCACTAATATATCTAGCCAAATGCGAAAAATCAAAGCAACTTTGATTTTAAAATTATCTAAAATAAGCAACACCATGCCATATTTGGAAAGTAGAGCCAATGTCACTATGTAAAATATATTAAACAAAATAGATAAAGAAGTACGCAGGTGGACACAAAAATTTCGTGAGATAATATATCGATAGTTTAGTATATGGTGCTTTAAAGAAGTATTTATAGATTAATGATAATTCAATTTCATTATTTTTAGGATTTGATCTTGTAGAGTGAAGTTAATTATTCACAAATTGTGGAATATAATAACTACATTTTTAAGTTTTTATTCTCATAAAAAATAGTGATAAGAAACCTTGTATAATCCTGTTCGTAAAAAAGGAAGCATGGTATTATATAATAAAATATAAAATTTGAGTGCCCTTTTTTGTTAAATAGAAAATGAACAAAATTCAGTATAATCCTACAATCTTAAATTCCCATATTTCAATTCCTTTTTTAAGGGTGCCATATTTCGATTCTAAAAACTATCGCTTGGAACTTGTGTTTGCAATGAAAAACTATATCCAAGAAGAATAGGACGATTTGAAAAAAGTTGAACCACTGGTAGGTCACTTTTTGTTTGTACTTGGATTTGTAGAAAAAACTGTCCGTTTTGCATTTTTTATGTGATTTTTATCATATTCATTTTTTTTTTTAGTTTTAATCGGATTTAATAGTGAGAAACATATATTACTTTTTGTTAATAGTTGGATTTGTATGAAAAACTGTTCGTTTTGTATACTTTTTATGTGATTTTTATCACATTCAATTTTTTTATTATTTTTATTGAATTTTGATCAAATTTAACAGTGAAAAACGTATACTGCATGCGAGCTCTATATGGTAGAGAAAATAACTCAAAAAATAGAACGTTAGCTATAGTTCGGATCGTTTGACTTTGAAAAAAAAAAAAAAGAAACCCATATTTGGTTTGACTTGAGTCCAACTGTTTTATTGGCAAATGACAACCGTCTGATATCGGCTCAGGAAAAAGCAGGGAGTTGGCATGCCCCAAGGGACCTTCCCTCACCTCTTGTGGTCCAACGGCAGAACAGAACTGCAACACAAACCGCTTTTTCTTCCCTTTTTTTTTTTTGGGTCAAAACAACTGCATTTCCATTTTTCTGGGATTTACCAATTATAGTGCTTGAAGGAAGAATTTCTGAAAGTAATTGTTTTGGAAATTATTGGTACACTATAAGAAAAAAAAAAAAAAAAAGAAACTTGTTCTTAGAAAGCAGTTGCTCATTTTCCCAAAAAGAAACTTGTTCTTAGAAAGCAGTTGCTCATTTTCTTTAGTTTGGAAGACTCAATCATTTGAAAGGGTTATTTACTTTTTTTTATTATTATTATTACTTTGTGTTTTACCTTTCCCTGATCAAGTTTCAATTTTAACCTTAAAATTATACAAAATACCCTCAAATAGAAAAATAAGAAAACTTTAAAAATTCAAGAACATCTTGGACTAAGGGTTTTGACCTAAAAAATTTCAAGAGCACCCTCAAAAATGGATTTTTTGAATGTTTTTTTGAAAGTTTTATTTTTTCTCTCTTACATAAGGATAATTGAGTTATTTTAAATGTTTAGAATGAATTCTTAGCTAAGATAATGTATAGATTTATGTATTAATTTAATTTGAATGTATAGATTTGATTAGATAAAAAAACAAATGTATAATTAACTTCAACAAAAGGTATAAAAAGGTAATTATCAATTATCAAAACCAAGATGAAAGTTGAAGAATAACTACTCTCTTTCTCTAACATTTTGGTCTCTGCTACGGGTTTGAAGCTTGGTTTTCCGCTGCCCCCTCTCTCCTTCGGTTCAATGCCTGGCGTTGTCTCCGGGTGGGTCATCGGGCTACTAACCCTTGAGAGGGGGAGGCCAATTGTGATGTGGTTAGGAGCTGAGGATCATCGAGGCAAAGGGGAGGTCATGGGCTGCTGGTGTCACGACCCGCCATATTTTGGGCTGTGCTTTAACATTTTTCTTACTTATGTATTTACGAAAAGTCTTAGAAAATTTTTCTCTTCTTTTTTTTTAAATAATAATAATAGTAAAGCACACAGGCATACACAAACTTCATTTTATATTTATGTATACATAACCAAACTCTCTATATATAACTTAATATACTTAACATAACATTTTTTAAAAGAGGTTTTGTCTTATTTAACCATACCATACATCAGTTTACAACAAGTCCTAAGTTAACTTAAAATACGTAATATGCGGAAACATGATTTTGGCGGTATCCATACCCTGACTTGCACACAGCTCATATCCTACTACCAGCTTATCGGTGAATTCACTTTGACCTCTTTGTGGAAATACCTACAGCATGAAATAACTAGGTGAGCTTATGCTGGGTAAGTCCAATCATAGATCACATGTATCAACACTAGTACGCATGATCCATTTATGCTTTTTTATGAATATTCTTTATTCTTGCCACATGTTATCCTCAGCTAGGGCCCAGGTGCTCATACCACATGCGCATATAGGTCTTCGTAACACTGAGACTGTAACATAACTTTAAACTTTCCTTGAGTCGGGATCTGGTACGACACTTTTCACTTTTTCTGGTGATTCATTTACTAGTCCAATTATTATGCTAAGTGCAAAACATATATACTTCTTTAATTGTATAATACACACAGGTACATGTATTTAAATATTTTATACTTGAAAATCTACTATTCTATACTATAGGTGAGGTTGGTACTTACTTGTATGTGCTATTGTATAGACCGACTTCAGTTCCTTCTTTAGTTGTCTAGTGTTCTGTTTGACCAATTATATCATCATTAGCCAGATTATCACTATTTATTTATGTGTCAATACAAGGTACTTATCGATTAATAGATCGGGTTGCTTTACAGTTAACAACTCTGATAACCAAGGATTCAATCCGTCTCAGTTCACTTTACCTTATTGCTTCTAAAAAAAAGGGGGGAAATTCTTCCTAAAAACTCTTTTTCCTATTTTGGATGTTTCGGGTCCGTTTGGGTAATTTTGCAAAAAATGACGATTTTGCCCTCTGTGGGCCTTTTTAAATTCCCCAAACCACCCGATTTTGCTATTTTAATGAAAATTATTGCTCATTAGCCATAAAACAATTACTTAGGGTATCGGGTTTCTTATTTTATGCTAAAAACCAAGTTTAACAAAGCTTTGCAATTTTACCCCGGATTTGAAAATTTTTACAATTTTGCCCCGGGGACAAAAAATAATCTTTTTAAAATCATTAATCTCCATTTTTCACAAGGATTAAATCTTTCCAAAGTTCCTTACTCACTTTTTTGCCCCTTGAATTTTTTTTTTTAACTTTGATAAAATTTGCAAAATTTGTATCTCCCAAACGGTGGTGAATTTCGACGAACCGTTCGTAATTTTTAACAATTTTGTCGAGATCTACAACTTTGGTATTTTAAATTTTCTCAAATTCCTCCTGTACAGTGGAGTTTTTGGCCATTCGTCAAAACTGCTGAGTTTGTGAAAATCTTTTCAATTTAGTCCTTGCTAATTTTCACAAGAATTTGCTTTAACACAATACACCCACTGTTTTAAGTAGGTTCCAAAACCTTTTTAACAAATAATCTTGTTTGAAAATGACAAATTCCATTTCTTTAAAAAAAAAATACTCAAACTTCCAAATTTTTACTCAAATTCAAAACCATATTGCATCTTAAGCATATAACCTCTAATTATTCCACTCATCAACATCACACACTTGAAAATTATATAAACATGCCATTAACTAACTTAAATAATCTCATGCCTTACTTGAAAAACAAAACCAAACAAAACAAAACAAAACAACCATAAACTTAAGATTAAGAGACTAGGCTTTTACCAAGAAAAAGTGATGAGCTTGCACTTCCAATACCCTTGATTATGTCAACTGCCTAGGCATAATCCATGACAAGAAGAAACCTTATCAAACTCCCCTTAAATCCCAAAGAAAAATCCCTAAAAACTTAAGTAAAGATTAGTGTTTACCTTGAAAGTTTGAAAAACTAGAACCTTGCTCTTGATTTTGATCTAAAACTTTGCTTGGAGTGTGTTTCTATGAAAAATTTACTTTAAGGGAGAGAATTTTGGGGCTGTCGAATATGAAGAGGAGAAATAAAAAAAATAAATTGTTTATATTAAGCTTAAATGATGATTTCTATACTTAGATTTTTTTTTAAAGAAAGATGACTCACCACCCTAAGCCATCATTAAGGGTTAATTGGCAATTAGAGATTGGGCCACATTTAGAGGTGTGGTGGCCTAATCTCTACCATTCAAGTGTCCCCTTGGTAAGACCCACCACTTTATACAGTGTAATTTTATACCATACAGTATTTTTCCCATACTGTTAGGGTAAAATTGAGGAAAAATGCACTTAAGTGTTCTAAAATATTTTAACTTACTCTTTGGTTCACTTTCAAAGCCCAAACACAATATTTCATATATCTGTGTTTTTACTTTAACAGTATCCTTACACTGTTTTAGGGTTAAGCATGCCTTCCTGCTTTATTTTATACATTAATCATTTATTAATTTATATCACAATACTATAATTAATTGCGATATAAAATTTATTTTAAGGATATTATCCACAAATTTTGGAGCATTAAAGCTCACAAGATTTGTATTTAACAATATCTAAAATCGTATAAAATTCATGGTCAAATTTCCTATTAATATTGCTCATACATGCATTATCGTAATTTTACAAAATATACGATTTATAAGAGTAAATTCATTAATTAAATTCAATTAAATATTAGATTTTATTAATGAATTTCTCTTGGTCGTTACAGCTGAGGTCAGGGAAGATGGAAGCCGAGTGATTTCTGTGTCAGCGTGGTTGGGGAGGGGTTTCTGTGGTCCGATTGGGAGATTCTTGAAGCAATCACGAGCGGTGAGGTTAGGAATCGATGGGATCTAGTCGCAGATGAGGGAGGGTAGCGGGGAGGCAACTGAGCCGGGGTGGAAGGTCGGGGACACCATTGGTGCCCTGGATCCAAACAGTGTCAGAGGCAGCTGTTGACGAGAGAGATCGTCGGATGTCGGAAAAGCTTATAGGAAGTTGGGATCTGCTTGTTGGGTGGTGGCAGTGGCACCTTTGTTTGATGGTTTCCCTGTTGTTGTTTGTTTTATTTTTGACCCGGTGTTGTTTTTGCTTTTTTGTTCAGTCTGTAATAAAGGGAGCAGTATCACCACCCCTACAGAGTCTATTAAGTCCATTCGACATGTGTCGAAATGAGGATTATGTTCCTCTAGAATTGATTTTGAGAGCAGGAGTAGTTGGCCTTAGTGTTAGAGAGTGGTGCCTCCATAGTGATTGAATAGATCCATTGATTATAGTGGGGTTGTTCATGGCCATAGTGCTTCATTATTACCAAGGAGAGCTTTACCCATGCTCGTTTTTAACGTATCGAGGAATGTTCTTGTTTTCGGGCCTTGGTTTTACATTTGCCCCTTTAGCAATATTCGAATCTACTAATGAATGAACTCTAACGGGAGGCATGTTGTAACACCTAAATTTTAAATTAAGTGAAATTAATGTGTAAAAAGGTGTATTAGTGTGCCTAAATGTGATTTGAACTTAATTTGCTTATTTTGTGGTATTTTTTCAATTTACTTCACGTCTTTGTTATTTTAATTGTTACTTTGAATTTTTTTAAACAAAACAATCTGTCAAATACCCGATATGTCTCTTTTGGGAAACCATGTGCGGCATATGGTTTTGTGAAGATGAAAACTACTCTCTCGCTCTCTATTTATTCTCTCCTCTCCCTCTCTTCTTTCCTCACTCCCTCACTCTCGCTCAGATTCTCTCTCTTTTCCCTCATGTTGTCTCTCTCTATCTCTCTTCCCTCTCAATTTCGTTTCAAAAATTCAAGCTCAAGCTTTGATCTTCGGCTAGATTGGAAGCTCAAAAGTAAGATTAAGCCTCCACAAACTTGGTTTCAAGCTCAAAGTCAAGGTTAGTTATTTTATTTTTTCAAATTTCAAACTTTTCCCAAAATTTTCAATTCTCTTTGTATGTTGAAATTCGAGTCCCTTTGTGCTTAGAAACCCTTCTATCTAAGTTGTAGAACTCAAATCATCTAGAATCTAAGCTTAATTGGATGAAAATAGGATTAAATCAAGTTTTTCTTTTTCCTCATTCGGATTTCCTTGAAAATCTCTATGTAGAACTTGTTTAAAGTTATTTAAATGTGTTTTATTATGTTTTTCTATCATTTATGAACACTATATATGCTATGGGGATTGAAAAACAGGTCGAAAATGGGATTTCGAGCTCGGGAAGGCCGAGACTTAAAATTTGAAAATTTTCAAATTTTTCTAGTTCGGCAGGTCGATCTTAAGCATCGGTAGGCCATACTCATGGGTTTGGCATGCCGGACTCATATTGTCAGCAGGTCAAACCTGGAGCAATTTGGCAAGCCAATTTCGTTTGGCTGGTAGGCTGAACTGTCGAGTTTGGTAGGCTGAAACAAGAAGTTCAGCAAGCCGACTAAGCTTCATAAAATTTGATGTTTTTCACCCGTTTTTACTGTTGTAAACCTAGATAAAGACTTTGACATGGTAGTAAGATTTTGTGAACTTCAAAGGCACACTAAGACACCATAAGATAGCATTATGATGTAGAACACTTTAATATAGATATTAATGAACCTAGTTTATATTTAAGGTTGTTTGTGGTTTCGTAGAGCTAAAGTATAGCCGATCGGGACTGCAATATTGAGACATGGTGCAAGACATCGAGGTAGGACTTTTACCCCTTCTTTGATAGCCATGCTTTTAAATGGTTTTGGCCTCAAAGTAAATTCTTTCAAAATGTTTTCAATAAATGACTGAGAAGGATTTTTATAAGTTGTTTTCGTAAACTGTTGAAAGACGTGATGTTCACAATGAATTGTATAATAAATATAAAAGAACTCACTTGGTAAAAATGAGATTTTAATAATGATTCATACATTAGGGCATGATGTCATATTCAGAGATCGGGTCGTGTAGATAACGACCTTGAGGGCAGGTCCCGAAACTCAACTGGCCCACTATGGTGGTGATATTTAATGGTTTGCTCGAGATAAGATAATGAATTCATTTTCAGATGAATGAAGGACTATTTTGGTAAGAATGATTAAAATTGAATTTATTTATTATGTTTTCTAGATATTTTCTTGAAATGATAAATTTTATATTTAAATTAAATTTTTTCAAACCTTAGTCTTACTGAGCCCTTCGTTCATATTTTTATCTGTTTTCAACTTTCCCCCTTCTAGGTGGGCTTCAGCTTAGGGCCGATTAGGAGTCAACTGAGCGCACTCGAGAGCAATAGGGACTCTATTTATGTTACTCATTTATTTAATTAAGGCATGTAGTATTTTAATCTTTTCCTTGATGTTCGGACTGTGGTTGTAATTTAATTATTGTCGATATTATGTATGTGCACTAATGTAGGTTCGGTGAGGCCCAACTCGTATTCATCTTTTCTTCTTATTATATCTCATCTTGTTGCATTAAATCAGTGGTCTTAATTTAAAAAGTTTTAAACCTATCATGTTTTCATAAATAACTTAATTCTTTAATTGATAATTTTTAATTAAAAACTTGATTTAATTAACTTAATTAACTCTTCATGTCACCTCTCGGATTTTCTGGGTCTTTCATTTTAGTTTTGAGTTTGTACTCTTTGTTTTTAGTGTGTAATGGATTTTCCTCTTCAAAAAAAAAAAAAAAAGAAGAAGTAATTATCTCTACCAGAAAGCTACAATTTGAGCCTTGTCAAAAAGAAAAGGAGAAGAAACTACAATGTCAGGAAAAGAAAAAAGAAAAGAAAAAGTTCAAAAACGTTGATAATTTGATACCATGGCTGCATGGCCAATGCACCATACAACGGTCATGCTCTTGCTTGAATGAAAAACACTACTTTGATTAATTAAGATAAGCCTTTTTTCTTGATTAGGATTCAAGCACATAGGAAAATGGCATTGGGCTGAGTGAAAAATCTCACATGGGGTATTCAAATAGATATAGAGTGTGATCCACCACTATTTGGCGTGGAGGAACTCTTCTGTCATTGTCCAAAACAATTTAATGCCCGAATATCTTCTGAAAACGTTGGAATGGCTCCTTAAGATTTTCTACCAATCACAAGTTTGATCATTTAATGGAGAAATCTGTTATTGGATCTTATATTTGTCTTTATATGTCGTTGGGCACTAATCAGCCGACCCTGCATGGTTTTAACTTCTTTTTTAAAGTAATAATAATAATAATTAAAAACCTAATTTACAATTGTTAATAGTGTAAAACACTCAGCAACTACAGTAAAAAGTTGGTAAAATGTAAAACTTTTACATGCTATAATTCTTAAATTTTAAACGTTAGTTATAACTGAAGTTTCAAATAGAATCTAAAAGTGCTCCTCAAAAAAAAATTTCAAAACAAAAAACAAAAAATAAAAATTCTCTCTCATCTTCTTAATTTGCCAATCTACTTGATCAAACCTACCCCTACTTATAGTCGATTTGCTTTGGCATTTAATCTTGCTTCGAAAAATTTATTTTTATTTTTAAGTTTTGTTTTAACATATTTAATTTTTTAAATAGTTTTGCAAAATTTTTGTTTTATATAATTTTGTTTCTTATTTGTCTTTTAAATGGTTAATGCTTAAATAATGTAATTTTTTAAAAAATGCTTAAATACTTATTAGCAAGGGTATTTGTTAATATTTTTAGTAGTTGGACTAGTCAAAGCAAATATTTTTAACTCTTTCAGATACTTTTTTATTATTTGAAAACTAAAGAGATATTTTTTTAGTTAAAACTTGAAGTATATTCGCATTCTTTTGAATAAACTCAATAGATACTTCTAGAATTTTCTCAAAATAATATATGTAACAATGGCTTTAAATTTGTAAGGTGAGTATCCAATTCAATCCATACTTTCCCCTCAAAAATAACCACCTAAGAGATCCAAGTATCATTTCTTTTTTTTTTTGATGGAATATTTGATATGTGTGGCTTCCAAAAAAGAAATTATCATTCCTAGGAAGACAGAATATTGATGGATTGATATTGAACCAAAAGAACAATCTTATGTTTTTCTTCCATTTTTCTGTGCGTTTCTCTTATGTTTCTTACTTGTTTTGCAAGCATAGTAGTTCATTCACCTTCTTGTTTCAAGTTGTTTTCTCTCTCCTAACAAAGAAAAAAAAAACAGCAAAAGGGTATGACGTGTCCATTATAATTTTACACCCCACTAATTATTTCCTCAGAAAGATCGATCTGATTCGATTACAACGTAATTAGCTCGACAATAGACATCAATTTATATGTTATATGTATTATGCAATTCTCATATTCCACAAGATTTTCCAAGAATCTTCTAGAAAGCAACTTGCCAAAAACAAGCGTGTCAAATGTTTATGAGGAGAATAATTGAAGTGAATTACAATGCAATTCGATAACTTCAACAGAAGGTTGTCCCCTTGAGCATTTTTTTTTATTAGTGACAAGACAAGCCCAACCGATGATTTCAATGTTGGAAAAACAGTACATAAGCTGAAAAACTAACTTATTAAGTCCAACAACAAATCAAACCCCACAAATACCACAGACAACAAAACTTGGATTCAAAGACTTCCCAAAAAGAAAAAAAGAAAAAAAAAATGTGTTACAAGATTGAATGCCAAAAGTGTAAAAAGACCACCTGGGGTGGCTGTGGAAAGCACTTGGACAGTTTGTACAAAACCATTGAGAAGGGAAAGCATTGTGAGTGCCGCTCTTGGCCTGGCGTTGTCAAACAACCCCAAGATTCAGTTGCAAAGCTAAACTTCAGTTGCTACAACTTCCAAATAATTACCAAGCCAAAGGGGTATTTATTAGCTTTTTGGTTTTTGCCTTTTTTTGTTTTCTTTATCTTGTTATGGTTTGGATTTGACTTATCAACCCGATTTCTTAGTGTAAACAGAATGGTAATTCACATGTCATGAGTCATTATGTTGTTCATGGCATTTTGTGTCCAATTCTTTGTGAATATTATTAACATCTAAAAATAGAGAGTATAATATGACATTTATATATGTAACGATAGTTTTAAAGATGTAATAGGATGGTAATTTCGGTTCGATATGAGAGCACGATTCGAACTCAATGATATGAAATTGATATCAATTGAGTTGGTTTACTGATATTTTATCAGAAAATATAGACAAAAAATTTTATAAAGAATAATTTAAATAAAACTTACTATAAATAAAATGGAAAAACATAACATTCATTGTCAAATTTAAAAATGTAAAATATAAATAAATGGATTAAATGAATAAAGTAACACTTATATTATTCATGTTACTTATATTAAACGTCACAATTTAGATTTAAAAAACTTCCACTTAACGAGTGACATGTGGGTTTATTAGAACCTGACATGGAAATGTGAATTGACACAAATATAACCCAAATTATTACCCTTACTCTTTGATAAGTAAATTTCTTAATGTTATACATTTACAAATATAAATTTCTTAATGTTATACATTTACAAATATATATATGTATATGATATAAACCCTTTATTTCTACCATATTACACGTAGGAAATTCTACATATTACACGTGGGATTTGCCATCCTTGGCAAAAGCTTAAGCCTTTTTCATTGTTTATATGATTGGTTTAGCAACTTTGTGCTTGCTTGCGTTAGGCTCTAGGGCACATATATAATATAATAGCGCTAACTAATAATAGTGGTTCGAATAAAATATTCCATTTTGTTTTAACTTAAGTCACTCTTCTCAAGGAAGGTTTTCAATTGAATACATCTATATATGTGTGTATAACTATACTTAAGAAGTTTTGTCAATCATTTCAGACTTATATGTTGTTTGGTAATTTGGTTGTAAATTAACTTATTATGTAAAGCTCTTAATAGTTAAAACAAACACAAAAAGTTGTTACAGTTTTAAATAAAAATTTTCAGTTCTAACAGATTGAAATATATTTTTATTTTTTAATCTTAACAGGTAGAAGTCTTCATATTCAAGCAAATTTTACTTGAGTGTGTGGATTAGCTTTAATTGATATAAAATTTTATGAGGTTGGTGATTGATGATTGCTACTGCTTGTGCAGATAAGGTGACATCCCTTGGATGCTTGTTAGGAGTTTGGTGTTTAGAGTCATGGTGGGGCTATCCACAAAAATAATGCAGATAAATAAAAAAGGAAGATCAGAGAAGTCTTTAGTAGAATACAATCGTATTCTACTTTGATATTCTGTTTTCAACTTTGGTAGAACATTAGAGATATTTTAATAATGTAATAATGCAAGACCAAGTGGTCAGTACGACGCATTGACCAAAACTCAAAAAAAAAAAAAAAAAAAACAAAAATGCTCTTGCTGGTGTATGGATTAAATAATAAAATTCCTCTAACCTTGTGCATGGCGCTCAAAATGCTATGAACTTACTCAAGGCTCCAGTTGATGGGTATTTTTTTTTGTGCTTTTAGATGCTTTGCCATGGTTTTTGTGCTCACTTCTTTTGAAAACACTTTGTGATTCTTATAGTTTGATTGGGAAAGTTAGGTTCTAACCAACTTTGTAATTAGAAAAAACGTAAAATTCTTACATGCTATTGTAAAAAGAAAAAAAGTTATTATAGTTTAAAACTCTCACATGCTATAGTATTTTTATAAATATTAACCACTATGCTAAATACTCTATTATTAATTTATGAGAGGAAAAATGAGAGGGAAAATTTTGAAATTGGAAATTTAAATTTATAGAATCTGATGAAGATAATCCTGCAGGGTTCTAGTAGTGTGTTTGCCATCAATTAGCTTTACAATAAGAACAACGTGACCCGCATTTCTCTGCTCTAGCCAACTCAATGTTGTGATTTTGGGAGGAAATTTGGATTCTTACCATTTGGCATTATGTTGTCTTAGCAGTTGTGCCCAACTAAACTGCCCATCATCCTTTTCTTTGATGCATTCTGTCCAATGATTAGTCATCAAACCACTTAAATGCAGTAAAAAAATAAAAAAATAAAAATAAAAGACCTTATTTGCAATTACTCCACTGCTTGGATGATTTTTCCATCTCTGAAATTCATCTAAAGGGCAATTACAATTAAATCAGAAGATTCTATTTAGAAAAATAAAATAAAATTGTTTGTCTTCTCATTGCCACTAATCCCCTAATTCACATTGGTCATTACTTTTTATAATTTGATAATAATCCACATTGGTCATTCATCTCTTTTTCAAAATTTTGGATTTTTTTTTTACTTTAGACACCTCTCATTGTTCTCATTAAATACTGCATGAGATGGTGAATGTGTAACCTGACTTGGTCTGTCAAACTCATTAAGATAGCTAATAAATGCTGCAAGCAAACGGGAAATGGGGTAGATGTACATGCATTCATTATCATTTCAACAGAACTCCATGCTTTGCCCCCTTTTTTTTCTTCTTTCATACCTGAATGAATCTTAAGGTGAAAGACAGAAAAATCTGAGCTTCGTACATGTTGGTCTTTTTCTTAAAACTAAATTATACATGTGGGTCTAAAGCTTCGTGGAGAATTAATTTCTGCATAGGTCTAAGTATGAACCATTCTTGTCGAGGTGGTTCTAACCACTACCTTAATTATAAACAGTGTAAAAAAAAAATACTACAATATAAAACTCTCATATGCTATAATAAAAATGCTTCTAATCACCGTCTCAAATCCCAAACACCCTATATGAATTCCCCCTTTGGTTACATTTGTTACTAGAGCGTTAGGATTTGACTCTTTACTCAAGTGGGCCATGGTCAATTCTCAATTCTATACTTTTAGACCTACCCAATTGCCCAAATCGAGCGGTTTCTTTCAGTTAAAGCCATTTTTATTTTCTCCCCACAAATTGTTATATTAAAGTTAAATTTCAATACTAGAACACCTAATGTAGGCGTTCTATATTTAAAGAAATCGAATTCAACCATTTTATAGGTTGTTTGACTAGTGGTGGGAGCTATTTTTATTTGAGCATATGAGAACTTTACACTGTAACAATTTTTTTTTAGTGTAGCATATAAGAGCTTTACACTATTTATAGCTAAGTTTATGGTTCACACCACTTTTAATCAAACACCCTCTTAATATGCAAAAATAAAGATTCTTTCCTGACCAAATCAAATCATATTCTAATGTGGTCAGGGACAGGGCACACACAATATTTTCAGCCAAAAATAAACGTGGATAGTTATTAAGGTTAAGGGGTGCAAAAAATTTTGACTTGGCCAAAAAGGATTTTGATTTTGAGAAGTATGAAAGGAAAATTTTAAATATAATATTCCATCATTCACTCAAAACCAATGAGACCCCAGTTGGCATGCAATGCATTTTTGGTTAATGGGTGGGGAGTGATAGCTAGGTGATGGTAATGGTGGATTTTTTTTGTTAAATAAGGTGTACTTTTAGCGACACACACACCCCTTTATGCGAAGTCCCAAATTCCTCTCTTTTGAGGCCAGGGAAAGAGACATAAACAAGGTCACTAGAGTGGGTGAGGAAGATATACAATAGAATTGGGTTTCAAAAAGAAAGCAAAAAAAAAAGAAAAAAGAAGAAGAAGAAAATGATCATATGCTAAGCCTCTTTTTCGAAATTTGTTCAAGCCCTGTTTGTCCTCTCTTGGGTTTTTATTTTTTCTTTGGATTCCTAACCCTCTTGACCTCTTCTTCTTTTTTTCTTTGCATTTGGCCATTTTTCTTCCTTTTTGTGACAAACAAGCACACAACAACAGCAAAGAAAACCACAAGAAAACAATTTCCATTACTAGCTTTTGCTTTCGTTGTTGTTGGAGTGATGTGAAATTGTGAAGACCATCTAATCACACCAAAGAAAGGACTCCATAACAAGTCTCGGTTTTCCATGTTCCAACCTTCTAATTCCTTTCCTTGTGACCAAGACTCCTCATGGATCTGATTTTCTAGTTCCACTCTGAGAAAAAAAGCATAGATTTTCCCGAGAAAATGGCTGCAACATCAGCAGAAGCGGAGAAAACCATTCCCAAAGGCCAAGCATGGTTAGACCAATGCAGCTTCTCTTCCATATTTTCTCTTTCTCCTCGACCATGAAAATTTTGGTTTTGAAGCTTTTTTTTTTGCAGGTTTTGCACCACCGGATTGCCAAGCGACGTCGCCGTCGAAGTCGACGACATGACGTTTCATCTCCACAAGGTTAGTCTGTTTTCATTCATATCATCACCAATCTTCTTCTTCTTCTTCTTCTATGAATATGAAGTTGAAATAGTTTTTTTTTTGAGGTGATGTTTTAGTTTCCATTGATGTCGAAAAGTCGAAAGCTTCATAACCTGATAAGAGAGCAAGAGGCAAACCCTAGCGCTTTTTCCTCCACTAGAGACCAGAATCCTAGCTCCGCCGCCGACGAATCTGTTGACGATGAACGCGACGGCGGCGACGAAATCGAGGAGGTCCATTGCCATATTGTTCTTAATGAATTTCCCGGTGGGTCGGAGACCTTCGAATTAGCGGCGAAGTTCTGCTATGGAGTCAAGATCGACTTGACTGCCTCCAATGTTGCACCTCTCCGCTGCGCCGGCGAGTTTCTCGAGATGACGGAGGAGTACTCCGAGGACAACCTCATTTCGAAGACTGAGAGGTTTCTCTCCCAATCGGTGCTCAAAAACTTGAATGACTCCCTTAGAGCTCTGAAATCGTGCGAGAAGTTGATGCCTCTGGCGGAGACTTTAGGGATTGAGCAGAGGTGCGTCGACGCAGTCGCCTCAAGAGCTTCCTCAGCCGATCCGACGCTGTTCGGTTGGCCGGTCAGCGACGGAGCCACCACCGTCACCGTCAACAGCGGTCGTGATTCTTCGAAGCAGATTCTGTGGAACGGGATTGAAACCGGTCGCAGAAGAAAAGGACTTGGGAGAGCCTCCAATGCCGAGTCGTGGTTGGAGGAGCTGGCGCATCTGAGCGTGCCGTTCTTCAAGCGGTTAATCCTCGCGATGAGAAGCCGAGATCTGAACTCCGAGATGATCGAGAGCTGTTTGATGCATTACGCCAAAAAGAGAATCCCTGGAATTTCGCGGACGAATAGGAAGCCATCGTCGTTGTCTACAGTAGTTTCAGAGAGCGAACAGAGAGAGCTCTTGGAGACCGTGATTTCGAATCTTCCATTGGAGAAAACCTCCTTGCGATCTTCAGCTTCAACCGCCACGAGGTTCTTCTTCGGGTTGTTGCGCACGGCGAACATACTGAACGTCTCGGAATCGAGCAAAGCCGCTCTGGAGAAGAAGCTAGGATCGCAGCTCGAGCAAGCCACTCTCGACGACCTCTTAGTTCCTAGCTACTCGTATCTGAACGAGACGCTATACGACGTCGATTGCGTGGAGAGAATTCTAGCCTACTTCTTGGACGGCTTGGAAGAGAGAAATTCAATCGAAATCGAAGGCCATGACGGCGGCGGCAATGGCGTCAGATCGCCATCGCTGATGCTCGTCGGAAAACTAATCGACGGATACCTATCGGAGATTGCTTCCGATGCCAATCTGAAACCGGAAAAGTTCTGCAATCTAGCGATGTCTCTACCGGATCAAGCAAGACTCTTCCACGACGGACTTTACAGAGCCGTCGACGTCTATCTCAAGGTATAATTCCAAATCAAAGTCCACATTATCAATTCAATTAGGTTTTTGCTGTCTCAATTCCGAAAATTTTCGGTTCTCAGGCTCATCCATCGATATCGGAATCCGATCGTGAGCAGATCTGCGGCGTTCTGGACTGCCAGAAGCTGACGCTCGAGGCGTGCACTCACGCGGCGCAGAACGAGCGGCTGCCGCTCCGGGCGGTGGTGCAGGTCCTTTTCTTCGAGCAGCTCCAGCTCCGCCACGCCATCGCTGAGAATCTTATCGCCGTCGAGGCCGCTCAGACCGACGCCGGCAGGCCGTCGGTCCTCCGAAGGGAACGAGCAGACGAGGAAGACGAAGACGAAGTGGAAGAAGACGACGAGGACGCCGGCGAGGCAGAGAACCAGAACCGAGCGGGCATTTCGGCGGCCGAGGGTAACACGTGGAGGGCGGCGGTGAGAGAGAATCAGGTGCTACGCCTGGACATGGATAGCATGAGGACGCGGGTTCACCAACTGGAGAGGGAATGCTCCACAATGAGAAAGGCAATCGAGAAGATCGATAAGAAGGGCCCACGTGGCACCGGCAACCCCGGCGAAGGCGGCGGCGGTTCCGGCAAAGGATGGAGAGGATCGTTGACCAAGAGGTTCGGTTGCAAGTTCAAGACTCAGGTTTGCGATTCCCATGAACCTTCAGTCGTGGACAACAGAAAAGGACGACGAAATAATCACCGTCACAATCATCATCATTATGATCAACATCATCAGCATCAGCAATAGGGTTTCCCCACACGAATACTTCTAATGGGTCCCCTGTTTTTTAGGCGTGTGATTGAGATCTTACTTACTACGTCTAAATTGATGAATAAATCCAAATATTTATTTATTTTTCTCGTTGGAATTAAGTGCCACCAAAAAACAGACTTGTTTTCCACTTAAATGATTTTGTTCATCCGTCCATTCAAAAAAAAAAAAAAAAAAACGCTTCTTTTGAGGTGATTGGGATGCGTCGTTGAAGAATGTATATTGTGATGATGATGATGATGATGTATAATTTGTGGAAACTGAAAGTGGATGAGAGAAGGGAAAAAAGAACTTAACTTTGGACTCCCTATTTGTAAGTACACATGCAAATGCATGACTTTTCAACTGTTATTTTTCACCAATTCAAAGTTAGAATTATGACTTTGGAGGGTGTTAAGGGTGGTATGATTGGGTTGAATATGGGAGAAGTCTTAGCCAAGGAAAAACAGAGCACATGTCTGTTGGATCTTTGTTTGTGTTGATATATATATATTTTTTCTTGGCTAGTGATGATTACCCTTTCTGTCAAAGGAAAATCTGCTTTTCTTCTTTAAGAAGATTCAAAGTTGTATGAAGGCCCTACTCATCAGAAACAAGATCAGTCTATTTTTTTTTGACTGGCCCTAAATTGTTTAATTAGTTTTAACATTTAAATCTTATTTTTGTATTTAGGTTGGTAAGTTTAAATAATTTGTCAAAGAAAATAAGAAGACAATTAAGAGGACAAAAAAATGTGACTATAGATTTGAACTCACTAATCTATTCATCCTCAAATAACTAATTGGTTGTTTGGCCCTTCGATAAAACCAAAGCTCTTAATATCTATAGTAAAAATATAAAAATTAATATAATATAATATTTTTATATGTTATAGTGTTTTTAACCGACTGATTCTAATCAATTGGTTCTCTTAAACACCTTATAAAGTTTTCTTTTTACAGCCCCTTTTTTATTCTAAGCTTCCAAATCACCAAATGGATTCATGAAAAACCAAGGTCCTTGTAAAGGGTTTTTAGTCAACTCATGGGGGCTCCAAAAGCATTATATGTTTTGGACCTAACAGGGAGACTTAATTAAAGGGAACATGGAATTATTACCTTATCAAGAAAAGAAAATATTATTCTCGTCCCTATCATAAAATCAGACATTGATGGTTGGTGATTGCCTCATCTATGGGTAATCTCTCTACCAAATTAAAGATGGGAAAGAACCTACAAACAAGTGGGAGGAGGGTGTCAATTTCAACCGACCATAGTTTTTGATTCACAAACCGACCATGTGAGAGCCCCATTATGATGAACAATCATAAAACTGCTCAGAGCTAAAGCTTTTTTGCAAGTCTGATCAAAACTACTCTCTATGTCTCTAAAGTGCTCCAAAGTAAACGGCTTTCTTTTTCTGAAAAGTTTTCATAGGAATTTGACTGAATGAGAATAGTCTTGGGATAATAATATGAAGGGATATTTACATCTTTATCCTCTGCGTTTTACTATTATTAAAATACCATAATGTTTTTTTTAAAAAAAAATCATAGCTTTACATTTTAAACCGTTTGATTTTTATACATTTTTATTCTCAATTTAAGTTTAATTTATATCTATTTTGCCCAGTAAAATTTCACGGATCTCTTTTCTAATTAATGATTTCAGTTGAACATATAAAACTAGGTATAACATCCAACCAAACGGGAAATAACTAAAACTAAAAATTACATATTTAGCTAACAAGTGGGCTACGTTATTCTCTTTACAATAGACGCAACAAACATTATCGCTACTAGCTTGAGAGATACCATCTCGAATGTCATCGATAGTCGATAACGTTAGCTTCAAGAGCACGGACCAGATTCTTGACCGCGTTGTACACATTAAACACATCTGTCTCAACCCTCTAAACATCAAAGCCACGCTGAATAGCAAAACACACTCCTTTCCACATGGCCAAGAATTCTCTCGGATTAGGAGGAAAACTACCCAAAATCCATTTTGACATTGCACACAAAACGGTCCTAGTGCAATGCCGAATAACCCCCACCCCATTAAAGTCTAGCACCTCATTTACTGTAACATCCACATTTATTTTGACAGTGCCTGGAAGTGGCGCCTTCCGACCCTTCTCTCCCTGTCCCTCGTTCCTTTTCTTCTCCACTCCTAGGTCCATCCCATTGGCTTGTGGGAAATCTCCCAGGAGTCGCCCTCTTGAGCCACCACCTCCTCCGGCTTCGTTGCATTGCCTTAAAAAATGAACTTATTACGATCTAGCCATAGAGATCAACAAATCTCGCTAAGGACAGCTATATCATCCCTGCTCCCCCTACTCGCCAAATGCGTACAAAATCAGGCAGAAGGTCTACCCTTAAAAGTCCTAAGCAGTGGCCAAAACGATGACCCCACCCAAACCACTTCATTAAAGATACTTCGAAAATATCACATGTCAAAATGCACAATTAACTAAGAAACAATATAGTATGAGTTTAAATTGACAATCTAAAAATATGATAGTTCACGACATAAGATATAATTTTTTTGATAACTTCAAAATTGAGGGTTGTAAATTTCCCTATGTGAAGGTTTCATGATGAAACAAAAGAAACATGTAGGAATTGGACTCAAACACTACAGGCCTAACTTGATAGCCCAATTATCAACTGAACAAGCATAAATTCCCTCTATCAGTTGGTATAAGGGGTGTTGGTATCAGGGGTATTTATGAAATCCATAGAACTATAAGATTCGCCCAAACTAATCCAATCCAAAGGTTTTAGATTGGTTTTAGAAGAGTTTTGGATTGGTTTTGGATTAAAAAAATCTTAATCCGAAAGTTTTAGATCGAATTACGGATTAAAGAATTTTTAATCCGTCCAATTCATGAATTTGAAACCTAATATATATATATATATATGTATATATTTTATAATTTTAATAATGTTTGTGGGTGTATTGACTATAGTTCCTTACCTCGCGATGTTATTCAGGACGATAAGAAATGGTTTTCTAGCTAATTGTTTTGGCAGCCTTTTTTATTTTTTTTTGGATTATTTTCTTTGTTGTTTCTTTTTTTCTTAGTTGCTGCTGTTGTTTTGTTGGTTTGCTGTGCTTGGCCGCTTTGGCTTTTTTTAATGAAGTTTTTGTTGCTACTGTTGTTTTGTTGGTTTGCTGTATGTGGCCACTTCTGGCTTTTTTAATGTAGTTCTTGTTTAGAAAAAACAAAAAAGAAACTAAATAATTTATTTTGAGATTTTTTTAAGGTCATAACTCAATCCGTAAATCTAATCTGAAGATTTTGGATCAGATTACGGATTGTGATTTTTTAATCCGAAAGTTTTAAATCATATTACGAATTGAGATTTTCTCATTTTGAATATTTAAAGTGGATTACATATTAACCTTTAATCCGTAACATCTAATCTGTGAACACCCTTAGTTGGTATATCATTTCTTTATTATTATTATTATTATCTCTACTATTTTTTTTAGTCATACTATTTCTTCTAACTAAAAAAGTCAAAATATTCTTAAATAATACTTATATTAAAACCTTAATTTAAAACATTTGTGATCAATAGGGTTAATGAGATAATTAGCCCAATTATGTTTGTTGAATTAAAATATGATTATAATTTGTAAAAATTCTACAAATGTCTCATAATAATATCATTAAAATTATTTATATGTAATTATATAATACAATATGTAATATCATTGAAATAATTACTATATCATTAGAAATATTTTTAAAATATTTTAAATATTGTGTTAGTTTTAATTTCATAACAATAATTTAAGCCTGTATTGTAATTTTTTCTTCTTTTTTTTTTTTAAATTGACCCCATTTGTCACGGTGCAGGAGAATTAAAAAACTCTCTGGGTTGCCACGTGGAATGCCAGTAACTTCCCACGTCTTCCAGAGTGGTCGCCCCCAGATACGGTGAAATGAGAGAACCCAACACTCAAAATCCCACGAAAAAGAGAGAGAAAAACGTTGAGAGATCCGAAACTCGTGTGTTCTTTCACATTATCTATGTTCTGAAGATGACTCAGCTGAAAACCAGGGGCACTCCACTTATTAGTTTCAAAACAACTTCCCAATAGATTGATATTAAAATCCAAAAACAGTCAAGAACTCTGAATTGTCCTAAACTCGTCCTTTGTTCTATCTCCTTTTCTTTTCCTCGTTTTGGTGTGAATTATTGGATTGAGATCTGAAGATAGCAAAATGGGCAGGGATTATTTGGCCATGAAAACAGACCCGGCAACGGCTGATTTGATAAATTCTGACATTAATGAGTTGAAGATCGCTGCCAGGAAGCTATTCAATCATGCCACTAAACTTGGTGGTTTGGGATTTGGCACTGCTTTTCTCAAATGGGTCGCTTCTTTCTCTGCCATGTGAGTGCTCTCTTTCTCATGTCTCTCTTTATTCTTACCATTTCTGAACCACGCAAATGAATACCTAATTTTTATTTTATTTTTATTTTTTGAAAAGAATACCCAAATGTTGTTCTAAGCTGTTGATTTGTGTCTTATCATCTTGCGTTTGGTTCTGAATCTTTCCGGGGGCTCGGAAGGATGAACATTTTTAGTTACAAAGAATGTAAAATTTTTTATGTGTTATCGTAATAATAAAAAAATTATGAAAATATTAAATTTTTATGTATTATAATAAAAGTAATTTTAATTTCTTTTTTTACTGCTTTGAGGGAAAAATTGCACTGTTATTGCTTTGAATTGGGAAAGTGACGATAAAGTTCCCATTTTCTTTTCTCTTCTTTGTCATTTTGCATGTTTTACAGAGTTAAAGTGATACACTTTTCAGATGCACAAAAAAAAAGTGGATTTTTTTAATGTCAGTTGACTTTTCCAATTCTTAAATGGAAGAGTCAGCAAAAGTGAAAATGGCTTCTTGCACACTTCGTTGTATTGGAGGGATCACCTGTGACAACTTGCGATAATTGAATGGGCCGGTTAGCTCTTAGGTTTAAATAAAAATTTAAACTTAAAATTTAAACTTTTACAAGAGAAAACACAAAAAAAAGGTTTGAATTGTAGTTTAATATATGTGACAAGTTGGGTCAATCATGTTATTAGAATCACATTATGTTCAACTTTTAACAAAATTTTGTTGCAAAAACAAGAAGACTACCAAATAGTATATGTCCCTCTTTTGAGTTTTTATGTAAAAGCAAGAATTTGACTTAAAGAGTCAATAGGTTGTTTGATGGTTTCAGCAAAACATGAATGTGCCAAACACTCTATTTTGATTGATAGAATTAAACCAACTTAGGAAAAACATGAATTTGTTCGATTGCTTTCAACATGCTACTTTGGAGTTGAACTTGTTGTAAAACTTAATCTTAGATGAAAATTATAATCAAACCCGGATCGTTCATGTGAAATCACCGAGAGAATTAACAAGATACGGAAGCTAACCTGAATCCATCGATTAGAATGTGATTCCCGAGTCTTGAGGTTGAGGATCTTCTAAGTTTAGTATTTAAGCCTTCCTTTAGAGAAAGTCTCTGTATTTCCACCGTAATCTCTCTGAGGATGGGTCCTAGAAAGAAAACGTACACACTGACTTGAGAACCACAACCATTTTATATAACTGCACTTATCAATTATCCTTAATTACTAATTTAATCCATCATAAGATCAGTAATTATATCTTGGTCTCTACACATAGGAAGCCTACACTTGATAATACATTTGAAACCCAAAACTTAAATTGATCACTTTAAATAGGCTAACCTTATAACTTATAATGCACATTTATTTAATATATTAGCCCATAAATTGGATTTAACTCCCACAGAACTAACCATCTTCCATGTTTGTTTCAGTTATTTGTTGATATTGGATCGAACAAACTGGCGAACAAATATGCTAACTTCACTTTTGGTCCCCTACATTTTCCTGAGTCTTCCCTCGGTGCTGTTCCACTTTCTGAGGTAATAATCCTTCACATTAAAGTAATTTTCTTTGGAAAGGACTTCTTTTTTGTTGCTAAATTTGCTTCATTTCTATTCAGAGGAGAGGTTGGAAAATGGATTGCTTTCATTGCAGTTGTGCTAAGGCTTTTCTTCCCTCGACATTTCCCAGGTAAAAGGCTTTACTTTTACAGTCTGTGATTGATTGATTGATTTATTTATTTATTTTGGTTTTTGTTTTTTTTAATTTACATTTACTTGAGTTGCTAATGTAATCTGAATCAAATACTAAGCAGGCTTTCTCGCTTATAATGTCAATCTCTTATCATACTTGAGATCAGATACTAAAATTTTTCATTCTTCATCATTAAACCGAATCAATTTGAGATCAAGAACCACAAGTAACAGACTTAACAGATCTCAATTAGAAAAAATGACTAACCAAATCTCCGACCAATGAACATGTACGAATCAATCCATAAGCAATTTTTAACAATGTTTGGAGAAAATTCTCGTAGGCCCGACACCGGGACTGGAATCCATCTAGAAGATAACTTATCATCAGAAAACATTAACACCCTCAGAGTTTGATGATTTTCTTGAATTCTCTCTCACTCGAACTCCAAGAAACCTCAACATTTCCGAGAGCACTTATTAGAAAGACAATCTTAGAATTCTCACAGAAAATTACTAGGTGTGATTGTCTTGCAAGACCAAATATCTTGTCTTTTATACTAGTCTCAAATTTCTGAAGCTAGTAGTTAGAAGGGGATTTCCAAATTTGGCCTTCAACTAACAATAACTGTTTATCTACTTGTTTCATCAGCTACAACCACAAGCGTACAATAGATGAAGATTCTCTTACCTTGTCTTTCAACTTGAATAACTTTCAAACAAGCAAAAACACTATGAGCCTATTTCGCAGTCGGACCAGACCATTTTTTCGGTTATGAATAGTATAAAACTCTCACATGTTACAGCAACAATAAAAAAATCACTACAGCATAAAGCTCTCACATACTACAGTAAAAATAGTTCTAACCAAAGATTCTAACCACCCTACCAAACACCCTATATATGTGTCATGTTCTTTCCATTTTCCAACATAAAAATGCATATCTACTTGTTTGATCAGCTAAAACCACAAGCGTGCGATAGATGAAGATTCTCTTACCTTGTCATTTAAAGGGTGTTTGGTATGGTGGTGGGATACATTGGTTAAAATTGTTTTTACTGTAACATGTGAGAGCTTTATACTGTAGTAATTTTTTTTCTTTTTACTGTAATATGTGAGAGCTTTACACTATTCATAACTGAGATAGTGGTTAAAACTAGGGCCGGTAATTTCAAACATGACACGATGACACGATAAGAAAACAACATGAGATAAACGGGTTTGGACCGCATGTTTATTAATTGAGCCATAAATGGGTTGGCACGAAAAATGCAAAAATAAACGGGAGACGTCTAACGTGCCTTAACACGTTTAATTAAACCGGTCGTAAAGGTGTCGACACGGCACAACATGACCCGCCTTTTTATAACACACTTAGACTTAAAAATAAAAATATTTGAAATATTTATAGTAGGTTAGTATTAATTAGATATTGTGCTTTTGTTAATTTTTTTTATATTTTAAATTTTTTGTTAATTGGGTCATAAACGTGTCATATGTGTGTTGTTATCGTGTCAACCCGTCACTGTCCGCTTAATAATTGTGTTAATCGTTGTGTTAATCGTGTCGTACCGTGTTACGTGTGCCATAGGCGTGTCGTGCTTGTATTTGTATTTATGGCACGTTTATTAATCGTGTCATGTTCGTATTTGGCCTAAATGTGTCGTGTTGTAAACGTGCTGATATAAACACAACATAAACATGATTTTGCCACCCCTAGTTAAAACTACTCCTTGCCAAACAACATGTTAATTTGAACAACTTACAAACAACAAAAACACTATCCCGCCGTTTGCTTTTTGTTGCAACAATCCACAACTACACAATTGTAATCCTACCAGCATGACACACAAAAACAATAACAGAAACAAGAAAAGCGTACCAGAATAACAGTAATCAAACAAACAAAGAATTGCAGATATATCAGAAAGAATTACACCAAAATTTTTTGAGGTTTGGGAGCAATGAACTCCTACGTCCTCGGGATTGGAACTACTTGTGAAGATTACCAACGGAGTACTAGATTTACACCCTCAGAGATCGGTTTCAAAACTTGATCAATTTTCGTCAAAGCTCTCTTACAAAACCTCCATAATTTTCTCAGTATCCCTTCTCATCCCAAACATTCTTGGTAGTCTTCTCACAACAATAATCTCAAAAGCTAAAACTAAAAACTGTAATATCTTTGCAATATGTCTGATATGCTCTCCAAGAGAATCGGGTGCAACTGCCTTTGCGAGTTGCAAATACTTCCAACTGAATTCCATTGGCTTCAAACCTGACTTCTCACGTCTCCAATCACCATATGCCACCTCATAAAACCTCAAATTTTTATCAAAGCCTATATATATATCCTCAAGAGATTGCTAAAGCACCTAATGTTCACGTGCATTGGTGAATGGAGTTCTCTCATCATAGTCATTAGTTTCATGATACTTTGCAAATAACCATTTTTGGATGCTTTCAGATTGGTTGGAGATGCCCGGATCCCTGATTCTTCTTCTGGTTGTGGCTCCAAACTTTTTTGCGCACACATTGAGAGGTAGTTGGGTGGGCGTTGTGATATGTCTCTTCATCGGCTGCTACCTTCTGCAAGAGCACATCCGGGCGTCTGGCGGGTTCAGAAACTCCTTCACTGAACGCCATGGAATTTCAAACACAGTTGGCATTATTCTGCTTTTGGTCTATCCTGTGTGGGCTCTGGTCCTCCATTTTGTGTAGGGTTTGCCTTTGTTATTGTAGGCTGCTTCAGCAAACTGTTATTTTTTCAACATGTATCTTTTAAAACTCTACTATGTTGTCAGCCATAAATATGTTTGTTCTTTTGTTATCCTCTATAATTTGAATATGAAGAAAGAGATTAAAAAGTTGCTGTTTTTATATTCTTGTTGATAAAACCAATGACCTGATATACACTTGAATTTTACTTTCTACGCTTATTGATCGAAATTAAATAGCTAAATAATAGAGCATTTTAATAAGCCTTTCATAATGACATGTTAATCCCTCGAGTATAACTCACCTTAAGCAACAAACACAAATAGCACATAAAGAAAGTATAACTTCTTGAAGAAAATAAGAAGAGAGAATCACCATCATTTTAAAAATAAGCGGCAACTTTAATCTTATCAATTTAATGGTTCTACTAAAATTATTTTAAGTTCTAATGGTTGAGATGGGGTCTTAAGCATATCAAATCTAAGATTAACGGAAATAGTAGGACAGTGTGTGTATATATATATGAACTTGTTTTCAATAGTTATCTTTTTTATGGTTGCTTAATATTTAATGACGTGGAGTGATAAGAATCTAATCTTATTAATTATCATAATTTTTTTATCAATTTATGAATTAATTACAAATATCTGATTCATATCCAACAATTGACAAAAACTACACTTATTATAAACATAATCATTAAAACTACACCCATATATATATATTGAGGGGTGTGTATATATTTATAATTTAGTGTAGTTTTAATGTAATCAAAAGCGTGAATGAAACACACGAAAATGACCATATTTAAGTAACGGTAGGCTGGAAAGGAATTTGTGGACAATTGAATACCATAAATGTATTTATGGGACAGGTGTTACCTCTATCTAACTAAAAGTGTTGTGGTCAAAACGCTAAAGAATTTTGTGTGTTTTATTATTACTATTATTATTATTATCATTTTGACAATACAGTGACTGGAATTTTCTTTTATTGTTTTAGAAATTGGAGCAAATGGCCAACCAATTTCTTTGTTTTCAACAGGAGAGGATGGTTGAAGTTTCTTGTAGTCGTAAATTACACATAGATTTCCTCGATAAATATCAGATTCACATCTTTTTAATTCAGACAAAACTTACCAAAACGACATCTTTTCAAGAATGAGAACTTCAAGAAGTTTTTTTTTTTTTTTCATTAATCGACATATTGTTTTTAGCATGAGAACTTCAACCAATTTTTTATTGAAGTTTTCTCCCCGCTAAAATGGGCAATTTCCGTAAATAATTTTTTATAAATTTTATTTTTGGGAAATTTAGATATACAACAAAATTTTACTACTTATGCATAAATAGAGCAAAATTTTAAAATACTTTACAAATAGAAAAATTGAAAATAAAATACAAAAAAATATCATGAAATAATTATACTACTACTTGAAATAACTATTACAAGGAATTTTTAGGGTTAAAAGCGGTAGAGGTCTCAGAATTTTTAACATTGTAAAAATTTAGTCATTGAATTAATTTAAGAGACTAAAATGGTTTCTAAACTTTTAACATTGTGATAATTTGGTTATTTAATCAATTTAATAGACTAAAATAATCCTTGAATTATTTTTTAATAGCAAAATCAGTTTTATCTATTAGTTACTTTTAAAATTTGAATAGAAAACATTACGATGGCCTTCCCCCTGCAACAATCCTCCTCACAACACTGACTTTACATCACCCCCTCACTATACTGTCTTCGCAACAAAACCACCTTGTAAACTGCCTTGCTATCTCTCACCTGATTAGCCACACTACGACACTATACCGTCATAATACTACTACGTCGACCATCATTATTTTAACTTATTAAATTAATTCAAAACCAAATTACCACAATATTAAAAGTTTAGGGACTATTTAACCTTTTAAATTAATTCAATAATTAAACTGCCAAAATGTTAAAAACTTCAAGGACGTCTAAAGCTATTAAACTTATATTTATTTGAGGAATTTTCATATATACCACGTTTGAAACTTACTTTATAGGTGTCATAAATATTTAAATTTGATATAATTTAAACACATAATATAAATAATACCGTAACATTATTTTTTTCAAGTGGGATATGAATACAATTTATTTTTACAAATGTGATGTGACATATAATTTTCTGTGTTTTAATTCTTGTTTATTTTAAGTAGGTCAGAATTGCGGATGAGCCCATGCCCTGAAGTCTTTAGGCACTGGTGTTTATTTATTCGCGAGAGGGTATATTTGGTAAATCATGTTCACCAAAAGCGAAACCCTAACCCTAAGATGGCCTCCGCGACCTAATAAAAAGGACCCAACCGCCTCTTTATTAATCAACAGGCAGTTTCGTTTACGCACAAAAATCTTTGCTTTTCTTTTCTTTTCTTTTTTTTTTAATTTTTTTGTTTCTTCTATATACAGATTCTTAGAAGCCAATCATACAGTTTTGATTGTTTTATGAAAAGATTTTGTGAAGGATGGTTTTTATATTTTGGGATTAACGAGAGGGGTTTTCTCGGTGATGATCAAACAAAGATGACGAGTCCGATCAAAATCCATTCTTTTAAACCCTGACGACAATTCGAGGCATTTGTCTGAGAGGCTACCCTCCTCAATCTGATTTCCTATTTTTTTCTTTAATTTTTTTCTCATTTTATTTGATTAATTTATTTTGATTTTATTATTTTTTTTTTTTGTAAAAGATTGAAGTCTGGCATGGTGATGATATGTTTTTTTCTGATACATCAATTGATGAACATTTAACCTCCTACTCATACTGAATGCCTGATTTTTTTTCTTACATTTTTTTAAAAAAAATTTCTCTTTTTTTCTAAAGTTTGGATTTTTATGAATTTAAATGTCGATTTTTATTGTTGATTTGTTTTATTTAATTTTTTTAAATAAACATGAGAGAAGAAGGATGGTGTGGCGATGATGAGAAAAGGAGTTAAAACTAAATCCTCTGAGGAGCATCGATGATTCAGTTTCAAGCACTTTTGAGCTGTTCCTCCTTAATCTCTCAAAATCCTCTTCTTCTTTATTTATTGATGGTTTTTGTTCCTTAATTTCGATGAATTTATCCCTTTTTCTTTGCTAATCGTTGATTCAGAATTCTCAATGATCGCTCAACAATTTATTTCTTTGAAAAGTTTTTTGAAAATTCACTTTTATTGAAAAGGGTGAACGAAAATGGAAAAACGACGTGGTCTTGTTCGAACGGCATTTGGAAGTAAAGATATGAAACACCTTGGAGTCTATTATAAACAACTCCATCGTCTTTTTTAAAACGACAATAATTGATATGGAGTTCGGCATATACGACAACATAACTAAGTACCCCATTATTAAATTGAAATGCGCTGATTTTTTTTTTTTTTTATATTGTGGAAATAAATTTTACTCTGAAAGTCAAATTTTACATGGTTATCGTGGACAGCTTAATTCACCAATCCATGATTGCAATCAATATGCTGTTTGCCTTAGCGGTGGGTTTGGTTTCTACCACAAACTTATTATAAACAGTATAAAATTTTTATATATTATTGTAAAGTTTTTATATTATATATTACAGTAAAATAATTTTAACTAATAATTTTTATCACCTTTTCAAACATCCTAAATGAAATTTCTTTGAAAAAAACTGTCGTTTGAAGAATTTTTCAAATAGAAGATTCGAGTGAAAGTCAGGTGTTGGGTGAGAGTGATTGTGTCGTTGGTGCGCAATTGGATGCTCTTTCATTGACAAATGGCGACATCTAGCTGAAATGAGCAACAGTTTTATCTTTATGACGACAACAAGGTAAAAACGACAAAATGTTTCTATGCCACGTCATCCGTTAATCCACCGACATCATTTTTGATGAACGACGGTTTTTTTTGAAGAGAACGACAATTAACTTTTTTAAGCAAACAAAGTAACCGACATCAGTGTTGATGAACGACAATTACCCTTTTTTAAGGGAACGACAAATGCCTATTAAGGCAATCAAAACAGAACACATCTGAAAAATGCCTCTGTTTCATATCTTAAGAACGACAGTGTCGACGAGCCTAGTTAGTTGCAAGTTTTTTTGAGCTTTATTTGAAAGCAGTGGTATTATATATATATATATATAAAGACTGTGTCAATTCTTCATCAACAAGACTCGTGGAAATGGGTTACGGTTGCTTTGCGATTTGTGAGGGCCATGACAACAATACAAGAAAACCATTTATTTCTTAGACACAAGCAACAAGAAAATGTGGAAAACAGTAGCAATCTCTTGCAAACAAAAGCAAATGGTTAAGGGTATACTCAAAATTTCTGTCCAATTTTAATGTTTTAAATGATATCTATTTAATCATTATTTTGATATATTATTTAAAAAATTTTAAATAATATCTAATTAATTTTTACATGCTTTTTATTAAATAATATGTTATAATATAATTGGCTAGACACCGTTTAGGTTTTTAGGATATTAAAAATTGAACAAAAGATTTGAGCCTAATAAGAGTAAGATTAAAATTGCATCCTTTTTTATAAATTCAGGATGTTGGACTTTCTAGAACTCTTTCAACACATATGTTTACTTTGAGACTGTTGTCCTTGTTCTTCGCTGGCTCTTCTTCTTCTTTTCATATTTATCATTATAAATTAATCATAGAACTGATAGATTACAATTCTTCTTTAAGAATTATTCAATAGTTCATTTTTTTGAGGTAAAAACACACACACTTGTGTTCTATCAATAAATAGAAAATAAAATACATATATTTTTATTCTCTGAATAGGAAAATGCATATATGATCATCGGCTTTGCATAAAGTTCGAATAAGAAAACATGTTGCAATCTATGCTTTGCCCTAAAAGATTATATAAATATGTATGTCTATATATATATATGCTGTCCCACTTTTATGATGTTTTTCGTTCCACATTGTATATCATTTGTGCATTTGTAATACCGTATGAAAAATGTTATAAATGTCTGCCGACAAGGCCACCGGAGACCACCAGACTCTTGAAGACTCATGTATGTGTGTTCGTATGTATGTACAAGTATAAGAATTATTTTATTTGCCTAAATTAGTTGATTTCTTATGCGAAGGCATACGGGCTCTTTAGGCGTTCGAATGTCAATGAGGGATACTTGTAACCCAAAGGAGGAATTCTTGATTAATAATTTAACAAATAAATATGTATAAATCATTATAGGATATAATCCCAATTGTTCGTTCTCTAACGTGTTCGCGTGCTTCTCGTTATTGGGCTCTGCTAGAGTTTTATCAAAAAAAAAAAAAACTTGTGCCACTCCCCTCTTTCCCTTGGCTGAAGTTCGGCAAAGCTTTCGGGCTGGTGGTCGGACCTTGGCTCCAGGAGAGGGGGTGGGCTTTCTCAGTTGCAGCTGAAAATGGAGGGAGACGGGTGGAACTCGGTGAGCCTGAAGGTGGGGGGACTGAAGGGGATTTGTGCAGGTGAGGTCGGGTCGGAGGGAGAGGGGGTTGAGAGCCCCGTGGGTTTCCCTCTGTGTGCGCAGCGGAGGAAGGTGGGGAGGCTCGGGCTCGAAATTAGAACTAGAGGGAGAAGGCGTTGCCGCAGCAGGGTGGATCTATTCCGGGAGGACTTTGGTGGGTCGGAGGCGCATCGGCCCCCTCGACGGCGATGAACTGCACGGCCGGGTTTGTGAAGATATTTTCTATAAATTGAAGTAGTTACAACCACTAGTAAGGCAGTTATGAGGCATTTTATTCTATGAGACTTTGTCCAAGACTGCAGCTTGTGTAGACTCTCATTTGTTGACTTGTCCATGTCCAATTGGCTGTAGCTGAAGTTGTGTTATTTTCTTAGTCACACTGAATTACAATTAGTTAGCACATATAAGATACCTGAGAGAGAATAGGCATGAGTTGATTGTATTCTGGTTTCTTTGGGATTTCTCTGGATGTTGAGCTCGGGGGGCTTCTCGTACAGGGGTGAGGAGAGTGTTTGTTTCCTGGGAAATTCCTTTTTACAGAGAGTAAGCTTGGTGAGTGTAGTGCTTCTAAGAGTGTGTAATTCTCTAATTCTAATGGATCAAACTAGGGCAGAACTTGCCCTAACTTGGATGTAGGATTATTTAAGATCCCAACCAAATATAAATCCTTGTGTCCAATTTTCATTCTGCTTTCTTGCAATTTCTTGTTCGTGTGTAATCTACTCCTATTTTTCTTCACAAACTGGCATCAGAGCTAGGATTTCTAAAGTTTGAAAGCAATTCTTGGAGCTAACCTGAAGCTGTGGAGTTCATCTATCTTCTTTGATAAACTTTGCAAAATCATCAACATCTTGTGTGAGCACTTCCTGGCCAGAAGCTCAAATCAACAATGACGGCATCTAAATATGAGACCAAGAAGTTTGATGGGAATAATGATTTCAATCTCTGGAGGGAAAAGATGATTGCACATCTCGGCAATCTTGGACTGGACGAAGCGCTCAGAGAAGAATCCACGATCTCAGATTCTGTTCCAAATAAAGGTGAGATTCTAAAAAAGGCTAGAAAAACAATTGTTTTAACTCTTAGTGATCAAATTTTAAGGAAAGTGGTTAAAGAAAAATCTACCTGTGATATGTGGAATAAACTAGAGCAATTGTATATGACGAAATCCCTTCCCAATAGGATTTATCTGAAACAATGATTCTATGGTTTTAGAATGGATGAGAATAAAACCATAAATGAAAATATAGATGAATTCACCAAACTCTTGTCGGACTTAGAAAATCTTGAAGTCAAGATTGAGGAGGAGGATCAAGCAATTTTCTTATTGAACTCTCTGGCTTGGCAATAAGAACAATTGAGGGACACATTAAAGTATGGTAGAGAAACTCTGTCACTTGATGAGGTTCTGGGGGCAGCCTATTCTAAGCAAACAAGGTCAAATGTTGAAGGCCTAAATGTCAGAGGTAGATCTTTAGAAAGAAAAAACCAATCAGGCAGAAGTAAAGAATTCTCAAGATCAAAATCAAGAACTAAGAGAACATGTTGGGTTTACAAGAAGGAAGGACATTTTAGGAGAAATTGCCCTCGAAGAAAGGCAAATGCCCCTAAAATTGATCAACTAAACCCTATGGAAACTACTAATGTCTCAGATGGTTATGAGACTGTGGATGTTCTTGCAGTCACTTGTGATGATCATAATGAAGAATGGATCCTGGATTCTAGGTGTACTTTCCACATGACACCCAGAAAGGAGTGGTTCTTTGATTACAAAGAAGTGACTGCTGGAAAAGTCTTGATGGGAAACAATGTGTCCTGCAATATCTGTGGGATAAGATCAATAAGACTTAGGATGAGGGATGGCATAATAAAGATCCTTGCAAAGGTTAGGCATATACTAGATTTAAAAAGAAATATGATTTTACTTGGAAACCTGGACTCGAATGGTTATTCATACAAAGCTGAAAAAGATGTTCTAAAGGTGGTAAAGGGCTCTATGGTGGTGATGAAAGGCATTCTAAAACAAAGGCTGTATGTACTACAAGGGGTAACTGTGATTGGAGAAGCTACTATGTTAGTAACCAAGTATGACCAGACAGTCGTGTGGCATAGGAGACTAGGCCGTATGAGCTTCAAAGGATTGCAAGAGTTATGTAAACAAGGGCTCCTAGAGCAAAAGCACATTACCAACCTGGAATTTTGTGAGAGCTGTATTTTTGGAAAGGCTCAAAGGCTCAAATTTGCAGCTGCAATCCACAAGACTAAATCTACTCTAGACTACATTCACTTAAACTTGTGGGGGCTCACTAAAGGTACCTATATCAATACTTCATTACCTTTTTGGATAACTATTCAAGAAAAGTGTGGATTTATTTTTAAAGACAAAGGATAAGGATTTTAATAAGTTTGTTGAATGGAAAACCTTGATTGAAAATCAAACTAATAAGAAAATTAAAAGGTTAAAGACAGATAATGGCTTAGAATTTTGCAGTAACCAATTCAAACTATATTGTTTTGAAAATGATATAGCTAGGCATCACACTTGCACTGATACACCACAATAAAATGGCCTAGCTGAACGCATGAACAAAACCATTATGAATAAAGTGAGATGCATGCTTGATGAATCTGGTTTACCTAAGAAATTTTGGGCAGCATGTTATTTAATTAATAGATCACCTCATGTTGCATTAGATTTTAAGGTTCTTGATGAGAAATGGTCTAATGAAAAACTTGATTATAACCACCTTAGAACCTTCTGTTGTTTTGCTTATGCGCATGTAATCAGGGTAAACTTAATCCTAGGGCCAAGAAAGGGTTTTTCTTGGCTTTCCATATGGTGTAAAAGGATATAAGGTATAGTTATTAGAAGAGCAAAAATGTGTAATAAGTAGGGATGTAACTTTTAATGAAAATGTGTTTTACAAAACTAACACAAATACTCAAAGAATTGCCAGCTCTAAACAAGCTGAGCAGATCCCTATACCACAGGTTGAAGTTCTAGAAAAACCTACAAGTTTACCTGAAGAAGGTGGAGCTACTGCATAAGATCAAGCAAATGAAACTGATCTTGAGGAAACACATCAAGATGTAATCTAAGATGATGAAGTAGTAGCTGAGCAAGGATAAGATGATTAATTAAGAGATTACCTAGCAAGAAGGGAGACAAAAGATTTTATTCATGTCTCTGCAGCTCTATCTAGTGTGTCACGCTGGGAATTGATAAACGACTTTCTATCTCCGTTGAAGTGAAAGCTTACTTGATCGATGTATGGGATATACCTGAAAGGGCAGAGATAGACCGAGGAGACAAATAAAACCTCCTTCAAGGTTTGCCACTGCAGATCTAATAGCTTTTGCCCTGAGTGTAGCTGATGGAATTGAATCAAATGAACCTACAAATTATTATGAAGCAAGGAAAAGTGTAGATTGGCTATGATGGAAGTAGGCTATGGAGGAAGAAATGCAGTCATTATTAAAGAATGATACTTAGATCTTGGTTGATAGACCTAAAGGGCAGAAACTGATTGGCTGTTAATGGATTTTCAAGAGGAAACCAGGCATTCCAAGAGTCAAGGAAATAAGATTTAAAGCAAGACTCGTGGCAAAGGGGTATTCTCAGGTTGAAGATGAAGACTTTGATGAAGTGTTCTCACCTGTAGTTAAACATACCTCAATTAGAGTCATTTTGGCTCTAGCAGCAATTAAAGACTTAGAATTAGAGCAACTTGATGTTAAGACTACTTTCTTACATGGCACACTTGATGAAAGGATTTATATGACTTAACCTGAGGGGTTTATTGAGAAGAAGAGCCCACATAAGGTCTGCCTTCTACAAAGGTCCTTCTATGGGTTAAAGCTGTCCCTAGGCAATGGTATCATAGGTTTGATCAGTTTATGATTGCAAAAGGCTTCTCAAGGTCTAAGTATGACAGCTATGTTTATCTAGCCAAATTAAGTGATATGTCCTTTATTTACTTGTTGATTTATGTTGATGACATGCTCATAGCATGTAAGCACAAATATGAAATTGAGAAGCTGAAGGTGGAGCTTAGTTCTAAATTTGAGATGAAGGATCTCGGTGCAGCAAAGAGGATTCTTGGGACGGACATCATCATAGATAGAGAACAAGGACTTTAAACCTTGTCTCAAACAGGTTATTTGAACACACCTATTGGAGCACATTTCAAACTGGTGTCAGTATAGGAACAGGATACAAAGTTGGAAGCCATTCATAGGAAGAATGTGCCATATGCAAATGCTGTTGGGAGCCTTATGTATACAATGGTCTCAACTAGACCTGACATTGCATATGGAGTTGGTCTAATTAATAGGTTTATGAGCAGATTAGGTAGGGTTCATTGGCAGGAGTTAAAAAGCTGTTAAGATATCTTAAAGGTTCAGCTAATTTAAAGCTTACATACTCTAGCAACACAGGAAGCAATTGTGAAATAAAAGGGTATTGTGATTCTGATTTTGCTGGGGACCTTGACAAAAGGAAATCATTATCTAGATATGTATTCACTTTATGAGGAAATACTATAAACTGGAAATCAGGTTTACAACATGTGGTGGCTTTCTCAACCACTAAGGCTAAATACATATATCTGACAAAAGCTACAAAGGAGGCCCTCTGGCTGAAAGGCTTGGTTAGTGAATTGGGAATTAAGCAGGAAAAGGTTATGGTGTTTTGTGACTCTTAAAGTGCTATTCACTTTTCAAAGAATACCGTTTTTCATGAGAGAACAAAACACATAGATGTCAGACTTCATTTCTTAAGAGACAGTATGGCAAGGAAATTGGTCACTATGGAGAAGATTGGCACTGAAGTTAATCCTGCTGATTTACTTACTAAAGTAGATCCAGTGAGTAAGTTCAAGGATGCCTTGAGTTTGCTCAAAATTGTAACCTGAATCACGGGTGTTTTTAGGGCTGTTTTATGTTGAGATCCACTGGAGTGCATCAACTTGCAATTTAGAGCCAAGGTGGAGAATTGTGAAGATATTGTCTCTAAATTGAAGTAGTTACAACCACTAGTAAGGCAGGTATGAGGCATTTTACTCTATGAGACTCTGTCTAAGACTGCAGCTTGTGCAGGCTTTCATTTGTTGACTTGACCATGTCCAATTGGCTATAGCTGAAGTTGTGTTACGTTCTTTGTTACACTGAATTACAATTAGTTAGCACATATATAAGATACCTGAGAGAGAATAGGCATGAGTTGATTGTATTATGTTTTCTTTGGGATTTCTCTGAATGTTGAGCTCGGGGGGCTTCTTGTACAGGGGTAAGGATAATGTTTGTTTCCTAGGAAATTCCTTTGTACAGAGAGAAAGCTTGGTGAGTCAAGTGCTTCTAAGAGCCTGTAATTCTCTAATTCTAGTGGATCAAACTGGGGTAGAAATTGCCCTGACTTGGATGTAGGATCATTTAAGACCCAAACCAAGTATAAATCCTTGTGTCCAATTCTCATTCTGCTTTCTTGCAATTTCTTGTTCGTGTGTAATCTACTCTTGTTTTTCTTCACAGTTTTCTCTATTTTTTATCGGGTTCTCTTTTGCTATTTGTATTGGTTTTGTCAGATAAGCCTAGTCATTTTTTCACCAGCTAGCAGATGTTTATTTGTAGTGATTGTCTATTTTGCTGTTCTAACATTGGTGGTGGTTTTCCCACTTGTTAAGGGCTTGTATAACCTGTCTGAGTTGTTTCATGACAGGGGTTAGAGCGTTTTCTAAGAGGAGATAATGTCCCTCATGCTATAGAGTGTTGCCTCTTGATGGATCGAAAAGATCGATTAACTATAGGAGAGTTTGTTGGTGGTCAAAGTACTACAGTTTGCTGGCCTTCGATCTCCTTCAATCGTAAAAGCTATGTGAAACGAGCTCAATATATGCTCATCCTTTGTGTGTCGAGATGCTTTCTCGATATCAGGTCTCTGGTATACCTTTGCTCCATTGAGCATCATCAGAATTTATTAATGGATTGAATCTCAATCAGAGGCCTTTTCTCATGTATTGCTGGGACTTTCATTAGTTGTTTCGGCTTGTATTCCTCTGTATAATTGATTGAATTTACTCGTTCAAAAAAATCGTGACATGACATATGTAAAAAAACCCTTATTATTATAGGCCAGTTTTTAATAGTCAAATTTGTATTGAAATATATCAGTTTTACAATTCTTGTTTTGATATAATTTTGGTTTAGCAAGATCTAATATTGAAAAACATGGACTGTTGGTAAAAAAAAATTGAAAAATGTACTCGATGGTTATTATTTCTTCAGCAAATTAAAGACCAAACTCGCAATAATTGTTCTTAATGTCGTTGTTAAGAACATTTTCCATTTATTTTGAGCCCTTGATAATGTATTTGGACGAGCTTAAAAACCATTCAAGATTGAAAGATTAAAGTAATTAGATCATTATTTTACCTAAATAAATAAAATCTACATTAATTTAGAACCACACATAAGTCATGTGGTGCAATATGTTGAGGACATTAGAATCCGCGCTCTGGCCCTTAGTATCTTTATCCCAAACAAGAAACTCGCCACGTGGCAAGCACATGACCCAGAGGCGTTGGCCCAAACGAACCAATGAGAGAAGACCTTATCCTATCCGTTATCCAAGTCACGCCAATGCCGCCAAAATAATTGTTACCATGCCATCCACTCTCACCCCCACACTCCCAAATACTACTCTTTTCTTCGCTCATCGCAAAGAGAGAGAGAGAGCGGGGGAAACACAACCAACAAAATGGCAGCCTCACTACAAGCAGCGGCCACACTAACCACCAAGGTGGGCATGCCTGCCCGCGGCGTCGGCAGCCTGCAGCTGAAGTCCTCGCAGGCGGTTTCGAAGGCTTTCGGCATGGAGCCGGCCGGCGCTAGGCTCACTTGCTCTCTCCAATCTGACTTCAAGGACTTGGCTCGGAAGTGCGTTGATGCCACCAAGATTGCTGGATTTGCTCTTGCAACATCTGCCCTTGTTGTCTCGGTATATATAGATATATACATATGATGCTCTCTCTAGGCTTTCAATTGCAATTTGTGAAATTGTGTCAATTAAATTGGCTATGAAGATGTAAAAAGCAGAGGAAAGGAGTAATTTAGGGTCTGATTATGTTTTATTGGAACAATTTGCATCAATTGTGGTATGCATATTTTACATACCACACGATTTTATTTTTATTTTTAAATTTTTAATTTAAATGGGTAGTTATGATTTTTGTGATAGGATTAGAAGGCTACAGCTTAGAGAAGAAAGATAATTATCAAACAGGGAACTATGATTTGGATCAGATCTTCTCATATTACCGGGGATTTTACATTTTTTTTACTCGGTTTTTGTCTAATTAATTAGACTAAAGCTTAATCATAATTAGTAACTACTAAGATAACTAGTGGGTAATTGGTGAGTAATTACTAAGCCTAATGAATTTCTTTGGAGGATCAGGGGAAGATAAAATGGATTCAATTATGTTGTACTGCATATAAGTAACGTAGAGTGTAATCATTAATTCAATTACTACTCATAAGATCTAGGCTTTCTTTATGATAAGATCCTTCTATAATATATGTATCACATTGAATCAATCATCAAACTCTTATTGATACAAAATAATTTATAGTGTGTTTAAAAACGCAGTTAAAACTATATAATTAAAACGATATTGCCGAAAAAGTTTTGTAGTTTCCTTAGAAAAAAAAAAAACGATATTGCGAAAAGCAAGCGTTACTATTGCTGAATTTCGTTCTACTCTATATATTATCATACAAAATAAAACTTCTTTCTATATTATCACACTTTTGTTCATCAGGGAGCAAGCGCAGAGGGAGTTCCAAAGCGCTTGACATTCGACGAGATCCAGAGCAAGACATACTTGGAAGTCAAGGGAACCGGGACCGCGAACCAATGCCCGACCGTCGACGGCGGCGTCGACTCCTTCGCCTTCAAGCCTGGCAAGTACCAAGCCAAGAAGTTCTGCCTCGAGCCGACATCCTTCACCGTGAAGGCCGAGGGCGTGAACAAGAACGCCCCGCCCGAATTTCAGAACACCAAGCTCATGACCCGCCTCACCTACACTCTCGACGAGATCGAGGGGCCCTTCGAGGTCTCGACCGATGGCACGGTCAAGTTCGAGGAGAAAGATGGCATCGACTACGCTGCGGTCACCGTGCAGCTTCCTGGAGGGGAGCGGGTGCCGTTCCTCTTCACCATCAAGCAGCTGGTGGCCTCGGGCAAGCCCGAGAGTTTCGGCGGACAGTTCTTAGTGCCGTCGTACCGGGGTACGTCTTTCTTGGATCCCAAGGGACGGGGCGGGTCGACCGGATACGACAACGCGGTGGCGCTGCCGGCAGGAGGCAGAGGAGACGAGGAGGAGCTGGCTAAGGAGAACATAAAGAATGCGGCTTCATCAACGGGAAAAATCACATTGAGTGTGACAAAGAGTAAACCAGAGACTGGTGAAGTGATTGGAGTGTTTGAGAGTCTGCAGCCATCTGATACTGACTTGGGAGCCAAGACACCTAAGGAGGTGAAGATCCAGGGGATTTGGTATGCTCAGCTTGACTCGTAGAGAGTGTAATGGTACTGCTAGATGATGTATTTAAGGATGTTGATCGGTTCAGATTTTTGCTTATTATTATTATTATTAAAAAGTTTTTTTATATTCAAGGTGTTTGTGGAATGGGGTTGGATTAACTTTTGCCTTGTTGTAAAACCAAAAGTCAAGGAAACGCAACGAGGACATGTTATGTTGGTTGTATATTAGTTTATCATGAAATTTGGCTCTTTTTTTTGTTGTTCGAACTCCGAAATGAGAATAGACACAAGAGGCGGAGTTAGAAAAATTACATAGGGACAAAGCGTTTACAGATATCAACAAAAAAATTAAATAAAGAAGATATAAAACTTTAGGGGATGGGATTTAATTTCAGGGCTGGAAAAAAATTACTTGAGGATGGAGCATTTACAGATATAAACAAAAAAATTAAATGAAGGAAATATAAAACTTTAAGGGAGGGGATTTAATTTCAGGAGCAGAATATAATTTTAAAAGAGGTAAAATATGGTTTTTATAAATGCTGCCTACAATGTTTAAGAAAAAAGTTTGGAGGAGGCGGACATGTTAGTTGTTTGGGCAACTAATAACAACCATAAAATACAGAAAACGGAAGCGTATTGGATCGAATTAAATACCTCCAGCCATTGTCGTTTGATGCTCTGTTTTCCACATAATTTTGCACACTGTATTCCTCCGTGAATTGTAGTTTTCTGGGCACTCTCAATTCTCACTTGATGGTGTAGTTTTTCGTTGTGAATTGTGTGCTCAGGGACCCATTATTTAAAACCGTGACCATCACACGGGTGTAACGGTTGGTACCAACCGTTACACGAGGCAGTTGAATCTCACGTGGGCAACACATATCACGTGGGCCACATAGAATTTTTAACATTCTCCCACTTGGCTCACGTATTACATCAACTGCTATAAAGAGAAACAAAACACATGAATCATGGCGACAGGTCCTCTAAATAACGAGTATTATCTTCCATGTATCACAATATATCTTGTTTCTTAGATTTTCTCTCTTATCTCAATGAATAAACCCTATGTTTATTCTAGGTCCTAAACTTTAGTGATATTTCTCATAAATAAAGTTGCGCACTTAATTGAAGCTGAAAAGAGAAATTATCATAAATATAGAGTTTCACAACAAGTACGTCAAAATTACATATGGGAGCCAAGTCCCATTCTATCCACATGATCCCTAAATTTTACTGGTGGCATGCCTTTAGTCAAGGGATCGGCAATCATCAATTCAGTGCTTATGTGTTCAATGACCACTGCTTTATCCTTAACACGCTCTCTTATGGCCAGATACTTAATGTCGATATGTTTGCTTCGACTACCGCTCTTGTTGTTTCTAGCCATAAAAACAGCAGCTGAATTGTCACAGAATATCTTCAACGGCCTAGAGATAGAATCCATAATCCTAAGCCCAGAAATGAAACTCTTGATCCATACACCATGTGAGGTAGCCTCAAAACAGGATACGAACTCGGCCTCTATAGTGGAAGTAGCAATCAAGGTTTGTTTGGCGCTCCTCCATGAAATAGCTCCACTAGCTAGCATGAAAATGTATCCGGAAGTTGATTTCCGTGAATCAATGCAGCCAGCAAAGTCAGAATCAGAGTAGCCAATGACTTCCAAGTTGTCAGTCCGTCTATACATAAGCATGTAGTCTTTGGTTCCTTGTAGGTACCTCATCACCTTCTTCGCAGCCTTCCAGTGGTCTAATCCTGGATCACTCTGATATCTGCCCAACATTCCTACAGCAAATGCAATGTCAGGTCTTGTGCAAACCTGAGCATACATAAGACTTCCAACAGCTGAAGCATATGGAATGTTGTGCATCTGTTCTCTTTCAAGGTCATTTTTTGGGCACTGATTCAGATTGAATCTGTCACCCTTCACAATGGGAGCTATACTCGGTGAACAATTTTTCATCCGAAATCTCTCCAAAACTTTGTTGATATAGGCCTCTTGAGACAGACCCAAAGTGCCTTTATATCTGTCTCTGTGTATCTTAATGCCTATAACGAATGATGCATCACCCATATCCTTCATGTCAAAGTTTTTAGAGAGGACTTGTTTTACCTCATGTAGCATACCCTTGTCATTGGTTGCAAGTAAAATGTCATCCACATATAGAACCAGGAAACAAATTTTACTCCCACTTACCTTCTGGTATATACATTGATCCATGATGTTCTCTACAAATCCAAATGAAGAGATGACATCATGAAATTTCAAATACCACTGACGGGATGCCTGCTTTAACCCATATATGGATTTCTTAAGTTTACATACCAACTGCTCACCATTACTAGAGGAGAATCCTTCTGGTTGTTTCATATAAACCTCTTCCTCTAGTTCACCATTGAGAAAAGCCGTTTTCACATCCATCTGTTGCAACTCCATGTCAAAATGAGCAACAAGTGCCAAGATAATACGGAGAGAATCTTTCTTGGATACAGGAGAAAAGGTCTCCTTGTAGTCGATTCCTTCTATCTGAGTGAATCCTTTGGCCACAAGTCTTGCCTTATATCTTTCGATGTTGCCCAATGAGTCTTTCTTCGTTTTATAGACCCATTTACACCCTATGGCTTTTGCACCATCAGGCAACTCGACAAGATCCCAGACTCCATTGGATGCCATAGAATCCATCTCATCCTTCATTGCATCGTACCAAAGTTTCGATTCTTGGCAATTTATGGCTTGTGAAAATGTTTCGGGATCATTTTCGGCTCCAATGTTGTAGTCCGATTCTTATAGATACACAACATAATCACTAGAAATTGCCAATTTCCTTTCTCTAGTAGATCTCCTTAATGTTGGTTCAACATTTTCCAGAGGAATCTGTTGTCCAACTTGTTGCTCAATTGTTTCCGTTGGTTCTTGAGCAACTTGACCTTCTAGATTATTATCAGCAATTTGTGGAACCTCAATGATCGGTTGCACAACACTCGGTTGGACTATAGGAGTGCTATGAACTATGATCAACCTATCACTTGATGTAGATGGTTGAGCTTCAGTATGATCTCCTTCAGAAACTATGTTCCGAAATTGATCGCTCCCACTAATCAAGTCATTCTCAAGAAACTTGGCATTCCTTGATTCCACGAATCTAGTGCTATGAGTTGGACAGTAGAATCTATATCCTTTGGACCTCTCGGCATATCCAACGAAATATCCGCTAATGGTCCTCGGATCTAGCTTCTTCTCTTGTGGGTTGTATACTCTTACTTCAGACGGACATCCCCAAACGCGTATATGTCGCAAACTCGGTTTCCAACCTTTCCATAACTCAAATGGCGTCTTTGGAACAACCTTTGTCGGAACCTGGTTTAATATATACAAAGCCGTCTTAAGAGCTTCAGTCCACAAGGACTTAGGTAGGTTGGAGTTACTCTGCATACTCCTCACCATGTCCATTAATGTTTGGTTTCTTCTTTCTGCTACACCATTCTGATCCGGAGAACCAGGCATGGTGTATTGGGCAACCATCCCATGTTCTTGAAGAAACCTTGCAAATGGACCTTGAGCTTGTCCATCCTCAGTGTATCTACCATAATATTCTCTACCTCTATCTGTCCTCACGATCTTTATTTGCTTTTCGCATTGTTTCTCTACTTCAGCCTTGAAAACCTTAAAGGCGTCTAATGCTTCGTCCTTTGTATGAAGCAAGTAGAGATACATGTACCGTGAGTAATCATCTATGAAAGGGATGAAGTATCTCGGACCATATGAGTCCATTACTGGACTACAAATATCTGAATGTATGATTTTTAATATTTCTGAACTCCTCTTGGCACCTCTCTTAGACTTGTTGGTTAGCTTTCCCTTAATGCAACCCACACAAGTCTCGAAGTCAGTAAAATCCAAAGTACTAAGTACTCCGTCAGTCACTAACCTCTTGATTCTCTCAATGGAGATATGTCCTAATCTCCGATGCCACAACATAGAGGAATCCTCATTTATAACACAACGTTTAATTCTAGATTGAACATGCATAGCAGTATGATGTGGTTCATTTTGCAAGTTAATTGAGAAAAGACCATCAGACAAAATACCATTCCTAACAAGATCAGATTTATAAAATAAACTGAAACATTTGTCTGAAAAAGTAAAGGAATATCCCAAATGTACAAGTCTGGAAACAGAAATTAAGTTCCTAGAAAAGTTTGGAACATAAAATGTCTTATCCAATTCCAAAGTAAAACCACTACTTAAAACTAAGGTGCATGTTCCGATGGCTTCTACATGTGAACGCATCTTATTTCCTGAAGAGATGCTAAGCTCACTTCCCAGTGGCTTCCTTAGTTTTCGCATACCCTGCAAGGTATTCGAAACATGGATTGTAGATCCAGAATCAATCCACCATGTGTTATAAACAACATCAATCATATTAGATTCATAACAAACCAATGAGATTGAATTACCTTTCTTCTAAAGCCAACTCTGAAATTTTGTGCAATCCTTCTTCATGTGTCCCTTCTTTTTACAGAAGAAACACTTGGATTCCTTCTTAATGACAGCTTTGGGAGGCATTTTACTCTTCCTTTTGTCCTTGGCCTGATGTTGGTCTTGATTCTGATTCTTTCCTTTCGTGGTTGTAAGTGCAGTTTCACCCATTTCCATTACAAGCCGCCCCTCTTCCTGAGTACACATGGTCAGAAGTTCATTTATTGACCATTTGTCCTTATGTGTATTATAGGAAATCTTAAAGGGCCCATATTGTTTTGGTAGGGTGTTCAGAATGTAGTGCACCAAGAAAGATTCAGACATATCCACCTCAAGGTTCTTTAATTGAGCCACTATGTCCCTCATCTCCATGATGTGCTCACGCACACCTTTCACACTGGTGAGCCTTAAGGATGAGAACCTCATGATTAGGGTGCTGGCAAGTGCCTTATCTGAAGTTTCAAATTGCTCATCAATGGCTTTCAGTAATGCCCGGACCTTGTCATACTGTTCGACGGAACCACGTATACCAGCAGAGATTTTGGTCTTTATGAACATGACGCTAAGGCGATTAGATCGCTCCCAACGTTCATAAAGAGCAATCTCATCCTGAGTGCTGGTATCAGTAATTACGGGCTCGTCTTTCCTTATAGCATAATCAATGTCCATCCACCCTAAGTGAAGGAGTATTCTCTCCTTCCAGACCTTGTAGTTATCCCCTTTCAGCTCAGGGATATCACATCGTACATCAGAGAAATTCACAGGTTGGATGACTGCATAATTAAAATAAACATGCTTATGATCCAAAATATTGAGGTTAATAAACATAAATCATGCTTTACCAATGTAAATCATGCATAATATTATGAATCTATGACATAAAACTTGCCTGTGGGCTAAAGTTCTAATTCAATTAGATTCATTTAATTGTATGATAAAACTATCAAATTATGTTCCCTTTTCTAATCCCTTTGGGTAAATCAGAAAATATAATTTGATATTTTATCCTAATTAGTCATACCAATATAATAAAAATTCCTGTGGGATAAAATTTATTATATTAAGTACAACTAATTACAATAAATGTCCTTTAACCAAATGTGATCCTAAACAAATTAATATATAATTTTACATAATTAAAGTTGCTGTGGCTAAGCTCCAATTATTTAAAATTATATGGATCACTTAGACATTTAATTTTGTTCACAATTATTCATGAAAATTGCATGTTCTATAGGCAATATAATAATTATGAACGAAATCATAATTTGTGCTAAATGAGTTAATTAACTTAATAACATGCATAATAAAACTCAAAACAATGCATATAACAAATACTTGGCACATAATGCTTAAATTGAATTTCCCATGAAATTATTGCAAGAATTATGTGCATATCCAAAAACCAAAAAATTTTTAAAAAAATTTTTTTTTTTTTTTTTGATTTTCAGATTTTTTTTTTTTTTCCAAAACGGCGTCGTTTCATTTGAGAGGGGGGGGGGGTGTCCCCAAAAACGGCGTCGTTTCGCTGAAGGAGATTCTCGTGCCCGCTAAAAACGACGGGTCGTTTTGCTGCCCGAATGCAAAACGACCTGTCGTATGAGTCGTCTTCAACCTCCAGCCGGGTCGTTCTGACCCGGCTGCGACCCGCGCGACCTGTAGGAAAACCCGACGGTTTCTCTTCCCTCCGACGTCCATTTCAGGCGTCCCAAATCCCAAAATGCTCAGAAATCAATAATATGATGATTGATGAATTCAAAATACATAATTAACCAAGTATTCATATTAATCAATATATGCTCTTTACGGCCAAAAAACCGGTATGCACAGACCGGAAAAACATGTCGAATTTCTCAGTTTTTCATCATAAAACATCAATAAAACATTAACCCAATGGTTTTATAGCAGTAACATTGAAGAAATCTCAAAGAAAAATAAAGTCCATATTACGGTACAAAAACCGTGGAAACAGAATTTTTCGTTCAAAATTTTGAACATCAAGGCAGAGGTATAACGCTCGGATACCAAATGTTAGTTGTTTGGGCAATTAATAACAACCATAAAATACAGAAAACGGAAGCGTATTGGATCGAATTAAATACCTCCAGCCATTGTCGTTTGATGCTTTGTTTTCCACACAATTTTGCACACTGTATTCCTCCGTGAATTGTAGTTTTCTGGGCACTCTCAATTCTCACTTGATGGTGTAGTTTTTCATTGTGAATTGTGTGCTCAGGGACCCATTATTTAAAACCGTGATCATCACACGGGTGTAACGGTTGGTACCAACTGTTACACGAGGCAGTTGAATCTCACGTGGGCAACACATATCACGTGGGCCACATAGAATTTTTAACAGGACACTATTCTCGTTTATATGTAATTTTATTCTTGAATATAAATGATTAGATTAGAAAGGGATTGGAGACCAAAAAAAAAATTCAATTAGCCAATATTGTCCTTACTAAGTTGCAACGCAAAACTGTGTTTAAAATGGAAAGATGATCGATTCTAAGATAAAGAAGCTAAAGCTGCCGCGGTATTAACACTATAGTGATTTTTTAATTCGTCAGTTTATACTAAAAAAAAAAGTAATCTTAATTAACCATATAGGTTATAATCTTGCTACTAACAAAACAGTAAAACCTAGTTTAAAAAAATACACTATATATTAGACTGAGGTCTATAATTTTGTAAGTAGTAGAGTTATAGCTTTATGTGGATGAAAAGGCTTTTTGTTAAAAAAAAAGTAGTTTGAAATGGTCTCCTTATAGTGTTTTTCTCACAAAATTAAATAGGTGCAATGTTTTTAATTCAAACTAACAATTTAAACTGACAATTCAAACACCTACTCAATATTAATTGTCTTAATTCCATACTATAAAATAGAAAAACCAAATAAATAAAACATACAAAATTTATAATAATTCACCCTTAAAACAAAGATACATCTACATTTAACTATAATAAAAATTTATTACTAGAAGAAAATTATTAGAGCAATTATCTCGCATTATGTATTTTGTCTGACCTTTTTTAAGTAAGAAAAAAAAGGCATCAATATGAGAAGTTCCACAACTTAACACTTTACATATACATTTGTGGCATGAGCAACTCACATTCGAGATAAATCATGTTGTTCAAAACTAAAAACCCTTTTTTTAATTTGCGCAATTTGCTATCAATCTCGTGTTACATACCATTCAATATTTAAAAACAAAAAATATATACTACCTTGTAAAGATCAGTTACGTTGTGAAATTCATTCTACATATAAATAGATTTAAGTGATCATCAAAATTCATAATTCAACCTTGGTCGGAGGATTTTGATAAATGACCTTAAGAAGAAGTTTTTTTTTTTATAAGTAAACCAAAAAATTTTAAAATCGGATAAATGGCTTCAATGTCATGTCATCTAAAATAAAATAAAATAAAATAACCTCAACAAGATAAAAAAAGAAAAAATTGAAGCATTTTTTCTGTCCAAGGTGATCTACAGTCTCACCGGCACATGACACAAGACAACAGTAGTCATTGTTTACGCTTTAACTAATACTATTCACTTACATGTGGCATTTCAGCAAAATAAAAGCACCATAAAACATAAATGTAGGAACAAAACAAAAGATGTATAGACAAAAGTGGTTTGGATTATTTTTTTAGTTATAAATATGAAAAGTTTTTATATATTATAATAATAATAAAAAAATTATTACAGTAAAAATTTTTTATATATTATAATAAAAATAGTTCTAATCAATAGTTTTAACTACTTTATTAAATATCTTAACACGTGATAATTGAAAGTAGTTCTAACCAAAAAGTTAAGTTGTCCTTACACGAAGAAACAAACTAAACTAATAAATAAATAAAAACTAATAGACTAAGATTTTAAAAAACTAATAAACATATCTGCAAATTAGTGAAGTACAAAAATACCCCATACTAACATCAGTAACTAACAAACCCTGATCCCACCGTACAATCTCTATCCTCCCTCCCCTCTCTCTGTCGTGGACGTGCCCGTCGAGTTCATCGCTAGGACGATACCGCCAGCCACACCACCCACTGACGTCTCCTAACGTCACCCCCACTGCAGTTGGAACTACAACCGCCCGTTCTACAAATCCCAGCAGCAGCCGAGTCAGAGATCCATCGAAAATCGCTCGATGCGCATCGCCTTACCGCTTGCAAGCTGTCCTCTTCAAGATCCCATCCGCCGCGCGCCACATAACACTACCTTCCTCGATCAACTCAGAGATCACCGACAACAAAACCTCAGACAACATCGGCCTCGATCTCGTGTGAGGTCGTTGTTCTCTTCAATGCCACGAGAACTTCAGAGATTTTTGTCTGTCGCACATAGTGTTGTACAAAAATCGCCCTGCACTCGTCAACCGTCTGCGTCTGCGCCCGCGTCCACCTATCTCAAAAAAGGCGGGTTTACGTTAACAACTCACTGGTGGATAGGTTCAACCCGTCCACCAATATATTCGGTGCGGGTTTGGTTTTAAATTTTTGAGTGCGGGTTCAACCCGCATCCATCCGCCTATATATATTTTTTAAAAAACTTATCATTTATTTGATTTTGTTCTTATTTTAGAGATGATTGAACAATCAACACTTCAAGCATGGGCTCGGCTGCCTCTTGACATATTAGAAATTAAAAATTCTCCTATTATTTTATGAAGTGATGAAAATTCAAATTAAGTAAATTAGTAGAGAAAGCCCTAAAAGAAAAAGAACACTTGACTTTATTCATCATTTCATTTGTAGCATTCTATTATTTTCGAACCCAGTGAATAGATTTTAATTTTTATAGACTCTTGACTTTATTTATTACTTTATATGTAGTTAATGTTTCTTGTTGCAATGAATGATTATGTTTCTTAATTTGTACTTTTGAATATGGTCACTGTCTTTAAGCATCAAACTTGTTGGGAATGCTTTATGTATTATCATCTTATATTTTCTACAAATTTTCTTCACTTTCTAAAAAAAAGGTTCAAAAAATTACATTGGGCAATAGCATAGGTCTAAACTGTCTCAGCCCGCCCGCAACCACCCAAAATCAAACCAAAATCGCCCGCCATGTGGTGGGCGGTTTGCGGGTTGGTTAATCGCCAACCCGCTATCCAAAAAAACCGCACCGCACCAGCCCAAAAACCATCAAACCGTCCGTCGTTCATCCCTAGTCGCACAGAGATTGAAGAGGAAGAGGGAGAGAAAGGAGAGAAAGATAGAGAGACTCGCCGTCGCTACATCGTCCGCCACGCCGACATCAAGACGAACCTTCTGAACGGAGCTCGTCCTTGTTGCCATGGAAACGACCAGCAATGGTAGAGAGGAGAGAGAAACAGAAAGAGAAAGGGGTGGCAGAAAAGATAGGCCTAAAATTGAAAAATAAAAAATAAGATTAAAAATAATCTTCTAGTCTTGATAAAAATGCTATTTACTTTATAAGTTTCATCAATTACCCTATTAATTATAAATTCCTTTGGAAGTTTTTATTCACACTACATATGTCAATTCGGTTGCCAGCCCGTCTGAGTCAAAGATGAAATTGGACTGGGCTAGACCGGAGGAAAAAAGCAGGCCGGTTAAAAAAAACTCAATGAAATTAATAGCCTAATTATATTTATAGCATTAAAATATAATTTTAGTTTTAAAATATTTTATATATATTTTAAAATAATATTGTTAAAATAATTACTATATAACTATACAGTATAAAATGTGATATCGTTAAAATAATTAATATGTCATTAAAGATATTTTAAAAATATTTTAAATATTGTGTTGAATTTTAATTTTATAACAATAATTTGATTCTTTATTGGAATTTTTTCTTAAATAAAAGCAAGACCCAGCCCTACCCGAAGCTATCATGGGCTTAGGGCAGTTTGTCTATATTTTTTTAAGGAAATATTTAAACATTTTTTAAAACATTTGGAGTGTGTTTGTTTGAGTTTTCAAATCACGGCTTGAATCATTTTGCTACAGTATTTTCTCTCATAAAAATTTAAATCTTCATTCAAATATTATACTCAAATACTCGTACTAAACGCACCCTTGATCACCAGACTCTGTCCTATTCTATGTTTGGGCCTAAATCTTTAGCACGATCCGGTCTGAGGACTTGGGCTGAGACGAACATGGGCCAAAAAAGACGGGCCCCGGGGCCAGACCTTACATCATCATCTCCTGTTCAAACTCATGTACTAAAAGTATTTCCCCTCACTGTATTTGAATTGCTACAATAATATTTTAAATATAAACTTTTAGCTCAAACTATGTTGTTAAACCGGCTCTAAAGTTTACAGTACTTTCTTTGTCAATCCACTCAAAAGTACTCACGTTTGGCATCTGCATGGTACATTTATTAGTTGAAGAAAAATGGAGTGTGGCACCAAACTCTTCTGATTTTGATGATTTATCTGTCTGGCCTTTTTGTGGTTGTTGAGTAAATTGTTCTTAACATCTAAAACAAATGCACGCAATGTCCCACTTCACCTATATTTAATTGAACTGCAAAGACTGGAATTGATGGGTAAACTATTAAAGGAACTTAATGTTATTATAAAATATAACCAAATCGTATCTAAGATATTAGTCAAAGTATACTAATTTAACATCCTTGTGTATGTGCCGGAAAAATAATATTGTGGTAAACAGAATCCCACTAAGGGCTGCTATTATGTGACATATTTGATGCCAGTGGAAAAGGCAAGCCCTCATCACCAATCAAAAAAAAAAAAAAAGTGAGGATTCTTTTTCCTTTTCTTTAGTTTATTGTTCAAAGATATGGAATGATCAAAGTGGGGAGATTAAGATCAAGTGAGGGACCTTTAGACCTCAATTGAAAACTCTCTGGTCAGCATTTGAAAAGAGTGGAATTGTCAAAATCTAGCCACCCAAATAAGCTTGCAAATAAATGTTCATAACCCCTTGAGAGTTAAGTCCGCTTGGCTGACTTAGAAGCTCAACTAAAGCGCAACGATGGTGTAACAATTAGAATGTTTTTATTTTTATTTTTCCTTTTCAAGTGAGTTTAAAATTCTATATCCATAACAACACTTTAAGGTTTTTGTCCGTTAATAAACCATGTGGTGCTAGGCTAGTGACATGTTGAAAGTGAAACTGAGTGGATCCAACTAATTTTTTGAGTAGATTTGAGTTAGGTTATTTTTATTTTACTAGTGGGCTTTTGGATTTTTACTAAAAGCAACAGAGATATGGTGACATCAATAATGAATGAGAACATGATGAAATCTATGATATATTTTCATGCTGAAAAAAAAAATAGTGCATACAAAATCCTATTTTGTTTTGCGATAAATTACAGTGGAGGAGATTGCACCCAACTCCAAGCTAATTTCTTATTCTTATAATTTGTGTTTCTCACCCATGAATCACTTGACTTGCTGGTTTTCATTTGTTTTGGGGGCACAATCCGCCGAACCTCCTTAGTTACATCTCCCATCTAATTACTTGATTTGAGTATCTTGAATTTGAATTACCTGAACTCGAATTCCTCGAATTATCATATTGTGTTGAGAGAAACTATAAAACGTACCTAGCTTTTAGAATCCTATCTACAGTCAGTGATAGCATTTTGCTATGACAGCAGCAACGACTGCCTGTAGACAAGACAGCTCTGGTAGAATTTAGAAAAAAACCTCAATTAAAAACATCTAATGTGGAGATTACAAAAATTAATAAAAACAAAATAAATATATAAAGAAACGAATATATGTCTATATGTGGCTTGAATTAGGAAGACGAAAAGATATCATATGGTAACAAAACACCTTTTCTGATTTGTTCCCAAAAGATTCGTCATTTTAATTTCTTTTTCTAAAATAATTAAAAAAAAGCTTAATTGTTGAATCACTCGTTGCAGCTCCTCGTTAAAATTTCATTAACTCTATGTTTAAAAAGGTGGTAGGAATCAGTAGTAGGAACCACTTTTATTGTAGCATGTGAGAGTTTTATACTGTAACATATTTTTTTTATTGTTGTTGTAATATGTGAGAGCTTTGTATTATTTATAACTGAGATTGTGATAGAAACTGAGTGATTCCACCACTGTAAAACACCTCCTAAGCCACTTATACTTAAAAAAAAAATTAAAAAAATAGAAAAAGAAAAAGAAAAAAAAACAATAATACAGACACAGCCGCGTGCCGACTCACACACCTACAAGCCTAGAACACAATACGCCCTTTTGCTCTCTGTTCCTTTTCTCACATAAATCGTCACATGTTCTTCTCAAAACAAACACAAAACAATAATAAAACTCACCATTTTCACATCAATCCAATACTCCCTTGCTTGTTTCTTCTTCAAATTCCCATAATTGGGTGAAAATCTCATCTTCCCGTATCCTCTTTTCCATCATTTCATTTCATGGGCAAATTTTGAGATGCCATGAGTACAAGACAACACAACAACAGAACAACAATTTCTTGCATTGCATGCGAGCAAGAGAATGGACGAATTGCCAGGGTCGTTTGGGACGAGCGCCAGCTTGGCTTTGCGCTTGGGGCAGACTATATTCTCCTTCGCTTCCCTTCTCTTCATGTGCTTTGACGTTCAGTTCTATAGCTATACGGCTTTCTGGTAATTTGGAATTCTTTTTATTTTTATTTTGTTTTGAGTTTGACCTTTTTGGTTTGATTTGATTATACCCTTTTGTGATTTTGTTGTATTGTTTTTGAGTTTGAGAGCAATTGGTTTGTAGTTTTGTGTTGTTTTGTTCTGGCTGTGTTTTGATTTTTTTGGAGCTATTACTGTATTCTGATCGGCCCATGTGGAGGGAAATAGCTGAATTGGGTATGGAACAGAAATGGGGGATTTCTAAGTTTTGATTTTTGTGTCTTTTTTGGAGTGGACAAGGATTTGTTTTTAAATCATTCAATTGTTTTGGACCAAAAAAAAAAAAAGAAATTGTATTTTCAACATTCAATTTGAAGAAAAAAAAAAAGAAAAAAAAAGTCTCATAAGAGGGTTGATTTGCTAGATTTTTTTTTTGTATACATCTTAACCAGGTTAGAGATGCGGTTGATTGTGACAGAGTTGTTCTATCTTTGCATGCTTGAGGTAGGAAAAATATGGTTTACCAAAAAACCTCAAAATAGACAAATTTTTTTGAAGATGAATCATTCAGTCCACAGTAAAATTTAGACCTTATAAGTGTCATCTGTTTTGTTGAGTTTCTTCATGCTAAGGAAAGTACTCAGTAGAATATTTTTGGCAATGAAATAAGATGTTTGGTTCTCTTTCCAATCCTATTGCAGTTTGATAGTCTGCCCATAAACACGGCCTTGGGTTTGTAGAGAATGTGGGACCTGTTTAGCCTGAAGAAAAGCTTCTTTCATGCAGTGTCCTTGAGAATAAGTTTAAGAGTTGTGATGGTCTTGAGAAATACTTGCTTGAGAGCTAAACATACAAAAATGCCAAAATTTAGCAACATTTAGTTCCTTCTTTTGCCATCTTGTTTGTTTCTGTAATATCCTGTTGTTCGTCTCACTAACTTTGGAACTGATCATGTTGATTTTCCAGCTACCTGGTGACAGTCATGGGATTAGTAGTTCCATGGAGCTTGACATTGGTAGTGGTGGATGCATACTCGGTATTTGTTAAATTCTTACCCCAGCAGCCAAGAACTATATTGATAATCGTCTTAGGAGACTGGGTATGATCAGCTTCTTAGTTAGAGCATTGTGATTTGATCCTCTACACAATATAATTTCAACTGCATTTGTCATTCTATCACAGGCTTTGTCGTATCTCTTACTATCTGCGGCCTGCTCTACCGCTAGCGTCACGGATCTCCTGTTTGATGCCGGTGGATCCTACTGCCCGGCAAAGTTGTGCAGTAGATACCAGCTATCTGCTGCCATGGCTTTCTTATCTTGGTTTCTCTGTCAAGGTTCTTTCCTGTTCAATCTCTGGCTTCTTCCTTCTTTTTTTCAATCGGCAGCTCTTTGACCATGAAATCAAAATGCGCAAGAAACGAAAACAACCATCTGAAACAAAGTCCGCTGACGCATATAGAAGTTTCCATACCTTTTCTCCGATATATACTTTAAATTCAAACTTGAAACCTTAATGGATCTGATTGCACTGAAGCTGCATTGACTCACACACTCAGGACTGGATTCTGTTGAGAAGCAGATGCGGTTATATATCAGCCCGGGATGATGCTGCCATACATTTGTCCTGGAATGATTTTATCCTGCTGTATATGGATCTTTTAGGTTATGAACACAAACAAACTCTAATTAGTTGAGCCATGGAAGCTAAATTGTGAATTGCTTTTGTTCATGTGTTTTTTTTTAAAACTTTAAAATGAGTAGTTTTTGTTTTTCCTTAAAGAATGTGGGATCAAACCCAAGCCACACCCTACCCGATGCCATTGGACATAGCGGTCATTGGCGCTTTTGTTCTTGTAATTACTATTACTCATTGTCAATAAAATAATTATTTTTTAAAGGTATAGAACAATAGTTCCATATAGCTTATATAAAGAACTCCTTGCCTTTTTCCGTTCATTACTCATCTGCTTTTTGAGTTTTGCTATCCTAAATTTTGTCCTCTTCAAAAGCATTGAGGTATGTCTCAAAAATCTTGAATGTCCTATCTGACAACTCTCCAGGTTGGAATACTAAGGTCCAATGTTTAGGATTTAGATGTTGAGATTTAAAGCATTCTTGGGGGAATGTTTAGGGATGATGTTTCTCTAATTTAACATTATGATGGCAAAGGGCGTTGTACCATGAAGTCTGGATATTTTAGAGCTATGTAGGTCGGAAATTTGATTAACTTATCAGTGAGGACCGTAGATCAGTGATGGTCGAAATTTCTAGGGCACCTGAAGATTCCTCCACAAAGGGAAACTATTTGTTTGGATGGCTTGTCCTGACATTTTGCTTGCTTGCTGGAATCTTGGTAGAAAAGATGTTGGACGTCTGGAACGTTGCAGACGTTGCTCGGGCAGTGAGGAATTGACTTTCCATGTGTTGATGAGGTGTGGCTTTGAGAATTTGGAGCACAAGTTCAATTAGTGGCCTTCAAAGGAGAAAAAAAATACGTTGTTTTCAGAACCGAAGAAAGACGATTTTGAAGTGTTTGTTCCTCAGGTTTGTATGGAATGATAGAAACTCTCACACTCACGGTGCACATCTTAGACAATCTTCACCTATTCTAGACGCGGCGAGCTCGTGGTTGTTCTAGTATACATCTTGGTCCTGCTGTTTAATGTTGGAGAGCTGCTGAGAAAACTTCGTAAGACGAACATGGACGGTTCAGTTCGGTCTGTAACTTCCCCGTTTGTTGCAGTTACCCGTTTATTGCTTGATGTCTGGCTCTACATGAATGGCTTCTCTTTGCGAAGGATAGCAGACTCCGAGTGTCCCTGCTGGAAAATGAGTATAATAATTCAATATGAGCGGAGAATGATGTAATTCTTTTGCTGTAGAATCTTTAAATGACAGCAAGATCTTGATGGATGAAGTTAGTGGTGATTCTTGCGGTCACCTTTCTCGTCGTGGTAATGTGGCAGCCCCACACATTAGCAAGACTTTCACTATGAAGATCGGTTTTGGTTAGAAAACTACCTAGAGCTATTGTTGATTTGTAAGCGTTTGACATATCTGCCTGTTATGCTTCATACAATTCATTCCACCTTTAATATTTATTTTTTCATTTTTATTATTATTATTTTTTCTTTTCTAAAAACGCACAAGTGAGCAATCCCACATGGTATGTGCACGTCATAAGAATAAGCCTCTCTCTCTATTTTATAGTTACCTCCCACCTGTTTTTCAGGCAACTTTATAATCTTTTTCTATCTTTAAAATTGATAGAGTTCAACATTTACACTTTTTACTTTTATATTTATTATAAATAAAAAAATTTTATTTTCAAAACCTTTATTTGAAAAATAAAGTTTGAAAATCAATAGAAATCATATATAAATAAACCGATTGACAGTTTAAGTCTCCTGTTAACAACCGAATTCTTTACTGACCACTTTGGCTTGATTACTTGTGCAAAGCTTGACATATATCGTGATTAAGGGAATAGACCTTGGAAATAAGCTTGACATATACTGTGATTAAGGGAATAGACCTTGGAAATATATTGTTGGAGATTTTAGACATTTAAAATTATTGGGTTGACTCACGAATAGTAGTCTTTCTTTACGAGAGCACAAAAAAATTGGGAAAGATTCCCTAATGATGATATGTATCTAACGGGGTAAGATTTGTCGCTGATTGCTATCTAAGGATTTGCTTATCAATTTTTGTTATATTGAATGCAAAGTTAAGTATACATTCATTTTTTTTAGTGCTGATTTTTGGTGATGCAGATTTAGAGCCATGCTTATCTGCACAATCCTCGTCTATCAATTTGTGGGCTAAGAAAAAGAAGAGTAACAACCCCTAAAATATCTCTTTTGTTTTATTTTTTTTAAGGGCTTTTGTTTTAGTTTTTAGATACTCAGAACAACCCATTAGCTAACTTTTTATTTCAGTTTTGTTAAGATTATTTGCATTATTTGCATTGGTTGGGATTGATATTTTACTTTTGAAATGATATTGAAATCTTTATTATAGCTATTGAGATATTTTCATAAATATATTTTCAATTTTAATAACTTTCTCGTGTTTTGCGAGATATAACTATTACAGTGCTGGTCTTAATTTCAAGTTACGACTTACCACTATTGCGATTAAGGTCTGGAGAAAAATGTGAGTATCAATAATTCCTACACAAACCACAATTATCTCAATCAACGACATCTATTGCATAAACGATAATAAAACTGAAAACTTAATAGTGAAAACGGCAAAAGGACATAAACGACTATTTTTTTTGAAAAACAACATGAATGATCTAAACCACATGACATCGTAAATCGTACTAACAAAAATAACCAAACCAACGAAGTGTACCGGACAGGGTATAATAAACCAGAAACTATCATAAGAAACAACAGGTATAAAATTCAAAAACGACATAAATTGGGGAAACAACATATCCAGAAAAGGAAACGACATAGCAAACAAACAACTTTTCCTTTCATCAACATTAACTGAAGAAACATCAAAACACTCAATAGGCGACGTCTATAGCATAATCCACAGTGATATTTTGTTCACTGATTTGAACCGTAAAAATTTTACTTCGAACTGGTTTTGCTATACTTTGAATTTAAATTTGCTATAACGTTTTTAGTTTAAACTAATAATCTAAACACCCTAAACAATAGCTAAAATAAGTAAAATTGAATATGAAACAATATTTACTGAACAAGCGACAGTAAACCACAAAAAAGACGAGGACCCCCAATAGACACTAGCATTAGAGAACGACAATTTTAAGCAACGACATCAACTCTGTGAAAAGGAACGGAAAGGAAAAAAAATAAATCTATGTACTCTATAATGTGTGCGAGTTCCATAAAACAATATTCCAAAATTTGTCTTTTAGTGACTTCTTTTTATTTTTTATATTTACTTTAACTTTAGTTGCTTTTTTCAATTTAAAATCTTATATTTGCTCTTAGAATCATCTCAAATATTATTATGTTAAATGTAACCTTCGAACAATACTTTTTATTCAACAACAAATTGCAACTCCTAACATTTTGTTTATATGTAAATAACGAAATTATTTTTAAAATAATCTAAAATACCAAAATAAAAACTTAATAAACACATTAAATAACTAAAACATGTATAAATAGGTGTGGGCAATAAATCGACCAAACTAACCTGACCATCTGATAAGTTAGTTTTAAGCTAATTAATTAGATGATTTTCACTTAATATTTTTGTTAGTTTTGAGCAATTTATAAGAATTTGATAATGTTTTATGTTCTTTTGTAGGTTTTGAGGAAAAAAGATGCATATTGACAAAGTGCGAGATAAAACGGACCAAAAAATGAATAAAACTGGACTCGGGACAACATGAAGCCTAGACGCCAGCTTATGGGCGCCTAGGCGCTCTTACAGATGAAGCCTCACAAGAAAATCCGAGAGCATAGCGCCTAGGCGCCACAATTTGGGCGAGCGCCTAGGTGCCAAGATTGTAGCGCCTAGGCGCTACAATCTTGGCACCTAGGCGCTATTTTGAAGCCTAGGCGCCAGTTCAGAAAAGGATACGCGGGCAAGTATAGTGCCTAGGCGCCATAATGAAGCCTAGGCGCCAGAAAATCGAGCCTAGACGCCATTACGATCTCAGTTCAAATTTTAGTGTAATTTCGTTCTAAAATTACCATTTCAAACCCTAGCCTATAAATAGAACATTATAGAGGGTTGAAACACGAATTCTAATAGGGAAAAACTGCAGAAAAGAGGAGAGAAGACATACATTACTTTGGAGAAGAAGATCGGTGTAACCTGGAGACGGAATCATCTTCCCATCCAAACATACAGTTCTTTCCTTCTACTCCTCGTGTTTAAGAGATTGTTTAGGATGATTTTTAGTTTCATTATGAACTAACTTTCTTTGTTCTAGGGCTACGATGTAGCCAGATTATGAATGTTCATTTTTATTTAATTCAATTCAATTTGATGTTTATTCAGTATGTATGTTGAGTGTTTAATCTAATCTTAATGCTTGTAAAAGTTTGCGCACCTTTTGCATGATTTGTGATTTAATTTAAGGCTGAGAAGCGATAATTAAATTAGACCATGATTGAATGCCATGAGATCATCATAGGATAGAGATATCTATGAGCCTTGTGTAACACTATGAATTTCTTGTTCTTAATGAATCTTGGTAAGTTTAGAGTTTCCATAGAGATGTAGAAAATTTGCTAACTAGGATAAATTATTAATGCTTGAGAAAGATTAATGACTACCTAAGAGAAATTCGTTATCGGCATAGGAGTAAACATCAGTTGATTAAATTAGATAACTTGAATAGGATTAATTTAGGTGAAATCGGATGCCCTAGTCTTTATTTATTTAGATTTTCATTTATATTTTTTTGTTTTGTTATTTTTCTATTTAATATTTGATTGTTCAAATAATTTTAGAGTTAACTAATTTTGGTACTTAGCTAGATTAACGCAATTTTCGTGGGAACGATACTCTACTCACTCTTTATTACTTGTTAACGATACGTGCACTTGCGTTAGAAAATCCACAACACCATCCCAAACCAAAATAAAACTAGACCAAATCAATTAAAAATTGGTTTGACTTGGTTTGTGGTTTCGACCCTAAAGAACCTAACCAAACTAATTTCTATTTACTGTATTTAAAAATTATATATTCTATATATTTTGTAAAAAAAATAATTATTTTATTAATATTTTTTAAAACATTAACATGCTCTAAATTTAATAATAATTATTCTCAAATAAATAAATAATCGTAAGATTTGTGCGATAACTAGTTAATAGTCTTATTATAAATTTAGCACTTTATTTTTATGGATTTGAACGCTTTAGTTTTGTTTAATTTTGAACTTTGGAGGTTTTATTTATATTATGAATTGGTCTTGCATTATTTATACTTATAATTGAGAAATAGAGAATTTTTTATCATAGCAAAATGTTGGTTTTAATTATAGTTAAGAAAAAAATTATAAATATTAATTAGTTTAAACCGATTAGAAAAACTAAACCAATTACAACCGGTTTGGTTTGATTTGGATTTAATTGCTTAAATAGATTGGTTTGGTTTAAAAATCTACAAACCAACCTATAATTGGTTTGGTTTATGGTTTAATTATAAGGGCGCTTTTTGCACCAAACCTCCAAACCTTACCTGTTTGACAAATTGATCTCTGAACTAAAAATTTTTATAATTGACCCCACCCCTCAAACTTTAAAATTCGTTGCATGGTAAGTCCAATAAAAAAAGGTGTTAAATTAAAAATTTGACAGATTTTGTCATGCCACTTGACATGATTTTTAATGGATGGTATTTTGTGTCAATCTTATAAATTAATAAAAAAAGCTAGACAATAAAAGAAATTAAAACAAAAATAAGAAAATGAACCTTAAACCTAATTTCCAGAGCTTCATTGATTGTCTTATAAAAAAAATTCCATTGATTCTCTTTCCAGATTTAGTTGCGTCCTGCTCTGATTGTCATCTGCGTAATGTTTTGGCCAGAAAAGACACCAACAATGAGTTCTCTGTTGGATTGAGCTACAAATTCAGAGCTGAGGCAACAAACTCATTACTCCAAATTTGGCCAAGGGTTTGACACTTGCAAATCTAAAGAATTGATTGTCTTTATCTATGTTTTGGTTTGGTCGTCCACCCCTCTGTATAGGAAACATGAGATTATTACAAGTGATACTCATACGTGTGAGTGAAAGTTCCCTAAAACACTATTAAAAAATTTAGGTCACTTATTTTGTCATTCTGTGTTTTTTTTAAACATTTTTTTTGGCTTGTCTAATTGATTTCTCTTTTATTTTTCTCCTTTTTTTAATAACTTTTTTTTTTCCTTTTTCTTCTTTATTTCCCTGCCTACAATCATAATTTGCCAAGTGTTTTTCTTTTCAACTAATCTTTTTACGATGTAATAATATGTGAAATACTTTTTTTTTCCTTGCTTTACTCCTATTAAAATAATTTCTTTCACATGTGTCTATCTTATTTTTTTGGGTTTCTTTTTCTTTTTTCTTTTTTCTTTTTTGCCAAGAACTCATGTACTATTAAATTTTTCCTTGTTTATTCTTATTAAAACATTTTTTCAAATGTGTTTATACTTAATTTTTTTTAATATAAGACATTATAACAAATGATCCTTATAATTATTTAAATAATAACAAAGTAATCATACTTTTAACTTGCAGATTCTACAAAATTGCTTCCACGTACATTGCACATGGCTCTTTAACTAGTGATAGATAAACCACGTTCATTGCAGCGGAAATTAGAAGAAGAAGTCAAATCTATGGCCGAAAGAGAATTGGGGAAAATTGTGTTTTCTAGATTTCAAGTCTAAATATGAGGTTCAATAATCAAATCTAACCATTACAATAGCTAATTTAGGTAAAAAGATAATGACAATAACCAGTAATGGACATTGGACATTGGACATTGTACATGGTAAACAAGTAAAAACAAATAACAAAGCAATTTAATAAGCTAATACAAATAAAAAACGACTTATATAACCAATCCTCCTACATCAAAGTGTCTCAATTTTTTATTCATACTATGGCAAATTCCCCTTTCTATTCATTTAATTTCTTTTTTTTTTTTAGTGGCATCCATGCAGTCATTATTACTTATTGTTAATAAAACCCTTGTTCCCTATTAACGTACTTTTGACTGGAAAGTTTATTGGTAAAGCTTATGTAAAGACCCCTTTATTTCTTTGTTTCTCTTTTCAGACCTTATCTCCTATCCTAAATTTTTATCCGCTTCAAAAACATTGAAATTCTGCAACCAATTAAAAGTATGAAACATTTTGTTAGCCTATCTGAGGACTGTTTTCTCTTGAGACAGGGACATATTTCAACCAGAAAATAGAAGTCCATAGTGCAACATTTGTAGGCACAGTAAATTCCAACCACCACTGCTAGAGCATCTGTACTCTGTTATATTTTGACTTCACTTGTGGTTGTGCATTTTATGTAAATATTGGGTGAAAGAAAAAACAAATAAATTCCGACTTGTCTCTTACCCAAAAAAACAAAATGACCGTAAATCTTTTTATTCCAAAAAAATAATGACTAAGAAAACCGAGTAATACTACGCAGTATTATTAATTTGCATTTTGAGTTTATTGAATATGTATTTTAGATTTTCTATGTTTTAAATTTTAAAATCATGTTAAAATGCAAACATAGCCTTTTGTGCGTTATACAAAAGCCAATAATCAAACCCTAATGAAAGCGTTATGTTAAGGAAAAAATTAAATAAAAATTATATTTTCAAAAGTTAGCGAGGAAAAAATTAAGAAAATGCAGTATATAACATTTTTTTAAAAAAAAAAAAACTCATAGATATAAATAGCAAGTTTTGAAAATATTTGCATGTTTTTACTTATCTATTTATATAAATAAAAAATTTTATTTTCAAAACCTTAATTTGAATAAGTTTGAAAAATCTATTATCTTTGATAGAGAGATAGGGTTCTAGTTTGATTCAAACTGCGATCGAATCCATGAAATTATATATATATATGTTATAAAGTTTCTTTTCATTATATTGGGAATTACCGAGTAAGATAACTAGTAAAATAGAAATCATATATAGCCAAGTTTGATCAAATGTTAAACAACAACATGCTTTTGCATTAAATGCATGGACGAGCCATTCTGCGAGGACTGCATGGAAGATTACCATCTACATGCCAGTCATCAAAGTAATTACTCATTACTTTGTTTAGTTCTAGGAGAAAAACATGATAAGAAAAACATGATAGCAAAATTTGTTCGAACAAAAAATTTTTAGATTAATAATTATTTGTATTTATTTATTTGACTTGATCAGGTGTGCAAAGCTTGACATCATACCGCGATTAAGGGAATAGACCTTGTAAATATATCGTTGGAGATCTTAAGACATTCAAAATTGTTGGATTGACTCAGGATTAATTGTATTTATTTATGAGAGAGCACAAAAAAATTGAGAAAGTTGCCTGATGATGATCACCTGTCTAATAGTTGCAAGATTTGTCGCCGGTTGTTATCGGATTTACTTATCAATTTTTGTTCCGTTGAATGCAAAGTAAGTTTTTAATCATGTTTTGTTTTTTTACTTTTGTCAAGTTTGAATTTTTTTTTATTAGACAGGAAAGTGTTAGTGTTAGATTTTTTTCTTTTTTTGTGGTTGTAGGTAAGAAGCAGTGATGCAGATTTAGAGCCCATGGCTATCTGCAATCCTCATCCATCAATTTGTGGGCTAAGAAAAAGAAGAGTAACGACGCCTAAAATATCTCTCCTGTTTTCATATTTTTTGGAGGGCTTTTTTTTGGCAACATCTCATTAGCTGAAGTTTTTATTTCATTTATTTTGTTCGACAAATTATCAGTTTTGTTAAGATTATTTGCATTAGTTGGGATTGATATCTTTATTTTTGAAATGATATTGATATTTTTATCATAGCTATTGAGATATTTTCAACAATATATTTTCAATTTCAATTACTTTCTTGCGTTTTGCGAGATATAACAATTACTGGTCTTAATTTCAAGTTACGACTTACCACTATTGCGATTAGAGAAAAATGTAAGTCCCAATAATTTCCGGCACAAACGACAATTATCTCAATTAACGACATTTACTACATAAACGACAATAAAACTGAAAACGGCAAAGCGACACAAACGATTGTTTTTTCGAAAAACAATATAAATGATCCGAACCACATGACGTCGTAAATCGTACTAACGACGATAACCAAACCTAATGAAGTTTACCGGACGGTGTATAATAACGTGAACCTATCATAAGAAACGACAGGTATGAAATTCAAAAAACGACATAAATATGGGGAAACAACATAACAAACAAACGACTTCTTTCATCGACATTAACTGAAAAAACATTAAAACACTCAATAGGTGACGTCAGTAGCATAATTCACAGAGATATTTCGTTCACTGCTCTTTGAATGGCAAAAATTTCACTTCGAACTAATTTTGTTACATTTTTTAATTTAAATTGATATAACATTTGTAGTTTGAACCAATAATTCAAACACCCTAAACAATAGCCACAATAAGTAAAATTGAATACGAAACAAATTTACTAAGCAAGCGACAGTTAAACACAAAAGACGAGGACCTCAAAGAGAGACTAGCATTACAGAACGACAATTTTAAGCAACGACATTAACTCCGTGAAAAGGAACGGAGAGAAAAAAGAAATAAATCCATATACTCTCTAATAAGTGCGAGTTTTATAAAACAATATTCCAAATTTTGTCTTTTAGTGACTTTTTTTTATATTTTTATACTAGCTTTAACTTTAGTTTTTATAACTTTTCATCTTGCTTTTTTCAATTTAAAATCTTATATTTTTTCTTACAATTGTCTCAAATATTATTTTATTAAATGTAATCTTCTTAGCAATATTTTTTATTCAAACAACAAATTGCAACTCTTGACATTTTTTTATGCTAAGCAACAAAATTATTTTATAAAATAATCTAAAATACTAAAATAAAAACTTAATAAACACATTATATAACTAAAATAAGTATAACTAGGTATGGGCATTAAATCTATCAAACCAACCAAACCATCCCAAATCAAAATAAAACTAGACCAAACGAATTAAAACTTAGTTTGGCTTGGTTTGTGCTTTCGATCCTAAGGAACCAAACCAAACTAATTTCTACTTATTGTATTTAAAATTACATATTCTATATATTTGTAACAAAATAATTATTTTATTATTTTTTAAATTAACATGCCCCAAAATTTAATAATAATTATTCTAAAAATAAATAAATAATCATACGATTCATGTCATAAATAGTTAATGATCTCATTATAAATTTAGCATTTTATTTTTATGGATGTGAATGTTTTAGTTTTGTCTAATTTTGAACTTATTTATATTATGAATTGGTCTTGCATTATTGAAACTTATAATTGAGAAATAGGGAATTGTTTATCATAGCAAAAGGTTGGTTTTAATTATAGTTAATAGAAGAAATGATAAATATTAATTAGTTTAAACCGATTAGAAAAACCAAACCAATTACAATCGGTTTGGTTTGGATTGAATTGCTTAAATGGGTTGGTTTGGTTTGAAAATCTACAAACCAACCTATAATTAGTTTGGTTTGTAGTTTACTTTGAATAAGGGCATTTTTATACCAGACCCTCCTGAACTTTATGTGTTTAGCAAATTCGACTCTAAACTAAAAATTTTTGCAATTGACCCCTCAAATTTTAAAATCCATTGCATGGTAAGTTCAATAAAAAAGATGTAAAAAATTCAGACATATTTTGTCATGCTACTTGCATATGACTTTTGATGGATGGTATTTTGAGTCAATTTTATAAATTAATAAAAGGTTAGAAATTAAAAGAAATTAAAACAAAAATAAGAAAAAGAACCTTAAACCTAATCTCCAGAGCTTCATTGATTCTCTTCTAAAAAAAAATAAAAATTCCATCGATTCTATCTCTAGGTTTAGTTGCGTCCTGCTCCAATCATCATCTGCGAAATGTTTTGGTAAGAAACGACACCAACGATGAGTTCTCTGTTGGATCGAGCTGTAAATTTAGAGCCAAGTCTACGAACTCATAACTCCAAATTTGGCCAAGGGTTCGACACTGGCAAATCCAAAGAATTTGGTGGTCTCTCTCTATGATTTAGTTTGGTTCGTTTGGCCGTCCATCCTTATGTATAACAAACATGAGATTATCACAAGTGATACTCACACATGCGAGTGGGCGTTTACTAAAACACTATTAAAAAATTTGGTTCATTTATTTTGTCTTTCTATGTTTTTTTAACACTTTTTTTGGCTTGTCTAATTGATTCATCTTTTATTTTTCTTTTTTTAAAATTTTTTTTCTTTTTCTTCTTTATTTCCCTTCCTACAATCATAATTTGCCCAGTGTTTTTTTCCAGCTATTCTTTTTGTGATGTACTTTTGCATTTTTTCCTTACTTTACTTCTATTAAAATAATTTCTTTCATATTTGTGTATCTTATATTTTTTGGGTTTCTTTTTTTTTTTTTTTTTTGTCAAGAACTCATGTACTATTAAATTTTCCATACTTATTCTTATTAAGAGGCATTTGAGAAATTCAAAGAAATGCAAGTGTGTGGAATCTGGCCTGACGAGTTCACTTTCACTGGATTTGCTTTCAGCTTGTAGTCATAACGGTCTTATAGACGGTGGGAGACATTACTTTGAAAGAATGACTTCCTTTTACAGGATCTCACCCGAACTTGAGCACTACGCTTGCATGGTTGATCTTTTGGGGCGTGGCGGGCTCTTAGAAGAAGCTGTTAGGCTGATAGGAAGAATGCCAATGAAGCCCGATGTCGTGGTTTGGGTGCTTTGCTCGGTGCTTGTAGGATCCATGGAAACGTAGAGATCAGAAAGCAAATACTAAAACAGCTATTGGAGTTAGAGCCACATATATAGTTCTGGACTATACATCCTGTTTTCAAACATATTTTGTGAAGCTCAAAGATGGGAAGATGTGAAAAACATTAGGAAACTGATGAAAGATGGCGGGATCATTGAGAGCAAAGCTATAAGCTTCATTGAAATCGATGGCTGCGTTACCGAATTCACTGCTGATGACAAACCACACCATCTTTCAAGCAGTGCCTATGCCGTGCTTGATAGTTAATAGATCCGTTATGAAAATAATACGATAGAATAAAATAATAAAAACATACACAGATTTACGTTAAAATATAAGATGAAAAAAGCAAGATAGAAGAGAAAAAAATTACTAAATTCGAAGAAGATTACAAGAGGGTGACGAATAGGAAGGTTAAAACAATAATACCAAACCCTAATGCAATACATCATATATATATATATATATATATATATATATATATCTAGGCATAAACAAAACCCTACGTGTATAAAATATAAACTAAACGGCTTGAAACATAAAAATTCGTACCATGGGACAGAGCCCCCACACCCTATAGAAAAAAACGCTACCACCATAAGTCTCATAAAAAATCTTACATTTATTTTTTTACCATAATTATTATACCATAAATTTTTACGTCAAGTCAAACAGAATTTCAATTACCATACTCTAACAAGATCATTTGAAGCCCGTTGGACCCTTGGACAGTATGTCCAGTGCATCCTTGCACGTAGAAGAAATGTAACATTCATGTAAAACGTTTCAAAAATCAAAGTACAAGCAATGATTAATTGGTAACCATTCTTTTTTCTTTCTTTCTTTCGTACAATGAACAGGCATGTGATAAGCAGGGTTTAGTATATGTCTAAGTACTTTTACATTAATAATTCTTCTTTTTTTTTTAATTAGAGAAAAGAGGACTTTTACATTATTTAATGATTAGTACTTTCTTTATGATAATTGAGTAGTGCTTTGAAAATGAAACCAAAAAAAAAAAAAATCAATTTGCTATGGGCGTGGATGTGGTGGCATACACATTGGCTTCAAGGGTTTTGACCAAGAGAGGATCTTGTTGGGCCATGACAGCCATGTGCATGGGAAAAGTGGATTGAGAAGGAACTTTCATGGTAATGACAATAAGCAACTTTGATCAACAACTTGTGAATTGTATCAAAGATAACAAATGGAAGATATATATATATATATATATATATATATATATATATATATAATATTGTCTGGGTTTGGGAATTCTTTTTTTTTTAATATATATATATATATATATAATATTGTCTGGGTTTGGGAATTCTTTTTTTTTTAAATTAAAATTTTTGAGACTTTATAAATCTAGCACAATGTTTTTCTAGACCGGATTCTCCTTCAGAGCTTGTCTGATACTCAGAATCTATATAATTTGAAGTGTAATGTCTTTTTGCCGGGTTGGTGCGCTTCATTATTTGGCTTGCCAACCATGTCTGCTTCCCTAAACGGTGAACTAATAGAAAACATGTCAAATCCTGACCAGCATGGGAAGTACTGCTTCATGAATTAATATTGGATTTACTGTGAGTTTTTACTGTAAGAAGTAACCCCTAAGCTTTATATAAGAGAACAATAACAAATAGAGTACACATGAGCTTTATAGAGCTTTATAGCTTGATTCACTTCTCATGATTTCAACATGAGAAGTACATCTACTTTCAACAAGAACAAGATGATAATACGACTTACACTCACCTGTATTTCTTCTCTTTTGCTTATCAGAAAATAAAAGATCTATTCTTGATTACATTACAAGGTGTAGAATTCAAATCCCCTTCCTAAGTTTTTTCACCTTTAAGAAAAAGTTTGATATAATATGGAAATTAAGACGAAAAAATACATATATAAAAGACCTAATATACACTTGAAATTTCGTCCAAGTGTAGAGCGTTGATAGTCTTATACAACTCAATATTTTCACAATCATATGGCTTTACCTCTCTTTCCTGTGTCAATTTGAGAAATTCCATTTCTGTGATATTGTTTTTCAATTTTACTGCTTCTAAAAAAAAAAAGTTTGAAACATTACCATTTTTAATAAATGTGAAAACACTATTATTTTTAAGTATTTTGAATTAAGATTAAGATATATATTATCTAAGGGTATTTTGTATTGTCTTTTGAGTTATCTAAGGGAGGAAAAAAAAATGGCAAGACATGGCAGTTAAAAATGATTTAATACAGAATTTACTCCCTTTGGGTGGGTGAGACTAGGACATAATTGGGCCAGTAAAGACAAAAAAAGAGAGGCCCATAAGTGACATGGGCCTAAAACTCGAGACAAAGATTTCACTTTTATGGAGGTGGGAGTGGGAAAAAGAAACTGGAGGTCATTTTCACAAAACAAAAAGGCAATTTGTGTTTGACCGAACATCAGGATTGAAGAGAATTAAAAACACACAAAAACAAAAGTAGTGGTAGACTTATTTGTCAGAGAGATCAGATTTCGTGCACATCGAATCTTATAGATTGAATGTTTTAGGTGATTTTTTCGGTGGGAAGGAGAGAGATAGCACAAGAAGCTTCAAGGAAAAAGGGTAAGTAATTTGATCGTAGTGTGGGGCATGTTCCAATTATCAGCCCATTTGGTGCTAATCAGAAAGTTATCCATAAAAAAGGTGTAATAATAAGTGAATAATGAAAACAAGGGACAAAAAAAAACGAAGAAAAGTTTTTGAACAAGCTAATGGAAAAAGGGTTCAATGACTTTTAAAAAAAGTTGACAAGAAATGGAGGTAATTATAAGGACCTTCAAACAATGAAAAAGCACAAGTTAGAATGCATCTTAACGTAACCATTGTCAAGCACTCTTTCACATGTTTGTTATTTTGTTGCTTGCTTGTTAAGCAACTAATGAGTATACAAAACTATTATTTAGCATGGTTGCTACATAGGCCGTTTGACATAGCTTTTGTTTCTGTTTTTAATCAAAAGAAAAAGAAAAAGAAAAGTTGTAGTTTTTCAATAAGTGTTTAAAATCATATTTTTAAAAGAGTTTAAATAAGTCAAAATGATTTTTTTAATAAGTTATAAAAATGTTATATTTAAGCATATATTAGATTTTATTAAAACTTTAGTACAATTTTTAAAGTCTATTTTAGAAGTGTTTTTTTGAGAAGCCATATTTTGTGTCTTTGAATGAAAGCATCTTGAGAGAGTCAAAATACTTCTGACAGATCATACAAATACTTCCAAAAGTAGTTTTTGAACTTAAGAAGCCAAAAACAGCTTGTGCGAAACCCTCCCAAACAGACCCATAATCAAACAGTAAAATACACACATATTATTAAATTGTAAAGTTCGAATTCTCTCATCTTTAAAATTAAAAAAAAAAAAAAAGTTGACATGGCATCTTTTAATGTAGACAACTTTTAAATAAATAAATAAGAACGGTAAATCCATTCTTAAACCTCTCACACATATGCCCTTATTTATGTAAATCATAATTCATAGTGCACATTGCACATGTTTAGGAAGAGAGAAAAAATTTAAATTAAATTAACTTAACATACAAACAAATTAAAATAATAATATTGTTAAACCACATGGGTACCACTCATAAATCATATAGATCTCTGCATACGGTACTATAAAACAAAACTATGGCATGGCAAAAAAATAACCAACTCCCATTAAATAGCAAGACTATCTTGTTTTATTTGTTATATATATTCGGAACCGTAGTAAGTATTTTGCATTTTTAGAGCAAATGAGCGCAAGAAGACGACCAAGTTTTGTAATTGGTAATTTGGAAGCTTTTGGGGAAAGAACAAGGAAAATTCTACGGTATTATACGAAATGATACTACTATAATGTATTCTGAACTATCAAATTCGATGTACTTAATAATTATTTTGTTATATAATATATTTTTGAAGAAATTTTTGACAGACTATGGAAAAAATACATAAAAAAATATCACTTTATTGATAAAAAAAGTTTTTTTGTTTGTAATATAATACAATTTTAATGAGTCTAAGATTGTGTCCTTCATATAATTTTTGAATTTTTTAGTAGGTTATGAAAAGAAAAAAAAAACTCTATTGGAAATAATTTTTTCTACATATATATATGAACACTTTGAAAATAATAATTAATTTTCCCTAATTACATTTTTTTTTCAGTTTCTGTATGTACTTTATATTTTATGGTGAAGTTACAGTAAAATTAGAGTTAGGCTATACCTATTACAATTATTATATATTATTTATATCCCACGATTAAACTTTATTTGTTTTCTTTTGCATATTCTGTCGTAAAATGTTTAGAACAACAAACAAACAGAAAAACAATAAAGAAATGGCGGGACGTGGTGCGCCGGGATGCAAGGCCGCTGCAGGTTTGGGGTTAAACCAAGCAAGAACCAGATCAGCTTGCGACATCCCTTGTCGTATTGTTTGATAAACGATTTCATTTTCATTACATAAGAATGTAGAGAGAGAAACTATCTAGAGAGAGAAAGAGATGTTAATAACATTTTTTTTTACAATTTTCAAGGAACTTCTACTATTTCCACGTGGCTCCCTCGTGCCTTGCAGCAAAACACCACCTGCTTCATGGACTCCTCTGCTCAAGCACGTCTCTCTCTACCCTTTTTCTCTTTCTCCAAATTACCCTCCAACATCTCCATTATTTACACGATTTTGCCACTCTTTCATCTACAAGTGTAGTTCTTTGTCGATGCATGCATGAGAGTCTTTGTCGCTTATCACTTGCTCCAAATAATGGGGCATCAAACTTTTTTTATCACTTGCTCAATGTTATGAAATTAGTAAGAAAATAAAAAAAATCAAAAAGTTGAGGATAACTACTAACTAGTACTAGTTATAGGGTAATAATAATATATAGGGCAATACTATTCATCCCGACCGGACTGGGACTCGGCCCTCTCAGTGGGATGGGCCCCATCTAGTGGGTACCACCATGGGAGGGACCCACTAGGTGGGGCCCACCCTACTGAGAGGGCCAACCATAGGAGGAACCTATCAGATGGGGCCCACCCCCATTGAAAGGGCCCGGCCACAGCCGGTGGAAAAAAAAAAAAGTTTTTCTAATATATATACATATCACGTCCTTTCCAACAATGAAAGAAAAACATAAAAATAGAAAATCATCACTTTCATTGTAACTCATAAAGTTCTTCCAACAATATCATATATATCAAGAAAAGAAATTACGTTTTGTCTTGTTCATAATAATCTCTTGGACCATGTTGTGTTGGCCCATAACAATTCTATAGGTTGTTTTGATATGATGGTTAAAATCGTTGATTATAATTACTTTTACTATAGTATGTGAAAGCTTTACATTATAACGATTTTTTATTTTTACTATAGTAGATAAGAACTTTACATTGTTTATAAGTAAGAAAGTGGTCTGAATCACTTTGTGCCAAACATCCTTCTAGTTAACGACAATAGTGTTTTTGCGTTAACTGAAATTTTTAATTGATGTTGCAAATTCTTTGTTTTGTCCAAAAGTAATTTTTTGTATGAAACATACGTATGTGATATGGTCTAATCAAGTTCTTAAGGAGCAAGGGTAATCCACATATCATATAATTATAACCTTTCTTATATTAGTTGGTTCTAACCAACTTTTTAACTAAAAATAATATAAAACTTACCTGCTATAGTAAAAGTAAAAAAGTTGTCACAGAATAAAACTCTTATATTCTACAATATTTATAACTCTAATCAATGATTAAAACCACCATACCAAATACCCTACAAATGATGATGCTTAATTTATTATGCGCATCCAACGCTTCTTCAAAAGGATTAGTTTAATTTAATAACGTTCTAATTATACAAAAGAAAAGGACAAGGATCTTAAACCAAATTATTTAGCTAAATTCTGATCATGACAAGGGCATATATCGGCTGATTACCATACTCACTTGGCATTGAAAGAGATATGCAATGCTTGGAAGAATTAGGTAGATCCAACGGTAACGAGATAACTACCTAACAATTTTGTATGCTGATCCTCATAAATACATCAATGGCCTTTTTTTCCCCCCTCCAAAGCTCAAGTGGGCCATCCACAATATGCCTTTCCTAATTTTTGCAATCAAACTTTTACCCACTTCAGATTAGCTTCCACAATTAGAGATCTGAATATTTCAACACAGGCAGTGGGCAGTGGGTATCGCCCTCCCATTGTACCTTACTTTCACGTGAATATTTTCTTTTTCGTTTTCTTTTTTCCCAATTGAAATAAGAAAAAGAGCATTGTAGATTATAAGATCAGAGAAATCGCATTCAGATAATAAGGTGAGTTAGAAATGTTTATGTATTCCGCCCACTTTAAGGAAGCTGACTTGAATCTAACACTAGACACCACCCCCCACCCTAAAAAAAAACAAAACAAAAACAAAAACAAAAGCAACCTTGCTAATCCACCATGGTTTATTTCACCCCAAAAACATTAATAGAAGAGATCAAGTGAGACTAGTTCCTTTTTTTCATAAATATTTTCACTAAAATTTTAATAAAATAAATTAAATGGGACTAATTTAAGATTAGAAAATACAACGAAAGGCAATGGTAACATGACCTTTTTTAGTTAAAAACAATGTAAAGTTTTCACATATTATAATAACAATAAAAAAATTGTTAGTAATATAAAACTTTCACATACTGCTATAAAAATAGTTCTAACCCACAGTTTTAACTATCTTGTCAAACACCGTATAAGACTGTGAGTAGAGGTGGCAAATCGTGTTTGTGCCGTGTTTGTGTCTGCACGTTTACAGCACGACATGTTTAGCCCGAACACGAACACAACACGATTAATAAACATGCCAGAAATGTAAACACGAACACGACACGCATACGGCACGCGTAACACGACGTGACACAATTAACAAGATTATTAAACGTGCCGTGACTGGTTGACACGATAACAACACGCATATGACACGTTTATGACCCAATTAACTAAAAATTTAAAAAAAAAAAAAAATTAAAAAGCCAATAAAGAAAATTAACAAAACACAATATCTAATTAATACTATCCTACTATAAATATTTCAGATATTTTTATTTTTAAGTTTAAATGTGTTATAAATGGACGGATCGTGTCGTACTGCGTCAACACATTTACGACATGTTTAATTAAACGTGTTAAGGCGTGTTTAGCGTGTTAGCGCGAATCCAGCCCATTTATTTTCGTGTTATTCGTGCCAACCTATTTATGACACAATTAATAAACGTGAGGTCTAAATCTATTTATCTCGTGTCGTTTTCATAACGTGTCATTGTACCGTGTCCAAAATTATCGGTCCTAACTGTGAGTGAGACCAGTCTTCAACTTCACACTAGTATGCAATAGTGGCTTTTATTTTTCCCCTTTCTGTCTTTTTCTTTTTTACGCCCATATTCGTCATCACATCACCACCACCTTATATTAACCGTGGAAAACAAAGATCCAAAAAAAAAAAAAAAAACACCACACAAGCATTATACGCAAATCACAATGCCAAAAAGTAACACATTTTTTTGGTTAAAAAGGAACGCAACAAAAAAACCTACAACAGAGCTCAGTCCCTTTACCGTAATATCACCCAAAACGGAGGATCGTTTCGGAAGTAACCCTAATTGTACGGACATACAACCTGTCACCACCAACTTACAGCCTGGCAAAGCGTTGCCCACTGACCGAAAAGCCAAAAAAGAAAAATAATAATAACAAATGAAGCTAGGTAAACGACAAATCCGACGTGGCAACTAGGTACAATATAGGAGGCATAAGCTCTCCAAAACTCGCACACCCCCGAATCGCTTTTTCCCCTATAAATACACCCCACCCCACTCTGTCTCTCCTCCGTCAAAATCCCCCCTTTCCAGCTCTTTCTCTCTCATCGTTCTTTTGGCTCGCGAAACGGCGGCGGAAATGGGGATATGCAGCTCCACGAGCTCGACCAACGTGGCGACGGCGAAGGTGATCCTGCAGGACGGGAGGCTGCAGGAGTTCTCGTACCCCGTGAAGGTGTCGTACGTTCTGCAGAAGAACCCGGCCTGCTTCATATGCAACTCCGACGAGATGGACTTCGACGACGTCGTCACGGCCGTCGGCGACGACGAGGAGCTCCAGCCGGGGCAGCTCTACTTCGCCCTCCCTCTCGCCCGCCTCGAGCGCCGCCTGCAGGCGGAGGAGATGGCGGCATTGGCCGTCAAGGCGAGTTCAGCCCTCATGAAGAGCGGCGCCGGCTCCGGAGGCAGAGAGAAATGCCGGTGTCGTCGGAATTCGGTCTCGCCGATTGTGTTCTCCGATGTAGAGTCAGGGATTAAGGGTTCTTCTAGAAGAGGGGCCCCCGGAGACGACGGCTGCAGCGGAGGGGGCAGGAGGGTGAGGAGAGGGAGTGGTGGCGGAAGCGGCGGAGGGAGGAGGAAATTTACGGCGATGTTGAGTTCGATACCGGAGTAGGGGGGTTAGAGGTGTAGAATAGGAAATTCACTCTGGGGTGGCGAGTTAAATACTGTAATGATCTTGGTTAAAAGATTTGTTGTAGAGCCGCTTTGTGATAAGCGGGTTTTGGTGGGATAGCACACTGGACTTTTTTTTCTTTTTTTTTTTCTAATTTCATATATATCGTTGTGGGGTCGTGTTACAATTTTACCCCTTGATGGATTGATACACAGTATAAACCAAAACAGAATAATCACAAACGTTTCTACTCTGAAAACGAGACCATACTTTGCATGATTTTGCGTAAAAGGGTAATTTCACCATTTTATTATTTTAACTCATAATATCGGAGACAAAAGAGAAGCCTTTTTTGCTAAAGAAAAAAAGCATAAAAAGAGGGAGCCTTTTGGGGGTAAGATTTTGACCGCTAACATATGATTGGTTAAGGTGGATCTGTAGTTATTCCTTGAAACATTAGCAAGAAACGTAATAAGGTGCTATGGTTAAAATTATTTTTATTGCACCATATAAAAATTTTATATTATAATTTTTTTTATTATTATATCATATAAAAATTTTATACTATTTAAAATTAAAATAATAGTTAAGCCATTTTTTTTAAACAGGCTATAAATTAATCAAAATCATATTATTTTACAATTACAAAAGTGCTCAAAATTGATTTAACGGTTTAAAACTATGTTTTGCGTTTTTCTTAACCATTTTCTAAGTTAAAATGTAATTAACTATTTATCCTACGTATTGGATAAATTAAAATAAAATAAATGGGAACAAATATATTTCACGCGTAACGCGTAGGGTACGCGTAGGGCGAGAACGACCAGTGCCTACTTGGCCGCAATAATTATATGCTAATAAAACGACGCATTATTGGTTTATTTGTATTTTGGCATTGGATTAGCACACAAATAACGGAGTTATTATTAGGATGAAATCTTTACAGCTGTGTATTATATCAGCATTTATGATTTATATTACCGAAAATATAATTATTAGAGACTTTCCTTTCCGTGACATCCAAGGATATTATTTACCACAAAAGGCCCTTTGTTTTGTGTTATGGGACCAATTAACTTTGGTGACGTTGATTTTTATCATGCCAAAACGGTATCGCTTTAGTTTAAAAAGTGTCCATGATTATCCAAGCTACTAATCATAAAAAAATTCAAAAAAAAATAATAATAGCAATGTGAAATATACGATCACCTAAAGGATATTTATCACAAAAGTTTTTAATGAGACTTACATTGAGGTTTTAGTTTCGAGTGAACGCTAGCGCTAGCAATTATTTACAAACAACTTAACAACTGAGGTTGAGGTGACATGCTTCTTAACGTATCGTGTGTGAGCGTTTTTTATATAATCACGTTTAGTTAGTTATGGTTGAACGTTTCTCCTCACACTTTTTTTTTCTCTTAAAGATGTGTTATATTGTGCATGATAGGTAAGTTTTTACGTTTCGGCTTTTTATTTAGCGGCTGCTAATTTGGCTATAATGTTTGGCTTATTGAGCAGCTCTGAGCGCGTTGTTTTTGTAGTTTTGTTGTGTTCTGTTTTTTTTTTTGAAGGGATTGGAAAGAATGGTAGTTAGCGTGGAGTTCTTTCTTAACAGCTGTTGTGGAGATCACTATTCCACTCTCTGTGTGTGTGTGTGTGTATACAACAGACATGAAATGGGGCTCTAGGTAACGATGACATAGATAACTCGTAAAATCTGCAACAAAAAATAGGTTGGGTGAGTCCAAATAAATTATCTTGGCCCTTTTACTGTAGGCAAGTGATGTTTGACGGAGTTAAATATTTGTAAACATTTAAAAACTATTAAAATATTTGATAGAGTAGTTAGAACTGTTAAGTAAAACTGTTTTTATTATAATATATAAAAGATTTATGCTATAATAATTTTTTTATTATTAATATAACATGTAAAAAATTTTTACCGTTAGGTAATTAAAAAAATGGCCTATTTTCTACCAAACGTTCTAGAACGAATAAATTTTCATATATTAATTGATTTAGTCTCATGTACTGTGGTGATGACCAATTATTTCAAGAGGATTTTTATACCGAGTACCGAAAATATAACCTGTTAAGGGCAACAACTTTCGGTTGTCAAATCTATTAAAAAATTGATTTTGATAACATTCAACAGTTTGAAGCAGAGAGCATTATCGGTTAAAGGTCCACACTGTAAAAAGAGTCTTGTGTCTGTTAAAAAATAATTAAAAAAATTAAGTAGTACTTTTTCTTAGGTAATATATATTGAATCGCCATGACGTTGAAATGATTCTCTCAATATGGTACTTGAAAATAAATACAGCGGCGGCGGAAACGTGAAAGAGAAGAAAGTGGGGAGAATAATTTATCTACAACGTCAAAATGAATAAATTAAGGGCCAAAATATCGGAGAAAAAGAACGAGAGAGAGAGGACGGAAAAAGCCACGTTGAATAGATTATAGCATGCATGTGATAAGCAAGTGGAAACGTAAAAAGGCTCAAGAAAAGGGCACATTTTGAAATTTACTTGATATAGTAAACTCTTATAGAATGTTTATCAAGTGGTTAAAACTATCTTTATCATAATATATAAAAGTTTTATATTATAATGATTTTTTTTATCATTATTATTACATGTGAGATTTTTATACTATTTGTAACTGAAAAAGTAGTTTAAACTACTTTTACAAAATACCCTTTTATTAGGGGACCATATATATGTATAAGCTAGCCAGTTTGTAAATTTTTTCTCCCACAAATGACCATAAAATACATACATATTAACAACTTGTCCGGTTTACTCAACTGAAAATCTGTTCTAGCAAGTTACAAAAGAGATTATTTATCTTAACCTACACCCCTAACCAATGCCATCTATACCAAACCGATTTATCCCACCCAATCACATTTAAAGCTTGGATGAAACTTCGAATGGAAGTAAAATCATATATATATATATATATATATATATATATATATATGAGTATGACCCACCATTACATAATGGAAGGGGTGGTCCTCATCTTGATCTCGTGAGATGGTCCAGTCAAAGTGCCACACTGTTATTACATGATCGAAACAAAAATTAAAAAAGAAATAATTGACGGAATTCAAGTTGTTTTCGTACCTTATAGGCTGTTCCTCAAAAACTATGTACGAAGGCAACATATAGAAAAACAATACATAAACGTTGTTTTCAGGGTTGAATTTTACAAAACCCTATTGAAAGTATTAAATACTGCCTAATTTGAACACGATCTTATCCGCTGGCCAACCCTTCTAGTTAACAAAGGAAATTAATCCCCTATTGGTTGAGGTAGTAATGATGTCTCAATGAATTTTTAATCAAATAAATTAAAATATTATTTTTTAACTAATTGACACTTGAATAAACAAAAAAAAAAAATCATTAGGTTTTTATGGAGCTTTATGTAATAGGATGTGTCGGAGTGTATGTTTATAAACATTAAATACGATCAAAATCACATAAAAATAAAAATAAAAAAATGATAGAATTTAATATAAATTTGATATTTCAAAATAGAGCTTTATCGATAGAGTATTTTGTTCCTACTCTACCCAAAATATTTCTTTTACATTGTTAATTATGTAGTCAAAAGAGTGCATTTTATATTGAAGTGAAGATGCTTTTTACCTCGTGACAGCCAAGGTCTTACAAAGAGAACTTTATATCCAAATGACGGTTCAGTTAAATGTGTTTCAATAATTGCGACACTAGCTACCTGCTTCAATTTGCACGTTTTATTTCCCTGAATATATGTATCCTGACAAAGGAAATTCAAACTCAAGATGACATTAACAATGTCATATCATGAATTTAACATCTTTCTCTGTCTCTCTACATATGTGTGTGTGGTTCGAAGTGATTAGATGATCCTTTTTTATAGTTCACATGATGTCAGTATTTAATTTTTAGTATATACTATCAGATAATTAGAACTATATATAGGTCATTATTTGATCTCAGATGCATATATACTTCATCATCAACAAAATTAACGTGCTACATATGATCGATATAATATTGGTGACAACTAACCCTTGGACACTTCCTCAGCAACAGGTTGAAGTGTGCCGTATGAAAGAATCTGCCTTAAATGAATGGACTATATGCTGGCTCTATGGCCTCTGTCTTGTTACCTGTTGAAGTCCTAAGGCCAGAATCCTTATTATCGCACCTGTGGTATCAATAGATCCCTAAGTAAATTTAATTTAGGAACATGAAAACTCTATCGATCCTTTTGTTAAGAGAAAAATATATTGATAACAACTTTTTCATCGTTTTGCCAAATATATGAAGGGCCTTGTGTATCCAACAAGGAAAAAGGATTAATTTTCTGTCTGTCTCAAATTGGATTTAGGGACCTCGCTATAGAAAAGGATGATTAAAACACTTCAATCACAATTGTTTCGCACCTAGCTATATTAAATAGCTAGTAGATTCAAAACCACAAATGTTGTTCTAACTCTACTTGTCACAAGCTCACTACTACATTATAATCCATGAAAAATTAATCTTGATGCGAAAAGTAAATATGCAACTATAATACTACTACTATCGATGATGATGGAGACAGGGGCAGGAGGCCAGCTTTTTTATATATAGTGGTTTTAATTTTAATATAATAGAAATGTATATAAATTAGATCTGACCTTCGTAAATTAATAATTCTTTACCTGTTGATATAATCTTAATAAAAAAAATTTAACCAACACATATAAATCCAGACTCCATCATTTATATAGTACTATATATACCAACCAATAAGTACTTTCATGATATTTACGTGTGTAATGTATGCCCTATTTCCCACGGGTCTAAATATAGGCCACATACTCAGAGAGCTGTAATAATATTACAAGCTTGAATATTTGATGAATATTTTTCAGGTACCTCCATACCAAACAAAGAAACTAGAAGATTTGAATTTTTGCTGGGTCTTTTCAATCACTTTCTCCACTGAATTATTTTATTTTATTTTATTTTATTTTTGTTTGTTTTTTCATTTGTTAGTTTGAGAATGGGAAGATTCCAACTTGCTTGCTTTAATTGCAACTGGGTCCTTCATGCATATATTTAGTGTTTATTAGTAGTGCCCACATTATAGATGTATCATTTTTCTCCTTTTGAGAGCTACAAATTATTTAATTAATATCAAGTTAGGTATGTATAGCATATTTCACAAGAGCTTTGCCTATCTTTGGATTTGGCAGATATACAGCTTCACACATATTATTGTATCCAACAAATTGGCCCCATAATTATAGCTTTCATTGCATTGGTAGTAGAGCTTTTTGGATCCAGCTGTGTTTCGTATTCCAACTCCTTGTTTTTTTCTTCTCTTTTTCTTTAAATATTTGAGATCAGAAAAGATAGTTAAACTAGCTAGCCCAGGTTCTTGGACTTTTGCTTAAGAAATGGTAAAAAAAAAAAAAAAAAAAAAAGGTGCAAATATTTGACTATAAACTAATAATTCAAAGCAAAAGAGAACCTATGCTATTTAAATATATTGTTGACCCACAGTTTTACTACAAAATCTGTAAGCAGCTCGATTTCATTAAATTTCCAACAAAGGCATTCATGGAATTTTGTTAAATCTTCACCCCTTGTTTAATTAATTTGTTGGTCGCCAATTAATACTCATTCACACCTTCCAAAGGAGAAGGTACCCTTCTTTTTCTGGCATATATATACACACACTTATATGTGTGTGTTTATATAAATATAATGTATGTATACATATACATGTATGTCATATGTGTACATAGATGATCTGTCATATGGATCAAATCACTTCATTGTACAATGAAGAGAGTAGCGGCAGTTTAACTATCTTTATAATGCATGGCTTTAATTAGTATTGCAACAATTCTCTAAATTCTTAATTTGGAAGAAAAATCGTTATATATATTTATGTATATATATATGTCCTCTTTTATTATATTTGCCAATCAATATCATTGGTGGTAGCTAGCAAATGGAAAAGTGTGAATCTATAAGGGAAAAGAAATTTGAAAGAAAAAGGTTTGAGGTCAATAATAACGTTGTCTTTCTAGATAGCTAGCTCTTTTTTGAACTAGTTCTACAAATATTGTTTATATTCGGCTTTTCAGTAATTCTTTTCAATTTCTTTTATAATTAACCTGAAAGCTAGCCCTAGAATATGGCCCAGCCAAGGAAAGGAATCCACGTATCTAATGCAAAGATCATCAATATTATTGGGTCTCATCTTATCATTAATATTGAAGTTTTTTAAATAAAGTACACTTCAAATAAAGTGCTTCTTGATTGTATTAATTAATTATTTATATGTAGATTCATGAATTCATATGTATGAAACTTACAAGTTTGGGGAAGGGGGTCCGTACGGCCTGCTTCCACATCTCATTAATCATTAGAATCCATATATAATTTGCATCTTAAAAGATTGAATCAAATCATAAGCAATTAATTCCAAATCTTTTCTTTATAGTGTTATGGGGGCTAGTTTTCTGTTGGAAACTAATAGTTTACTTAAAAAAAAAAAAAAACCTGCTCTAGTCTTTCTATAATGTGTTTAGAAAGCAAGTTGAAGTTTATTAATTTCAATTGATTATCCTGTAAAGTTTTCATATGTTACAACATAAAGAAAAAAATACTACGTTGTAAAGTTCTCACATGCTACAATAATTAATAATAACCGAGCATCAATGTTATTTATGATCAATTGTAGTACTTCTTTTCCCTATTATAAACTGCTACATGATACTCAACAGTACGTATAGTTCTATTGTATCCAAATGTATACGAGGAGTCTGGTTATTCACAACTAAGTCCAAATTGATGTTCGTCATCTGAAGTTAGAGACCTATTTTTTATTTTAACTGTAGAGCTGGTTTAAAATCTTCCCTTCAATTTGAGAATTTGACTCCCCCTCCCTTCCTAATTAATCAACAAATCCGAAACCTTAATATTTCTTCAAATTCATGTTTTCATTACCATCCAAAAACCAATTTAGACTTGATTCCCTGATTTTGCACTTCTAATTGCCAGTTCGGATTGTAGCTTAAACCGTACAGTTAAAATTTAGAGTAAAAAAAAAAAATTTCAAAACAACAAAATTGTAACCGGTGAGCTAAACGATTACACTGTCGGCGAGCTCAACGATTACACTGTCGGAAATCAACTAATCAATTAGCAATGATATTTATTATGACCGGATAGTTGAATCTATTTTTCCATTCTCTTGTTTTCTGAAAAGACCATAGGCTTAAAAACTTTCAACGCCAAGGACGTTATAGGTGATGCACAAGTTCAAAGGAAAGTCCCTCGGAAGTTTCCCTCGAACAATTTTTTATATTAATGTTTTTAAAAAGTTTTTTTGCTTGACTTGGTTTTCAAGTTGTTCAAAAGGCACATTAAAGTTATCATTTGTCAAATAGTTAATTGGGTGTGGATTTTCGTTGAAGAAAATTGACATTCTGCGCGCGTTAAATAAATAATAATAAAAATAAAGAAACCATTCTACTGCGATGCCTTACCTAGTGAGCCATGCATTAGGCAATAATATTATTAAAATTAACAATTATATAATTAAGCTTTTCATTAAAGTTGATGTGACCAAGAGGCAGAAAATACATTAAATTAAAGTTTTTGCTTGACATGTTTAATGTAAATGAATTTGGACTTGACGTACATAGGTGCGTATATTATATTATCGTGCTTAAGTAAATTGCTTATCACAATAATATTGATTTCAAGGAAATCATGATGTGCACTTTACTCTTCAATTTTATCTTGATCTTGATAAAAAAAAAGGAGGAATAAAAGAACATGGTTTTGACCACTTACAATTTTAAATTGACACTATATTCGACATTGTCCCAAAACAAAATAATGTCGTTGGACAATGAGACAATTTGTTTTCATGTTAGACAATTCGATGCAAAGGATATTGCAGAGAAGATAATATTAGTAATAGTATATATCCATTCCAACCTCCAACTTTTCTATGATTTAATTCCAAAACGACAATAGATAAATAAAGTTTCACGAAGAGATACGAGTTGTGACCAAATTGTGCTTGTGTGTGTATAAACATACACATACCTATAATATATATATATATATATATTGTCACAACCCGCCTTTTCGGGCTGTGATTAAACTCTTTCTTCATTATTTTAGGGCAAAAATTTAGGAATTTTTTTTTTTAATACAAATACTGTACATATATTGTTTAATAACCTGTGAGATACATACATATACTTGTGTTTATATAACCATACTTCTCTTACAATATAGCTTATCAAACATTACTTTCGAAATATTTTAAAATATCATACAGCGGAAAACATACTGCGGCGGAAACCATACCCAGTCTGCACACATCATCCGTCCGCCAGCTCATCATTATGATTTATTCTGACCTTTTTGTCGGAATACCTACAGCATGAAAAACTTAATGAGCTAACGCCCAGTAAGTCCCATATAAACCCACATGCACATTCAATAAAATGCATGATCATATTATGCTTTCTTATAATCCTCCATTATCCTTATCATTTCTTATCTTTAACTAGGGCCCAAGTGTTCGTACCATTGCGCACTTAGGTCTACGTAACACCGTGACCATCCTGTAATCCTTAAACTCCCCTTGAGTCAGGAGTCGGTACGACACTTTTCTTAACTTTTGGTGATTCATTACCAATTCACTTATTATGGTTAACATACCATGCATGAAGTGATGAGTACATGTTATACATAACATAATCTACATAAATACTTTTGTACGATATAGACCATACAGGTACATACTTTATATACACACTGGTATACATTAATATACGCTCAGGTATATATAGCATAATGTACTAACAGGTACTTAACATAAAATATACACACTGGTATGCATTAATATACGCTCAGGCATATATATATATTCCATATACTCACAAGTATACCCTTTCTTTTATTTATAAATACTTATGTTATTGCATACATACAAGTATACACCTTGATATACATACAAGTATACATATACACATTTTATACTCTAAGCCTACAATTTCATACTGTAGGTGGGATGGGTACTTACTTGATACAATTGTCGGGCAACTTAACCACGATATCCTTTCTTCTAGATTCCTAGGATCCTGTTGGCCAATTACAAAGCCATTAGCCAAATTTCACTATGTTTCGATACGAAACATCCGTTAGTTAATTAATTGAGTTGCATTACTATGTACAACTCTAAAAACCACTGGTTTTTTTTTTTTTTTTTTTCTTATTTCTATCTAACTTTACCCTATCGTTTCTAACGAAGGGCGGGAACCTTTCTAGTCGTTTTCTTATCCCATTGGGAACATTTCAAAGCGGTTCGGGTTATTTGGGCAGAAATGACGATTTGGCCCTCCGCAGGTTTACTAACCTACCCGAGCTCGATTTCGTTATTCTTATAAAAATAACCATATATTCATTCTAAAATAACATCCTAGTAGGTCAAATCTCTTTATTTCTCAATTATGCCCCATTTTCATAAAACTTGGCGGTTTAGCCCATGAACCGAAAATTTTGACGTTTTTGCCCCCGAAACTAAAATTTACTTCTTTGCACCAGAATTTTCTATTTTTGTCAAGGATCATTTTTGCTCAAAGTAGCATATTCAAAATCCTTTGAGAAATGACGTTTTTGCCCCTTTTTCAAATTTTTCACAATTTTCATAAATTCTTGAAAAATTAAAATCTCATAAACGATTCAGTTTTTTGATGAACCGTCCGCGATGCCTAACAGTTTCATCGATATCTACAACTTTTGTGTTTTAACTTTTTCCAAAATATCACTGTACAGGGGTGTTTTTGGCTAATTTCCAATTCTGCCGAGAGGAATTTTTTTCTTTCAATTTAGTCCCTATGGCATTTTTACATAAATCCATTTCAAACTTGCAATTTTACCCCTGCAGAAATCATTTCATACCTTAATCAATACATTCCCATGCTCAAACATCATCTTTGCAAGGTTTAACCTCAAAATTACAAAAATAACATTTTTACAAAAATTGCTGGTTTACACTAAAACAAAAATTTCCATAACTCAAACTTATCATACACCACATATACATGAACTTCCATCAAATACATGTTCAAAACCCCTCATGGGTTTGAAAGAACAAAAATCAAAACAAAATCTATAAAATTTCAAACTTTAAAGCTTAAAACTTACCAAAATAACACCCTTTTGGTTTGAAGCTTTCAAAATCCTTTTAGACTCCCTCCTAAGCTTCCTTTCCATACAAAAATACCATGGATTAATCTCTTGTCCTTTGCCCATGAAAAATCCCTTGAAAACCCATTAAAAGTTTAGGATTTTACCTTAAACTTGTGGGAAAATCCTTGTTCTTGCTTGTAAAATTTGTTGGGGGTTATTTTTGCAAGATTTGGGGCTGAGAAATTTTTTTTTAGGAGCAGAACTATGGCTGCCGAAACTTTGGTGGAAAGAAAAGAAAAGAAAACTTTGATAAACTTGCCATAAATGCATGTTTATCTCATTTGGTGACTCATGGTAACCCATGAGTACACCACTAGGTGTCACAAAATGATTGGGCCACTTTTCTTGACATGTGGCCCAATAGAAAAGCAAAAAGTGTCCACTTTATGGAGTTAAAAATTTATACTGTGTAATTTTTCACCACACAGTATTTTTCCTATACTGCCGTGGCCAATTCAGTGTACTTTCTATCCTTAGACTGTATAAAAATATTTAACTTACTTTTCGTTTACTTTTTAAGGCCAATCATAACATTTTTCATATCTGTGTTTTTATTTAGCAGTATTCTTATACTGCTCTGGCCTCCTTTCTACCCCCGGTTAGGGTTAGGACAACCTTTATGTCCTATTTACATTCTAATCATTCATTCGTTTATATCACAATTTCACAATTAATTGTGACATGAAATTCATTTTATGGATATTATGCACAAATCTCTGAGTCATCAAACTCATAAAATTTGTATTTTATAATATCCACCATTGCATTACATATGCCATAAAATTTGCAATCAATGTTGCTCATTCATATTTTATTGTAATTTTCACATAAATTACAATTTTTTACACAATTTCATATTTTTAAGAATAAATTCATTAATTAAACCTAATTAAATATTAGGTTTTATTGATGACGTTTTCTCGGTCATTACATATATATCAATTTAGGGGGTCTTAATTATAACCGTAAAACTGGTCAATTCCTTGAAATGATCAACCAATGCGTAGGAGTTTGGTTGAGTTAGCCGCGCTCACTTTCAGTTCGGTTCAAGTTGAAGATGACATTTTCCAAAGAATAAATACTGCAAAAGCCGAACCACGAAAATACAAGCACATATGTGTGTGTGTGTGTGTGTGTATATATATTGTCGTGTATTCTATACATCTATTGTCGTTTTTTAATGTTTGGCTTATATTTTGTGTAGATTTCTTCACTACTGCTCATAACCGTGTAAGAGTGGGATCCCTTATTCACATTGCTAAAATGTCGTGTACATTACAGTTGTAAACAATGAAAACCGTAAAAGACGTGTATCTATAAACTTCATATGAAAGCTAAAGCTACGTTTTACAACCAAAGCACTAGTTTTAAGGATTTCATCAAACTTGTTTGTGCTAAAACCTTTGTTTTGTTATGTTGTTTATCTAAACATCCTTGTTTAATTATGGAATTAATGCATCAAAGCAATAAACATATATATACATATATATGGCTGGAAACTTTTTCTCCCAAAATTGTAATAAATCACTTTTTTAATACTTATCGAAGTACATATCAAGTGTTTAAAATATTTATAGTAAATAGCAGCAGAAAGAAAGAAAAATATTTTTACCAAGTAAACAGTTTTTTTTGCTGCTATTTACTATAAATATTTTCAAAACATGAGATGTAGTTTAATAAGTTAAAAAAAAAATGTGACGTTTTCCTTGTTCTCTCAATTATCTTTTAAGTAACTCCAATTTAGAGGCTCACAAGACCGTGAAAAACCTCAAAAGCCAATATACAGAAGTTGAAAGCTTTTGGCTTGAGTTGGGTTGAGTTGGTTGGATGTTGGGTTTAATTTAGGCTTAAGAAAATTCCAAACCAAGTTTACAGTTCGAATTCTAACTTGAAAAACCAATCTACTAATTCCCCTTTGTTCTTAATCATGATTTTGAACATTAAGGAATCTGAATCTGCATATTGATGACTCTAAAATTATCGAGTAAATCACCTCTGGTAAATATTTTTTGAGACTGTAATGAGCATATAGAGAGAGGTGCATGCATAACTAATAACGCTATGATAATTTAAGTTGGATGTGACAAATGGGGGAGAAAAGATGCAATAAAACTAATAATTTTTGCTTGACACATTTCTATAATTCAAAGAATTTGGACCCTGCACAAAGGTCTATAAATTTATGCGTGTATACAATAATGTTTAATTGTTTATTAAGATTTGAAAGGAAATTATTACGTCTGCTAGCCACTTCTTCTTTTTCATATACGTCGTTCTTGTTAAACAAAAGAAAGGAATAAAATGGACATGATTCAACACTTGTAATTATTAAAAAAAAAACACTTCTAATCATGAAAATTAATAGTAATGACATTTTCGCAGGACGAAAAATTGTGTCTTTGACAGTGAGTACACATCTTGTTCTTATGTTGGACGATTGGACGAAATATGGGCATCTGCAGAAAAGATATTGTATATTAATTGAAATCATAATCAGATATCAAAATTAAAAATTTAGCCCAAAAAAAATACCAAAAAAAGGAAATATAGCATATACTGCAAAATGAAAAGGAAACTTAAAAAAAAATTCTGTATTCAATATATATGTCTCTGGAAAATTTTCTATCTTTAGTGCTACTCGTACGTTTGTAGGGTTATATGATCAAGTTATCCATTTCATCTCATGCGCTCATTATACATACATGATGCAGGAGCATGTTTGAGCTGGAGAGGTGGTCTATGTGACTTAGGCGTCAAAGAAGTGCCTAAACCTGTGTATTGGCTGCGTCCACAAATTCATAAAGAATTCTTTGAAGTAAGGTCTCAAACTGGTAGAATTTGAGGTGGATTCCCTAGTTTGGCATAGTATTTAAAAAATTTGATTGCACCTCTCATATCAACATTATATATGTACAACTAAAGAATGAGAAAAATGTCAGATTTTTGAAAATTTTTAGAGTAAATATCATGTTTTAAAAATATTTATAGTAAATAAAGGTAAAAAAAATTACTAGTAAATTTTTTTTTTTTACTCATAGTAAATAGATAAGTAAAAAAATATTTTTACCAAGTAAATTTTTTGTTTACTACAAATATTTTCAAAACCTATTTTTTACTTAATAAGTTTTAAAAAAATGACGTCTATTACAATTTCTGATGCATATATACACACGTATTTATGTACATATCATGCTGTGAAATTTTCATGAATTATATTATGATATTTTTTTTAAATATGACATAAATAAACACAAGATTAAAATGTGGCGTTACCTATAATGTTTTTTGTAGTCACTTTTCTAACTTATAAATAAGGCCAAGCTACTGTACTTTAGGTTTGGCCCGTCATTTTTTTCTGAATTTCATCATTTAGAAACATTAAGGAATAGGAATACTTTAGACAAAAAACAAGTCGGCAATTGAAACTTATTATTATTATTATTATTATTATTATGTGAACCTTGTGCAATGGAACTTGTGTGTAAAGGTGTAGTAGAAATTGTATGTATGAGTATATGTGCACATCAACGGCCAACCCAATAGTGTGTTATTGCCACCATTTCTCAAATATATATATATATATATATATATATATATATATATGTACATATTTTGTTAAAGTCACCTTGATTCTTTTTCTTCCATGGCTATTATTTGTGTTAAATTCATCTAGGTTTTTTATTATGTGCTCATCAACTGGTGATCTTCTACTTTGCCATAGTCATAAGACTCTAGTAACATACATATATATCTCCAACGACATATATAATTAATTTAGTGGAGGAGGTCACAAACATAATTAATTAATAAGTCAACCGATGTAACGTGTATCTATCCAAATTCTTAAAAAATAATAATAATAATGAAAATTTCCGAATTGAACAATATTTACCACAAATTTTTTGTAGCGTCCGTCTTCTCCTTCCCACACTCACCACAAACAAAATCCTCCAAACAAACAACTAAAACCTCAACAAAACAAAAACCCATCACAAAAAAATTCCCTATTTTCACTCTCTCTCTCTCTCTCTCTATATATAGTGTGAGAGAAAAAATGGGCATTTGTGCTTCTTCCGAAACTCAAAGCAAAAGATCAAGGAGAGACGAAAGAGGGCCAGCATCAATCACGGAGCGAATCCGACGGCTGTCAACGAGCAGCAAAGTGATCCACGCCGCTGATGGGCGGCTGCAAGAGTACAAGCCTCCGATCCAAGCCAAGCAAGTAACCTCAAAGTACCCGAACTGTTTCCTCTGCAGCTCCGAATCCATGTCGGTCGGCACGTGTGTGCCACGTGTCCCCGACGACGAGGATCTCCAACCGGGCCAAATCTACTTCCTTTTGCCAGAGTCTCGGGCCCATCACCCTCTCTCTCTCCCTGACCTCTGCTCTCTTGCCATCAAGGCAAGCGCTGCTCTTTCCAACTCCGGCGTTGACGTTTCCTGTAACAACCGTAAGTTGACCACTCTCCGGTGAGCCTCCTACGTGGTTGATCAATTTGTCTATGATCGTAATTTTATTTTTAATGTGGTGTTGAGGACCTTTGAGTGGTGCTTTGGATATATTATACTTATGATCACTTTTTTTTTTCTTTGCAATAACCACGTTGATTGGTTATTCAGAAATAAGGTCAACCCTTTTGAATTATTAGTTATTAGAGTATCATATTTGGTCACGGAAAATTGATTATTGGTGTTGAAAATTAAATATGTAGATATAGATAGACCTTGTATTGTGTTTCATTTAACATCATTTAATTTGTGTGCGCGTGCTCTCTAACTTTATGTGTTTTGGTAGTTTGACCATGCAAAATCATCAGTAGACATTTGTGAAGAATTTTCAGATGGAGAAAAGTTAGCCTTCCGGTGTAGTTAAAACTTAGTAGACCCTTGTGGAGAATTTTCACATGGAGAAAAGTTAGCCTTTCGGTGTAGTTAAAGCTTAGAAAAACTTTTTTTTTGACACGAGCGGGCTCCCGGGCCTTTCGCAGAGGTGGGCTCCACTATCAGTGCTTTACAACTTAAAATGGGAATATATGTGTGTGTGTATATATATATGGTTTTGCTGTAATATAAGGTCATCGTAAAGGTGTACATAAATTTTTGGAATTGAAGAAAAAAGGGCGGATTCAACCACTTTCTCCATTGGTGTGCGAAGGCAGCTGGTGCCCGCCAAGGGCTAATCCATGACGGATGCCTTAGTTAGAGTAGCATACTATTGGTGTGAAATTGTGAATTGTTTTTTCCCCAAAAAAAAGAAATTTTGTTTTATTTTATTATTTCTTAAAACGGCACGACAGATCCAATTCCCACCATATCCAACTGGCTAACGAAGAGGTCCTTGGGAAATCCAATTTATGCTGATACAACGGCATACGCATATACACTTCATTGATGGGGAAGGTTTTTTTTTTTTTTTTTTTTTTTTTGACAAGTACAAAAAAAGTTGAAATTCAAGAGAGGTTAAATAGTTATGGGCAATAGAGCACAACTAATCATTTCTAGACAACTCTCGTTAATCATGAGAAAGCTTTTTTTTTTTTTTTTTTTTTGGGGGTGGGGGTTCATGAAAGGGCGTTTCAATTCATATTGAGAGAAAAACGACAAGAAAAATAGCATTATAAGTGTAGTTAACATGTAGTTTGTCGTTATAAGTAGACGGCATGTTGATTTCAGGTAAACGACATTGTCTGATAAACCAGATGTGATTTTACATATTCTTAATAGGTTTATCTGCATCCATGCCTCTAAACTTTGGAGTATTCTTTTATTTTAAAATAATATCATTATAAAAGGCAATTCATGTCTTAAGAAAGAGATTCAAGGTAACTTGATGAGATTTTTTTAAAATAACAAGGTATCTCAACGGGATTTATCAATTTGCAAGATGCCAAATTCAAAATAAGTTGGTAAACATATGCTACCAAAATGACACCTTTCCAACCATGTCGTTTATAAGTTAGGCAAATCACATATTTTCAGAGATGTTTTCAGATTAAGTTAAAATTATGTTTATTCATCTACTATTGGACCGAAAAGATATACCATCTTTGTTTATTACAGAAAACGGGACATAAATTACGGCGTAAGGCATATAGTTTTACAAGCATGTATAGTAGCATAAGTGAGAAACGACAGGGAATAAAATTACATGTCGTTTTCGCTGAATGATAGGCTTCCATTTTCCTTTGAGAAAGTGACACGTCATTTTCATGTCGTCTACAGTGCATCTTTTTTCAAATAAGTACTTCCCCATCTTTTTCAGCAATTATCGATGCTGAAACACTAATTTTCTAAGTTCTTTCAGGAAAAAAAAAAGAAAAAAAGAAAAAAAAAAGTAATTACAAGTTCGTTAAAGGACTTCTCCATTGCAAAAGCAAAAATGCACCGACATTACGTGTCGCTTTTTTTGAATGTTAAAACTAGGCCTCTCTCCACCCGTCCAAAAATAAGCCAACGAAACAATGGGCCTGGATAAGTTTCATTTTCAAGAGAAAATTAGGTATTTATGAAATTGACCACATTTTCAACATAATACATTTTGCCTTTTGGTTATTAAATTTGTGCTTGTTTTTGAATCAAATTTTAACTCGAAATTTCCAATTTTTATAATGTGATAGAGTATTTGATAAATGTGTTTAGAATCAATTGATGAAACTAATTTTAATTAAAAATATCATAATATGTAAGAGTTTTATATTGTAGTAATTTTTTACTTTTTTAATATAACATGTGAGAGCTTTTTACTATTTGTTTCTAACCAATAGCCAAACACTCACCTTATAAAACTCTCATATATTACAGTGTAAAATAAAAATATGCTATAGTATAAAGCTCTTACATGCTACAATATTTAAGTTCTAATTTCAAGTTCTAACTTAGTTACCAAACACTTGTAAGTTTCTATTCTTTTTTTCTTTTTTTTCATCTTTATGAATCAAAAAGATAAAATCTATATTTTGTTTTAAGATTTCCTGCTATACTTGGTGAAGAAGCAGACAATTTTTTTAAATGAACAGAATAAACTATGAAAACAACAAATGTAGTTGGCAAACTATAGTACATGTTTCTCAAAAAAAATAAAAATAAAAAAACCATAGTACATATAATTCAAATCCAAATTAATCAAAATAAACGATCCTAGGCTTAAAAAAAAAAGGTCGGTTAAAAGTTAAAATAGATTAACCGTTCATATAATTTTTTCTTTATCATCTAACGGCTGAGATTTAGGCTGCAAAATACATTCCGCATATGCAATGTGGAATGCCCTTCTCGTGTTAACTTGAGTTCGCAAACTAGGGGAGCTTAAATTGTGCGACGGACAACTTGTTTGTCAGTTGTCACGACATTTATTTTATTTATTTTTTTTTTTTTGCTGCAACACTTGTCACGACTGTTTGATCACATTTATTTAGATTTATAAATTTTGTTATGTACTATGGACTGGTTTTGTTCATAACGCAACTCAAAACTAAACACAAGAATATGAGGGTACTACTTGTCATTTGAAGTTGCATGTCATGATGGTGCCATTAGTTTACTGTCCTAAAAGGTGTTAAAAAAAATTCTCAAGTCACAAACTAGACTAGATGGTATTTTTCAGGAATTAAAGGTCTAATTTCTAGCATTTGACAGCAATTAAATAGAAGAAGAAGAAGAATGACTAAAATAAACAGAACATTTATAATGGCATTTTTAGTGTGAATGCTACATACATTTAATTATTATTATAGATTTTTACAAAAATTTAAGAATAACTACAAGGAACATTCAACTTCAAAGTGCTTCTGTTAATCTTTCTATTGTCTCAAGAAGATGAACTCAATATACATGTGTTACCACTTTGAGCATTTCAATCAAATTTATTGGTTGTGTGCTCAATTAGTTGTGTGCCTGTATGGTTTTTTTTGTTGAAACTCGGTACACGTTTTACTCCGTTGAGCGTTTGAATAGAATCTATTGGTGGTTTTAATTTATAATCGAGGTTGAGTCGCTATGTGTATTAAGGTCTTTCACGTTTGAATTAGTAGTTGTTTACTTTAATTTGGAATGTAATTTCCTTTTCCTTCAAAAAAAAAAAAAAAAACTACATAGTACAGTTAGGCTATCTGCAACTCATGGCTATGTCAACTTTGTCATTAGGGGTGAACATCGGGTGAGTTTGTTAGATTTTAGAGATTTTTCAATCCACGTAAACAAATTTTAGATGGGCTGATTTTAAATCTAATCTACTCAATGAATTCAAACTTTAAAAGTAACGCACCCAATTAAAATTCGGGTGAATTAGATGAATTGATTAGATTGAGTGTTATAAAGGAATTTTTTTTTCAAACTAACAATTTCCCAAAAAAAATAAATATATAAAAAAATAAAATTCATCATATATCCGATGTCTAACAAAGCTCAAATATATAAGTCATACTTAACAAACAAAATATAATAAAAATTAAGAAAACAAATTTTTTTTAATTAATAAACATCCACCACAACCAACATGTAGCATAATTGCTAATCTTCAACTCCAAGCATCTCCATTCAAACAAATGAAACAAGAGAGAGGGATTTTTTTGGACTTTAAAGTAAATTATGTTATTATGAATAAAGGTTTTTTTAAGTATAAGATTATATCGCATATTACAATATATATATATATATATATATATATATATATATATTACATTGGATGGGTTCAGATTATCTTAGAATATGAAAAACTTAACCCAAATCCACTCAATGAAAAATCAGATTAGGTGAGTTAATGGAAATTCTTTTTCAGATATGTCGAATTTGGATAATATCGAACTTTATTAAGTGGGTTAAATCATTTTTGTTGGATTGTCAGATTTTTTTACTCACCCTTACTTGTCATACCAAAAAAAGGGAGCAAACTTAGGTTTTTGAGGGACAGGGTTCCAAACCTCTTTTTAACATATGCAACAATAAGAGGCGGAGATGGAAGAGCTTGGACACAAGTATCTCGAAAGTGTTCCTAATTATATCGTGCAATTCTGATGCATAGAACAATTAGAAAATGTTGGTCTTTGGCAGGAAAATAAAATAAAAGATAAACAATATTGGGGGTTACTGTCACGATTGCTAAAAACACAACCAAAAAAAAACTTTAATGCTTTCTTTGTCACTATCTCAATATAACAAGAAAAAAATAAAATAAAATGTGACCATATGTGGTGATGACATGATGTAAGGATGTTCTGTTGGAGTATTTTGCATGTAAAGAGAGAATGGAAACTAGAGATTTTGGCAAATGGAAATATGCTTGAAGGCGTATATAAACACTTACTTTAAAAGTTTTATTTGCCCTTACTTCTCAAAGTTTCTTAACAAGTTTTATGGCACAGTAGCCCCAAGATACAACAAATACTTGAAGACTATATTTAACAATAATATGGTGTTCTATAACAATAAATAAATTTTGTATTAATTTTAGATTTTAACAATTGATAAGGGTGTCATTTTATGAATCAACACAATCAGTTTGATTCATACAATCTTTACTTAAAGTTACTTCATTAATTGTAAAGGCATTTCTTCCTTTGTAAATGTATCTATTTAAGTATCATAACAACTATTACAATGGATGTGACCGTTGCTAATAGATGTTTAGGTTTGTACATAAATATACCACTAATGAATGCACTGGCTTGGAATAACTCAAAAGACAAAAAATCTTATCACATATTTGCTCGAGAGAGCGTCGCGGTGCCACTTTTCCTGCACCACGGCTCTAGGCTTTCTAGAACAAGTTTCACAAGTGGTAATATAATAGGTGCCCAAGCTCTAGCTAAGAGCATAGCGCCTACGCGATACCCATTTTGACCAAAAAGTATTGATTCTTGTTTTGATGCTGCGGCCTCAACTTTAAGCGCCGTGGCACTTTACACTAGCACAAAACACGTCAAAATTGTGTTTTTCTTACCAATCTAATGTGACCTTTGATTTTCAAACATATTAAAGAGTTATATAACAATCTCTCCAACATGTTCTCCTTAGAGTCTTCAATTCAATCCGTTCAAGGTTTAAGTCATGCTACATGCAAGAAGTCTGCCTTTTGATATAGATTATGTGCAAGAAGTCTGTCTTTGGATATAGATGTGCTCGTAGACTCTATAAATTTTGGGCCGATTGTTATTGAAGGGATGAAGACCATTGTTATCACACCAACAGTTTAATAAACTCTTGCAATGGAGGTCGGAGCCTGAAAACATCACTAATCCTTTTTTACCCTTTTATTTCATAATAAAAGAAACTTTAATGTATAAGAAGGACTAGCGTAGGGTCAACGCTAAACACGTCATGTTGGCCATTACTTGACCCTTTATTGTCCTCTTTTTACAGTAGTACCACAATTAGGCAGAAGTCTTAACACCTCTGTTGGCTTCAGAAATTTTATGGAGACCAAGAAGAGGAGTGTACGCAATTAGGCCCCAACTTACATTAATGCACATCACATGGGCAGACTACCCTCACAGCTCGAAGTCAACAATGTCACGTGCGTTGCCTTGTAGAAATCCCACTCTTTGGTTGTTTTCAGTCTCAGTCTTCTTACAAATGCTTTTCTTTTAATATACCAAACCCCATCATGCACCAAGCTTGATTTCCTTCTAAGATGACCCTTTTGCCCTCTTTAAACAGAAAGTTGTACCCCAATACATTACCATTAATTTCAGGGAACTTATCTAAGAACCCTCTAAAACCATTAGATTTAGTCCAAATCATTTTATAACTTATGACTCGTGTATATATTTTAAGATGTCATTTATAGACATTGTTACTCTTCAAAAACTTGTACTCTATTATTTTTAGATGGTATATCTTTCATCTTGATCCAACAATGCACACATTATGAGAAAGTTTTATGAAACTTGTAACGTAGATGTTCAAATAAATAACTGCTCACGATACCAATATTGTTCATTTTGGCTCAAATTAGTATATAATCTCTTCCTAACACAACCACACGTAATATTCTCCTCCTGTTTCAAGTGGGAATTCTTTACTCACAAAATACATACATAGGAACATATGTATATGTGTATGAACATCCATAAGGCAAAACAGTAAATTCACAAGATAATATTCAGTAAAAAAAATGTAATGATATGATGATGATCATCCCATGCACCCTCCTATAAATAACACAAGTACTAGTACCTCAACATTCCACACCACACCACAAAAAAAAAAAAAAAATGGCGTCTCCATCAATCTTGTTCATGATACTACTACTCTTCACGCCAACACTAAACCATCATAGCTCGGCTGCTGTGGCGTCGCCGTCGGCGGCTGCTCCTTCAGCGCTCTCACCAACGGCGGGGGAGTACCTCGGGGCCCACAACGAGGCCAGAGCAGCTGTGGGGGTGGGCCCACTGAGTTGGAGCGAGGGGCTGTTCAACATGTCTAGCCGGCTGGTCCGGTACCAGCGGAACAAGATGAGCTGCCACTTCGCCAACCTCACCAACTTCCGGTACGGCGCCAACCAGCTGTGGGCAGGCGGCGCCGCCGTGACGCCGGGGATGGCGGTGGGGAAGTGGGTGGAGGAGAAGCAGTTCTACAACCACGCCGACAACACGTGCGCCCCAAACCACCAGTGTGGGGTCTACACACAAGTTGTGTGGAGGAACTCCTCGGAGCTGGGATGTGCTCAGGCAACGTGCGTTAAGGAAAATACTAGTCTCACTATTTGTCTTTATAATCCTCCTGGCAACTATATTGGAGAGAGTCCTTATTAATTCTAAATTATTAAAAAAGAGAGAAAAAAAATTTGTTGTGTATGATGAGTGGTGATAAGAATTTGCATTACTGGTAGCCGATGATAAGTATGTGTCATGAGTTAAGAAAAAAGGGTGGAAAATGTTAATTAGTAGCTAACTGGGGTTTGAATGAGAATATAATGGTTTTCAAGGGGGTTAGAGGTAATATAATGTTGTCTGTGTACGTCACTTGTTTAAGATGTTATGAGATCAAACTTGGAAGTGGGCAAGTGCTCTTTTGTGCCTAAGTGTCCTATGCTTAATAATCATATGACAACACCTATTTTTATTATTCTTTCTTTCTTTGTTTTCTTAGATACCAGTACGATAAAGTTTTTTAACCGTCAGATGACACCAACATTATATTGAATAAAAAACGTACCATAATTTAGTATAACTTTATAAAAATTAAAAATTATCGTATTGATAAGATAGTCATACCTTGTCAAAGAACTCTCTTTTCTTTTTCTTCAAAAGTATGAGTTTCAATTGTCTTGAAGTTCAAAGATTATTCTACTTAGACCAAAACTCGATATAAGTTTGTTCTAGTAAGACACAAGCTAAGAATATCCCAATTTACAGCTTACTGCAGCTGCATAATTATTATTATTATTTATTTTTTATTTTTTATTTGCGTCGGAAAGGTGATAAATGATGTCCTCACCCCCAAGTTATAGTTACATATATGGTTATTTGTTGGTTTTATACATTTAGAATAGAATTACTTCACCCCATATTGGCCAATTGATCATGAATTTACCAGATCCAAGAGATGTTTAAAATATTTAATTAAACTAGAAGATGGCTTATTGTAGATGTGATCCAAAAATTATGCTGCAAATACTTTGAACAATAATAATAACGGATTATGACCTCTGCTCCACCGACAAATACATCCAAATAACTCTATAGGAAATGTCTCTGTCAGACACAATACGTGGCCCCCCTACATGTACAACAGTATAAATAAGAGAGCCAAAAAATAATTGGACCCCAAAACATACCCTCAGAAACAAGGCAAGCATGAAACTTTTTCTGACAATATGAAAAAAATAATAATAATTAAATTAATTATATGATAAATGTCTCTTGATTGAGATGGACCTGTGCTGTACCAATTTTGCCAAAGGTGGGATCACAGCCATTGAATTTGATCCTTTTCTTTGGATGCGTGAAAAGCACAATTTTCATTTATTAGTATAGCTGTCTAGGCCAAGAACTGACCCTCTTAAAGTCTTGTTGGTTTTGAGCATTTTTATATATTAGGCTTCGATCTTTGTGAGATCAAGTTGCTTTCAATAATAATTAAATAACATTACAAATTGCAGCTATTAAAAAAGTACAAAATATTTGCTCTTAGGCGACTGTTCATTGAAAATGGGAAATTGGGCAGGAAACAGATTTTTATTTACAAATGTAACAAAAAAAAATGATTTAGCTTTTTTCACAGAAATCACAAAACTGCAAGATAGTGCATGCTAGATGCAGATACAAAATGCCACACATTGGATTGTTCTTTTTCTTTTTCTTTTTACCCCATATTCTACTTTGTACAAAAGAGATGTAAAAATATATATATATATATGAACCCTAGGAACAATGCAGGGTAATAGAGGAGATTTGATGATATGAACTCACTTCACTAGCTCTTTAGAGATCAAATACCGGAAGGCGAAATTGTGAGGAATCCATTCGATGATGGACTTGCGCGATTTTCCGCTCTGACATTTCTTAACACTCTTCTTTAGAGATTCAGGCAACGTCTGTTGGATCATCTCCAAAATGCCAACCAGGCACAAACCTGAATCCTTTGCAAAGGACTCGACTATCTTCGGCAATAGAACTTTCTGGTCCTTGCGTACGCCAAAAGTGGCTCTTATGTACTCTTCTTTAGCAGCTTCCAGTTCTTGTAATACTCTTTTGGGCGTGTATATCCGAACCTGAAAACACACGAAACATAACTTAGATATGATAGAACAGTCTTTAAACTCAAATGAGATGAAAAGTTGATCTAGCAAAGGTTAAGTACCGCAGGATCAGAGTGGCTTCCTGAACAAAGAGCGAAGTGTAAAAGGGGTTCTGGATGGTCAATTACGTATGCTAGTCGTTCGTCGCCAGTCTTGAACTTTGATTTTGTCGAAAGCAACAGCCGAAGCCACTACACACGGATGCTAATTTGGTAAGTTGCGAAAGTACAAAAGCAAGAGAAGACTATGCATGGCATTTAAATAAGCTTTTATTATCTAATGATACAAAGTTTATGTCCTTGCATGAGATAATGACTTATGGATGAAATCCAAGAATTGAGATGCACCTGTCCAGGACGAGACATACGGCATCCGAGTATAGAACTTTGTATTGCGTCTGCACTTATCGTGTGGCCCCCTATGTTGTATGCAGCCTGGATAGTGCCAAAAGAAGAGGGTAAAAAAAACTCAGTAAAAATAAATTCTGCCAAATTTCTCTTAGTACTTCAGAGGAGACTCTCTTACCTTAAGGAGTAAAGAGACCCTCTTTACGTTATTTTGTGGAATCCCATAAGCCAAAAATGCCTATTAGGAAGCATATAACTACTTAGATCCAACTCGTAAACATTTAAAGGAGATAGCATTGTCACGAATTTACTAGTTAAAAGTCATTACATGCATCACCAAAGCATTGTGTACGTTGATCCAGAAAGCTAGCTTCTCATCATGGCTCAAATTTCTTGGATCAACTTCCTCCAGCCGAATGATAAGTGACCTATAACAGAAATCGTTAATGAGCATGGTAATGTAAACTTCAAGAGAACAAATAATTTAATTCATGGAAATGTAAGTTGACAAGGGCTCACCTGAAATTTTGTAGCAAATGATCTATGTCACCTAACTTTTGACTGTCTCTATAAATCCATGGCACTTCTACCATTGTGCTGTATGGCCCACTGAACTCCTTAAGTCCCTCTACGTGGAAAGGGTTATCCAACCGTACATCGAAAAATGAATTATTCCTGAAACCCGGACTCCACATGTCACACTGATCTCTTGGAGAAAACCCACTAGCTGATGACAAGGATGAGTTGGGAGATGAAAGGCCATTATGCGTCAAAGGTGGGTCAGAAAGTTTGCAATATATGGCGGACATGCATTTGATCATATCTTCCGAAAGCCTATTAGGTGTCTCTGGAATGTGGTCGGAAATGCATGTACCAAGATGCTCCGCTAGACTAATGATGTTTGATGAAGCATTCTGAGCATACTGTGAAAATCAACAAAAGCTAAAAATCTAGACAGATTTTCCAGTGGCCGATACATATAGAAAAACGAGCAACAGTTGCAGTTACAATTATTACAACACTAAAGGGATCCACGTCCTGGTATAGAGACACATTCTCCAGTATATATGTCCAAGGCAAAAAAGAGCCAATACGGCTAAATTGCCAGAACGCCCCTCTCAGAGTAAATGTAAGGACGAACCACTATGTCATGAATGCAATTACCATTTGTGGGAAACCAAAGAAAGTCAAAGAGGGTCATGAGTGGAAGTTACCTCCATCATGGACAAAGGTTGGGAATGACAGTAACGCACGGCTTTAGCTGAAGACTCTCCTGGAGGAGAAGCTCTAGTTGAAAAAGCGGAGCACTGGGACAGTGAGGAGTGACAACGATGAACACTAGAGTCCAAGAACTTTTCCTCTCCTCCGACTCCATTTGATTCCTTCCATGGATTTTCAAGTGACTGACAACCAGATTGAACAGCCGAACTCCCCGTTTTTGATGTTATTACAGCTTTGGAAGCATCCAAAAGGCTAGTTCTTGGGGTAGTAAGAGGTGAATATGATCTTTCATCCTTGGTAGGTGGAGAAAGAGTGGATGCTTGCCCATCAAAAGCTTTCCGGTATAATGAGAGAAGATATTGTTCCAAATGCATCACTTCCACTTCTAATACTGCAATCTCCTTAATTAGTTCTGTAGCCGGCTGGAGTCCACATGAAAGCAGTGTTAAAATCGATTGCCCATAAAACAAAATCATGAATGCCAACTTTTATCTTGTATACAAATTGTACGTATTTCACTGCTCTAAACTCATAAATACTTCCTCGGCATGTCTTTTATATAAACTAGTGTTAAAGATAGGCTTTATAATAATATTACAATGATATGCATAAAATAGAAAAACTTAACTGAGTTTTCTTTACAACATGAAAATGTGGAGTTACCTTCGGCATTTCGACATCGCTGATATTACCATGGGCAGAAGATCTGTAGCCCAATGCTTTCTCTAGCGCACAACGAACCTGAAATTGGTCTTGTAACCTTTTCTCCAGCTGTAGAATCTGCAAACAAGATACACAAGATGCAAGCATTGATGGACAAGAAAGTGATTTAAGGCCTTCACAAAAGGATTAACAAGTTAATTTTGAAACCTCTTGTTTCAAAGAATTATGCACTTCTTTCTTAGGCAATCGCTTTTTCTCAGATGTAACGCCAGCCTTGAAGTGCCCCATATCCTGTTGCAAGACAACATTCGTAACTCAAGAAACCTTGTAAATTCATTATAAAAAGGAAACTCGTTAAAATATTAGTTAAGCATGTAAAAACGAGTCATCTTCTCTATCATATGTGTTCAACTTAGAACAAATGACTGTTCAAAATATCCACCAAAAAGTGGTTTTGATCAAAATATGAGCAGCATAAAGCTGCTTTGTCATGATATATGTCATTTAAAACATTTAAAATCTCCAAGCCATATTTTTCGTTAAGATCTCTACCTTCTCTTAACAATCTGAAATATAAAAAGGCAAGAGAGATCAAAATTTAAAAAAAAAAAAAAAAGAATTGTTATCACACCAGTTTCACACGGTTTGATGATTCCATGGAACCACCCAAGTCATCTTCCTCGAACTTTTTCTTATCGGGAAAGGTGCCACTGCACAAAAAAGAGTAAAAAAACTGAGGCTTGGATTGAAGAACAAATGACTTGATGTCTATCATTCTATTTTCCCACTTCACGCCTAATCTTCTATCCTTTCCAAATCCCAACCTACAAAAATTCTCTCTTTCACATCACTTGTACCATTACAAAGAAGAAGAAGAAGAAGAAATTTCATGCAATAACTTGGGTTCACCCTTTTCAAGAAGAAATAGAACTCCCAATTTCTCATTAAAGATCTGAACTTTGACCAGAAAACAAAAATAAAAACCAACCCTTTTCTCCATTGGCAATAAATGAGTAGCAAAGAGGAGAAACATCGAAACAGGAGTGAAACAGATATGCTGTTTGTCAGGGTTTGTGACTTGAGAAACAAACCACACAAAATGTGAAGGTGTGTGAGAAGCTCAGAATGAGCAGAAAGTTTCTCATTTTATCCACCAAAACCATTTTCAGAAGTCGTTCCAGTTTAAGCAACTTCGCATTGGGCAGCATTATCAAAATCTATGAAGGGTCTTAAGCAGATTGATTGCTAGATAACGAAATGAATTTAATGACTTCAAAACAAAACAAGAGAGAGACAGAGAGAGAGAGATACCTTTTTGAACGCTTGTGTTTGGAAATCAAGCTCAGTCCTAGCATTTTGCCTTCTTCACCCATCTCTGAAAAAAGGGGAAAAACTTCCCCAAGGGATAGTAAATTCAGTAAATGAAAAAACAAAATAAGAAACCATTTCACAAAAGATTGAAAAAAAAAAAGAAGAAGAAAACAGAGAAAAACAGAGGATAGAGAAGTTTACTTACTCACAAAACTCCAGAACAAAATGAGTACTTAGGGAAAAAAAAAAAAACTTGATGATGGAGTTCTTTAGAGACGAAAACAAAGCAGACCCACAAGTCCACAAAACAAAAGGACTCAAATGGGGTTATAAAATAAAAGAAGCTCTAATTAGATTTCACAAGCCTCATTTTGTCCCTTTTTGCATTTCAGCAAAAGCAGAGTCAAGACCCCTCGGAAGAAGCCACAAAGCGATCATGTGGTGCAACAGACTTCTGAACAATGAGCAGCGCTGAAATGGAGAAATGGGTTTTGCATAAAACCCACAAACACAAATATTTCGGCTGTGAAAATAAAAGGAATTGGCCTTTTGACCACCCTCTCAAAGCTATAGTCTCACCGTAAATCTACTATAGCTTTAGAGAGTGTGTTTTCTTTTCTTTTCTTTTCTTTTCTTTTCTTTTTCCTTTCATGAAAAAAGGATGTACGCAGATTTATGAGCCTTTAACCTTTTAGCTTTAGTTGAAGAAGGAAGAAGCAAAAGTTTTTTTTTTATCGTTTTTTTTTTTTTGGGTGTAGACTCAACTCAGATTTGTAAAGGTCAAAGCGTATAAAAGTGGGTAATGTTCCCAGGGACCAAAAGAGATCTAAAGGGTACTAGTGAGAGGAGGATAAATAGTAGCTATGACTGTTATATGGAAATAATGATTATATTTTATTCTTCATCGACGAAAAAAATTCAACACATTCTATTTTCTTGTTGGGAAGCAAGTGGGAGTTGGTGACCGCCCGTCCACCTTTGTCCCATACTCTTGCGCATGTAAACCCCCTAAACCATCTTGTACCCGGCTTCATTATCCTCACTGTTGCATTTTGTGTACCTTGCATTTATGGTTCATTAAGATCCTCAAAATAATCTTACCTTACTTTTTATTGTATGACATATGCAAGGAAATGGAAAATAGCCTCTACAGGATGCTTGGGATGATAGTTGCAGAATGTAAAAGCTTTATATTGTAACAATTTTTTTGCTTTTATTGTAACATATGAGAGCTTTATACTGTTCTTAACTGAAAAGTTAGTTAGAACCAATTAATACCAAACAGATAGACTCTATATATTTTACTCTCGACTCAATTCTAAATGGTTGGGATGTTTAATACTGCTTATGAAACAAGAAATAATAAAAACCATCGCTAATAGCGTTGCATGTTAAATGTTTTACATCGGATTGCATGATTACATGTGTTAGTGTATAATTTATATAGTGGTACGTGACTCCTAAACCACATGAGCACGGCTTCATTATCCTTGGTATTGCATTTTATGGTTAACCAACCTTGCGTTAGGGAAACCATTAATTATCATCATGTATAATATTTTCTCGAATCGAATGGTTTCTCCGATGGGTGTTTGAAACTTTAATTTTAACCCATCAATTATAACTCTAAACAATATAAAACTCTAAACAATTATAATAATATACAAAAATTATTATATTGTAAAGCCTCCTATGTTACCATTCGTGAAACTAAGTGCCATAGGGAAACTAAGTTAGTCAAAACTTGCTGCGATGTTGTTGCATTATTTGTAAGTCGTGAGGATATCATCACCCAAAAGCTGCCACATATTGTGCTACGTAGTGTCATCCTCATGTACAAATTGCCTTTGAATTTGTGTTTGTTCAAAGTACAAATCAACAGCCACAAGTCAAATGGTTTATGGGCAGAGTCAGGGCTCAGAAAATTTGTGAACCCGCATGAAACAAATGGAGTGTCCCTTCCTTTTTGGCTGTTTAACAACCAATTGATTTTGACTACTTGTGATCAAGTATTTGATTAAGATTTGATGCACCTACCATATATATACCATTTAATCTCAAGTAATTAAGAAAAAATAAAATAGGCCTCATGAAAGCATTTTGTTTTCTCTACAAAATAAATGTTGGCCCTTAGGAAAGATATTCCAGCTCATAATCTTTGACAATAAGCACTATTTTTTAAAAAACGGTTGTGGTATTTTTGTCACTTTCTTTTATCATATGTGACGAGGGTAAGTGTTTTCTTTTCATAAAATAAATAATTTTTAGTATAGATGAATTTGCTTAGGGAGCAAAATGAAATTTTGTCATGGGTGATGTTACAGGTTAAGTCCACACAGATTAAACTCAGTTTGAGCAAAAATCAAAAAATGGGGTCTTGCTTAATTGTTGCTTTGCTAAAGGGGGAAAAGTAAGTTAACCTCAAAAGGGATGAAAGTTAAAGAATAAAGGAGACATTGGATGCTTGAAAGAAAATGAGGATTTGTGAGCTTTCTCTTTGTCTAAATCACTTTTTCTTGGGGAAATTAGGAGATGCCCAAATTGTCCTTCAGTGTCCAAGAGACTCTTGTTTGTCAACAGAATCATCACAATAAAAAATGCTTATGACCCTGACCTTTTGCAAGACCAACACAAAAAATATATATATATATATATAAAAAAATTAAGACAATAGAAGTGTGAGGTCAGGTGGCCAGGGCTCTACTTTTGTCCTGATATTCACCTACTGAACAAAAATAGAAAAAAAAAAAAGGAAAAGAAAAAAGAAAAGAAACTCTACTTTTTTCCAACGCACAGATAAAAAGAGAGAGAAAGAGGAAAAGTAATTGTTTTTATTACAAACTTTTCATTGAGTAGTTGTTTATTTGGGTTAACCTTTATCTTGAGATTGCAGAGTAAAGTCCAAAAGATTATTGTGACCACATGAGTGTTAGGGAGTGTTTATAGGTTTTATAGGATTTGAAGTGCTTTTATGCAGATCATGTGAAAAAAAAAAAAAATATATATATATATATATATATATAAACAAAAAATTATACATCAAAACTTGTCAGCAATATTAAGTACACCAATTGAGAAATGATTTTGCAGCATCATGGACAGAAGAAAGGACCTATATCATTGCCAATTGATGACAAAAGTAATGCGCACAACTAATATGATAATGACTAAAATGAAAAGATCCTGAATAAATAGACTTACATGTGTTTATATGCAAACAATCTTTAATCTTATCTTCCATAGTGATGCTCCATTTGGTTTCTAGGAAAGACAAGCTGAATGGTTTTTTTGGATGTATATGGTATAGTTTAAGATTAAGGGGTTGAAAATTTTTAGCCCCATAATAAACAAATGAATCTTCTCTTTTATCTTATTATCCAAGTTCTTGTACAAGTCAGATGCTCAGCTTCTCAATGCCAAAAAAATCAGAATACCAAGAAGCAATCTCTAAAAAAAAAAAAAATTCTGTTTCTTTTTAATTCAATAGTAAGTTTCAATTTTCAAATCAAACTGACAGACATGCTTCATAGAACAATGGAACTTGGTGAATTGCAACATTAATTGCAAAAAAAGACATCCCTATTTCAAGGATCAAAATCACACACAGAGTTCCATGCACTGATTATATATTTTTTTTCTCTCTTTTTATTTTTTTTTTATGAACATTTTGCTATGTCTTTGGTCTGTTGAGTTGAAATCAAGAGAACCTCAAGCTAGTTTATGGCTAAAAGGAATTTTTTCTATAAAAGATGTGGTAGAGACGATAATTCTGACATGTTTACTAATTTGAATCAAGAGTTGAATATTACCATGATTTCCATAACTCGGATTATGTATTTTCAAGATGGCAAGCACATTTTTCTAGTTGAAATGCCAAAATCAGACAAAATTGTATAGGATACCAAACAAATTTTAATTTAAAAGAAGAACTTAGTAGTTATTCTTATAACAATCCAAAATAAGATTGGCATTACTAATTTGCATTATGCAACTCGTGGCTTCTAGAAATGGATTAATTTCAAAAATTCCTCCTGAACTATAACCCTTGTAACATTTTACCCTTCGAATTTTAAAATGTAGTATCTGCTGCCTTCGAAATACGAGCTATTAATAAAAATGGTCATTTTAAAAATTGACAAATAATGTTAAAATTAAGGGTTTTTTTAGTAATCTATTTATTGAAATAACCACAAAAATTAAAACTATGATAAAAATAGTCTTTGTTGATTATTAAAAACAAAAGAAACAATCGAAACTATAATATCATTTGAATTCTTCTTTTTTTGATATACCAAAATTTTCTTTAAAATTTTATCAACTTTTCCTACCCAAAAAGTATTTTGGAGTTTTAAAAATTATAGATGACAGTAGAAAAAAAAAAGAATGTAACAAAAATATATTTAATATAAAAATTTCTAAGAGAAAAAAAAAAAACACAAATGGTTTAATAAAATTCTTTCATACTTTTGAAGTTTTCTTTGGCATCTATAACTTTGAAAATTTTAAATGCTTTCTTGAATGTAAAAAGTTAATAAAATTTAAGAGAAAATTTGGACATATCAAAACAAGAGGGAACTAAATGGTATTATGGTTTCAATTGATTTTTTTTAATCATCAATAAAGACTATTTTTATTACGGTTTAAATTTTTGTGGTAATTTTTATAAATAGCTTCCCAAAATACTCTTAATTTTAACATTATTTGTCAATTTTTTGTTAGAAATCTAACAAAATGACCTTTTTTGTTAGCGGCTCATACTTCAAGGGGAACAGAAATTATGTTTTAAAATTTAGGAGGCAAAGTATAGTTCAAGGGGAATTTTTGTAATTAATTTTTTACTAATTTCTGTCACTTATTTTGTTTTATGTGGAACATTTGAATGTTGTTTCATTTCATCAACCAAAAACTAATTTGTATGAAGTGAGACTAGAAAAAATAACTCCATTAGATAATAGTAATAATAGGACTACAAATCCAACAAAATTGAGCTAAAGTGATTAATTTCATCAACTTTAAATGCAGCCTTGGCGACTTTATTGTTTTTCTTATTAGTTTCAAAGGCCACATAGCCAACACAAAAGGAAGGGGTTAGTTTATGTGCATTTAAACAAGGATTATAAGCATTCATATCAACGAACATTTCCAAGATTTCCATGGTAAGGCTTAGATTTTTCATGTGATAAATTTGTATATCTCTTTAGTATACTTGTTGATATAATTTTGACCAGATTTAAAAATCGGAAACGTGCACAAGTTTAATGCTATTGCAAAAGGAAAATGACTTTTCAAGGGCCTAGGCTAGTATTGTTGGGAAGATGAAAGTAGGGGGGAAAAACTACGTAGGTTGTTCTAAAAACGAGAAGCAGAATCTGTAGTGAGAGCTTCTTGATCTGATGATGCCTCAAGAGTCTGGCTGATGGATCATCTCTCACGAGTGGGGACTATTTGTTATGTTAGTGCCTCGAGTTGGTAAATAAACTAAATCCACAAAAAGTGTCCTCTTGCTGTTCAAGAGAGAGAGAGATAGAGAGAGAGTTTTGTTTCTGTTTTTGTTTTTGTTTTTGGTTTTTGTTTTGTTTTGTTTTTGTGTTTCTCTTTTTTTTTTGGGGGGGGGACTAAGGATGTACTGGTTTGGTAGTGCTAAAACTTGGGTGTGGCTTATGAGGGCAGTTTGGTTTTATGAGGCATCACGAAAAGCGAAGAATCCCACAATTAGGACACAAAAACTGAAACTTTCCAAAGACATTTGGACAAGCAAGTCAATGCCAATCATAACCAGCAAAAGGGCATCTCTCTCTCTCTCTCCTCTCTCTCTCTCTCCCCCTCCTTTTCCTCGGCTTTTGTCCCCACTTTATATCCCTCTCATCTCATACACATTTGTTTGATTATATATTTAGTGCTACTCTAACGTCCATATGAAATGGATGGCCATGCATCACTTTTCCTTTTATAGGCCACAATCAATCATAGCATAACAAAATCATTAAATCCCTTGTAATATTTTGGTAAAAACCTTATCATGATACAGTTTAGAATTTAATGAAAGCATAACATCCCAATAGCCTTTGAGATAGCTTCTAAGGCCATACAAGAATGACTAATAGCCTCTTTAGCTGAATGATAGGAATCAGTTATGAACAGTGTAAAGCTTTTATATGCTACAGTAACAATTAAAAAAAATTGCTACAGTGTAAAGTTCTTACATATTATAACAAAAGTGGTTCAACCAACAGTTTTCACCACCTTTCCAAACAGCCTCTAAAAGAAGGGAAATTATTTACTCTTTTTTTTGGCAGAATAATATGATAGGATAGTATATAGTTCTGTCATATTAGACCTATCAGTTTAAACTAAAAAAATTGGATAAAAAATTATAGCATGTAAGAGTTTTATTTTATAGCAATTTTTTGTTTTACATTATGACATGTGAGACATTACACAGTTAATTATTTGAACCGGTTTACTAAATGAAGAATTGTGTAAAATTGAGAAAACTGAAAGTTTTATTTTTTAGGGGAATCATGTGATAGAATAGTATATAGTTCTAAAACCTTTAGATGGCATTTGATTCATATAAAATTAAGAAAAGTATAACACTTTAACTGAACTTGATAGAATTGAGACGTTTTAAAACCATGTGTGATGCCAACGGCATCCAACGAGGGAAAGTTGTAAACTGCAATGACAAGTCCCCTTCTAAGAATTACACAGCACAAGCTGTTTTTTTACTGATTTACCGGGTCCTTGGGTTGCACTTCTCACCAAAATCAAGTACAGATAATGTTGTTAACACTCTGGAGTTTGGTAAGCCAAAAGAGCACCCTGTAAAGAAGGAATCAACAGAGGCATCTTTTCCCAATTGAAACTTGAAAAATTTTGAAAAGAAAAAAAAAAAAAAAAAAGGGAGGTTCAAAGATGTGTAAGCTTTTTCCATTTGATTCATTGAAAGTGCCGGGAGGCTGACAACTTGGTAACCAAATTTCCAGCTTTTAATTTATATCCAACCGAACCTACCAAACAGAACAATCCAATAAAAAACGCATGCAGGCACCGAAAATTTCCAAGTTCAAGCCTAGAGATGCACTTGCACTTTTCTTCCGTGCATGACCGATGAGTTGCATCTAACACACTGAACTCTACTAAAAATATGTCAGGCGCAATTCACTGGTTCGAACCATCTATGGTATAAAGTTCTCAACAGTTGTAAAGTAAAAGACAACTATAATATACAGTTCTTACATACTACAATATTTGAACCAATTTGCCAAACATGCTGTAATAAATATTTCTCTCTCTATTTTTTGTGGGGTTTCAAATTTAAGCATGGCCTGCAAGATCACTCACGGGAAATTTGAAAATTCCATGCCAAAAGGTTGGTTGCATATGATATCACAAAAAGTATTGTTAAGTTAATTTGAACCAAGTGAAGGTTATCCCTACGTCAAATTAAAGCCCCCAATTATTCTTTTGCTTTCTATTTACTGTCATTTTAATGCTTATTTCACATTAAAACCTTCAAGAAACTAAACACCCCATAAGTTTGCAGAGTTGTGGGGAAAAATACTTGCAAGTTAGATTAATAATAACCTAATGTAGGCATTATTTGGTTTTTAAATTTAATTAGTTATAAAATAATATATATAATAGAAAGTATAAATAAATTTCTCTAATTTTTGAAAAGGCATGTTTTAAGTTTTTGTCCAAAGTCCCAAAATTGTTAACCGGCCTGCTTATACTACAAGACAAGGTTTAAATTCTATGTCATGAAATGTTTTATGTGGTATTCAACGATCTTAGTTGAAACTTATACTTCTAATTGTAAATAATATAAAACTTTCACGTGCTACGATGTAAAACATTACATGCTATAGTACTTTTAATATCAACTCTAAGCTAGAACTCATTTATATAACCACATGTAACTGTCTAAAATATTTGGCTCATATTGGATTAATGCATTTGGAGTAATCATTATGTGCAGGATTGAGTTTTGATATTGATTTATACACTCCATAAAGAAAGCAATAGTGAAGTTGACAATAATTACAGCCCACGCAGCCTTAAAGCATGAAGAATAAGATCCTGCACCTTTCAACTCTTTTTAAGTAGATTGCATCACTTTTGCTTTCAACTTATTGACTTTATCAAAAGGAAGCAAAGTAAAATAAAAGTGCTCCAAGAAAAGAGCAGAACATTGCTAAAATGTAAAAGTTCACACGGGACTGCAAAACTCATCTTTATTTAGTATTGACGTATGCTTTAAGTTTTTGTGAAAACTAATTAAGGAAGCTTTAATCTCGGTCAAAAAGAAACAACCTGATCAGGTGTTTAGTAAACCGGACTTTAAATTAAAAAAATAAGTTTAAATATTATAATATATAAAAGCTTTTATAGTAGTTATTTTTACATTGCATTATAGTTGTTAAGAGCTTTATACTTAATTCGAACTGATATGTCAAACGTATTATAGGTCATTAAACAAAACAAATGTTTGACATGTTTGGGAGAGTGGAGTTTCAACTACAAATAATGTAAAGCTCTCACATACTATAGCATAAAATAAAAGTATATTATAGTATGTATTGGGGGAAATTTTCACGATGAGCAAACTATCTAAAGTTCATACCTCTTTAAACTAAGCACCCGATCAAGTTGGCTAAGAAGACAAATCTGAGAAAGCCATCGATTAGGCCAAAAAGGATCTGTCTGACCAGGACCAGGATTTATCCGACCAAGGTCCGTCCGAGTAGGATATGTTCGACTTGGCCAAAGCAACCATGAAGGACAACCCCGATTGGCAACATAGTCGGATCTCGACCAGATCACACAGTAGTGGATCATACCCAAAACCAACACGTGGCACCTTCTCAACCCTATGTTAGGCAATCTTCCTTCTTTAGAGATTGTGACACTTGTCGCTGGACACCTGAGTCACAGGCCAAACCGGTCCACACCTGAATCCAAGCTAAACTCTATAAACAAGAGCATAAACTCCATCACAAAGGTACGGGTATTCCTTCCTTGCCAACTCTGTCTCTCTCTTATCTCTTCCTGATTAGAATACTGACTTGAATGTCGAAGTGCCCTTGGCATGCCCCAAACCAGTGTCCTTTTACCCTAGGCCATCTCTCCTCTTGCAGATCTAACTAAACCAGGCGGAACCAGGCAAAACAGAAGGCAGGACAAGGAACCCTACCACCATGCGCCCCTGCACATGGTGTTGTGCCGATCGCGGGCATCAATATTTGGAGCTAGAAAAAGGGCCCCGCGACTTTCCAACAGCCTTATCTTTGTCCTTAACCATTCCCAGGGCGACTGACAAAGAGACCTTAGGTCCAGGGCGAAGAGTCCGACTAGGTCCAAGAAGGTACGGCTGACCAGAAAAGACCAGGTCTATGCTACGGTTGATCAGGTCCTAGATGAAGAGTCCAAGAAGGCTACGACAGACAAAGAGACCTTAGGTCTAGGACAAAGAGTCCAACCAGGTCCAAGAAGGGTTACGGTCGACCAGAGAAGACCAAGTCCAGGCTACGGCCGACTAGGTCTAAGATGAAGAGTCCAACTAGGTCTAGGCTACGGTCGACCAAGTTTAGGACGAAGAGTCCAAGAAAGCTACAACCGACAAAGAGACCTTAGGTTCAGGACAAAGAGTTTGACTAGGTCCAAGAAGGTCACACTCAACCAGAAAAGACCAGGTCTAGGCTACTAACAACCTGGTCCTGGACAAAGAGTCTAAGAAGGCTACGATCGACAAAGAGACCTTAGGTCCAAGATGAAGAGTCCGGCCAGGTCCAAGAAGGTCACGCCCGACCAAAGAAGACCAGGTCCAGGCTACGACCGACTAGGTCCTGGACGAAGAGTCCAAGAAGGCTACGACTGACAAAGAGACCTTAGGTCCAGGACAAAGAGTCCAATTAGATCCAAGAAGGTTACAGCCGACTAAAGAAGACTAGGTCTACGCTATAGCCAACCAGATCCCAAACGAAGAGTCCAAAAAGGCTATGACTGACAAAGAGACCTTAGGTCTAGGACGAAGAGTCTAAGAAGGCTGCAATCGTCAAAGAGAGCTTAGGTCCAAGACGAAGAGTCCAATTATGTCCAAGAAGGTTACGCCCTACCAAATAAGACTAGGACCAGGTAACAACAATTCAGGTCCCAGACGAAGAGTCCAAGAAGGCTACAACCGACAAAGAGACCTTAGGTCTAGGACAAAGAGTCCGACCAGCTCCAATTGGTCAACCAGAGAAGACCAAGTCCAAGCTACAGCCGACCAGGTCCCAGACGAAGAGTCCAAGAAGGATACGCTCATGAAAAATATATCCCAATCACATCAAGAATTCGGTGCTGATGACCTCCATCACCAAAATCATGGGGGGCCACTGTTGGGGGAAATCTTCACGATCAGAAAACCGTCTGAAGTTAATACTTTCCTTAAACCAAGCACCCGATCAAGTTGGCTAAGAAGACCAATCTGAAAAGGCCATTGATTAGGCCAAAAAGGATCTGTCTAACCAGGACCAGGATCTATTTGACCAAGATTCGTCCGAGTAGGACCCGTCTAACCAGAACTAGGATTTTTTTGACCAAGGTCCATCTGAGTAGGATATGTTCAACTTTGGCCAAAGCAACCATGATGGACAATCCCGACCGGTAAGATGGTCAGATCCTGACCAATTCACACAGTAGTGGATCATACCCAAAGACCACTACATGGCACCTTCTTAATCCTCCGTTGGGCAATCCTTTTTCTCCAAAGATTGTGACATCTGTCGCTAGACACCATGGTCACGGGCCAAACCGGTCCACACCCGAATCCAAGTTAAACTCTATAAATAGGAGCAGCATTAACTCCTCCACAAAGGTATGAGCATTCCTTCCTTGCCTACTCTGCCTCTCCCTTAGCTTTTCCCGATCAGAATACTGACTTGAGCATCGGAGTGTCCTTAGCAGGAACCAAACCTTTGTCCCCTTACTCCAAGGCCTTCTTTCCTCTCGTAGATCTAAGCAAACCAGGCGAAGCCAGATAAAACATAAGGCAGGACAGGAAACCCTATGTAACGCCCCTATATGGGGGTTAACAGTTTTTAATGAGATAAAATAAAAATAAATAATAAAAGTAAAACCTTAAAGATTAAAATTTGCCCGGGACTTAAATGAAAACTCTCAACTCAAAAATAAAAATATAAACGACAAATAAACCACAGTTTTAATGTAGCACCTTAAATTTAATAATATAAACTGTTGTCATCATCATTTTAACCCTCAACACATTATAATTACAGTCACAGAAAGTAACAATTGATGCTTACATTATCATGAAGAACATTCTTTACAATTGAAGCAGTCCCAATGTAATATAGCTACATCACTTCCTCAACTATATTTCTCGTAGCCACCTCACACTTAGTGAGTCCTGAAAAGATATAAACATAAGGGTATGAGCAACACTATGCTCAGTAGAGAAAGCCATTACTCACCTCTATCATTACCACATTAAAATCTGCATGGTTAGTAAGTCACATCATATTTCAGATTATGAGGTTTATTATGATCACATCTTATGGATACCGTATTTAATCATTACCAAGTGTCATAATTACACATTTATACAAATATTACCAATCATCATTGTTCCTAGGTATCCATGTTAAATTGAGTATCACTCAACTCATCGAAACCCAAATGGGCGCACTTGATCACCCTATAAACATTCCAAGGGTGTTCCGGTGAGGGGACATCAAGCCCCGAGTCCTCACCAAATCAATTCCTGTACAGTGTGTTCTGGGACTTTCAACCCAAGGAAGCGTCATCGCCTTCCCCCTATTTTACCTTTTAGGGTATTCATGCCCAAGGACGTAACCGTCGCTCTCTTCATGTCTCACAATTTCTCTATATTGAATCATTATCAATAGAGTTAGTTTTCCTAACCATGCTTCTCAATTTATAACATGTGTCAATTCATTATGTTCCTCGCCGTACAATACAAGACGAGTCCATGTCATAGTTTCATATGTGATAATCATATAATATCAGTTCAACATAGATATATATATATTGCGGCAAAACAATCAATTTTAATTCTATAAAAACCTCACAAAAGATGAGTAATAGAATCCCTACCTTTTAAGCTTATCAACAGTCTCTTAATCCTGGAATCAATTAACGTTAGCTCCATACTCCCTTGATCCTAAGGCGTGCATAAGGACAATTAAAACTAAAGCACAACATACAACTACATTCATAAAATTTATTTTAATTTAATCTTAGAATTTCAAGAAATAACCACTGCCCATAGAGGTATTATAAAGTTTAACAATATAAATTTTCTGTCTAGGGCATATACACTTAGACTTCATACATATGCTCCAAAATAGCAACAAACGTATACTTAGGTTTAAGAACGCAAATTTGAATAATCCTTTAGTATAAAAGAAAATTTATAAATGAAAGACTAAATTTGTTCATAAGATTCTAACCTCGGATTATGGTTAGTTGGAAGCTTGAAATGGCTTCAAAACAGGTTCCTTTACTTCGGTATGACTGAAATTCTTGCTCAAATGGAGGTGATGGTGGCTGATTTTTATGGCTGCCTTGAAGAAGTTCTCTAAGTATTTTGCTTCAGCAAAGAAATGAGAAGAAGAGTGTGGGAACCGTGGAAGAGAAAGGAAGAAAAGATGAAGTCTTTGAAGAGAAGTGATGGAAACAATTATAGAGGAGACATGTTGAAGCATGTCACGGAGGAAATAAAGAAAATGAGGGTCAAGAGTAGTTGGAAAAGATATCCTTATGTCTCATCTAAAGACTTTAACACACATAATGCCAATATGACATTTTTGAGATTTATTAGAAGTTCTAAGGCTTTTTAGTAATCATACTAAATAAATATAGGAGAATTTTAGAAAACTTAAAAATAGATAAAAATAAATATTATAAAATAAATTTAAATGAAGCAATTTTTTTTTTATACATTAAAAATTAATTTAATTACCTCAATACCCGTTAGGAGAATAACGGGTGTCACAGCTCTACCCCCCTTAAAGAAATTTCGTCCTCGAAATTTCAATTCTAGCAATACTAGTAAAAATTTTGATTCTATTATGATTCCAATTCCGAGTCTAAACCGTTAATGTTGTTTATCTTCCAAAATTAAGTTATCGTATCTCCACTTATTTACTTGCATAATAAATCTTACTCCTAAATCCCTCAATGAGAGTATTTCTGACAAGTTTCAACTTATAACACCGTATAATAGTCTAAGAATCTGATCAGGCATACATATTGACCATACCATGATTCCAGTCCTTCATTGTCCATGGACTGTGATTTACAATCACATTTAAGGAGATTGCCAGAGAAATTTTATATACTTCATCTTTAGGTTCCTTTTCCTTTTTGAGTAAGGAAAAGTCAAATAGATTTGATTTCATACCTCAACTAATAAACTAAAACATAATCATAAAACATATATCACAAACACTTCTATTCAAAACCATACATTAAACTTATTCATAGAGATATTAAGCGGAATCTTTGGTTGCAAACATACCCGACATATTTTTCATTAAACAGCTATCCTCATGACACAAACATTCAACCCAAATAATATACTCATATTTCATATGGAATATCCCCATAACTGACTCTGGTACTTCCACATAATATTAACAGAATATTACACATTACAAACATAATACGGATACGTTTCGAGAGTACAAGGCACTCCGTATATCAGCTATCCATATCATGCATGCTTAGAGGATACAAAAACATCGATAAACAAAAGATCGGACCTTAAGAAGGATGCGTTTCGAGAGCATCAAGTACTCCGTATCCAGCCATCCCGGCATTAGGCTCAATGAATCTAAAAGATTGAACAACAACGTACCACAAGAAACACAGAATACAAGGCAAACGGTTATTCGTAACACACGGAATATGGACACACATGCCTACATGCCAAAGATAAAACAAAAAGATTACAGATGGAGATTCAAATCAATTGGCCGCTCCCGGCTTTCCCTTTCCCATTCAAGCTTGGATGTTGCAGTGTCGGATTCTGGATGTATGATTTGCATTTTATCTATCAATTCCTCAGCTGTTGAAGCAGTGACAAAGATTTGTCTCTCCGATTCTGTAGTGATGTTTTCTTCCACAGCGTAATCTAGAAATTTCAAAAGACCGTCATAAAAACCCTTTACGTTCAGCAGTCCCAAAGGTTTGGAATAAAAGCCCAACAATTGCCCACAAGCAACTATAAATATTTCCTCAAGAGTACCTAGACCACCAGGTAATGCTATAAAAGCATCAGAATTATAGATTATGTCTTTAAAATTTTTAGGGATACTCCTGACTCCTTCTCCCTTACCTATGGCTTCCTTACAAAGGTTTCCTTCAACTGGAATATGAGGCCAAATTCTTACATCAGTAGCGTCGCTAGACCTAGCTGCTAGTGCCATATTTACCATCATTTTTATACTACCACCCCCATAGATTATGTTAATCTTCTTGCGTGCTAGGACTTGCCCTAAGTGATTTGTAGCTTCTAAATAGGCTTTATCTTTTCCAAGGCTGGAACCACAAAAGACACAGACATTCTTTATTTTCTTCGTGGACTGGGAGGTAGACATATTTGGTTTATAGAAGTGGTTGCTTAATGTCTGCTCCACTTAGACTTCGGGTTCTATATGAGATTTTAAAGATGAGAAATATACAAAAAGGGCTAAAGAGATAGACGAGTAGGTAATGAAAAGGTAATCCAAAGATTTAAACAAAATATTGTGCGGATAAGAAAGTAAGATAAGGTGATTGATAGTTTTCAGAAAATCTGATTCACTTTTTGAAAAAGATTAGACTCTAATTGTATAACTTTTGACAATTGAGAACAATTCGACAGAAGACCGTCTTGACGCAACTGTAGACTTTTTGACAAATATACACCAAGTCGAGAAATTTAATATAAACGACAAATACTGTAGAACTTTTGAAATTTGAGACACAAATCTTGAAATATCTGGATAAGTTTTTCAAAATTCAAACATATTACTGTACCGTATGTAATGTGTCTGATAAGATAATATATTTTATTATATATATATTTAAGAAAATCATAAATTAAATAAGATATTAACACTTACTGTATCAATCTAATAATCACAATTATTTCAAACACAAAAGCAAATATTCTGAGTAAAAGAAAAACACAAACTGTTGAACATCAGCTAAAACTGCTTCAAATAAGCAAAGACTAAATAACCTTTATAGTGCGATGACTTATTCCCCATCCAGTTTTCTTATGGCTTGGCAAACAGGATCTAGAAATACCATATTCCTGAGGCGTTGTCTTTCTGTATAAAATTTAGGCCAGAGTTTAAAAATAGCTCCTTGAACATATCCACTAGGGTGACCGTGGAGAGGAGGATGGATGCTATCCAAGTTCTCCTTTGAAAGTCCATTCCTACAAAACCTTATTTTATCCTCTCTATTCGTAGACATATAACCAGGTGAAGTACATTTACCGTTACAATTTTGTCTTCCACATTTGTTACAAGTGACCACGATGGCACGAGCTCTTCTTTTCATTGCACTACGACTGGTACCTGTTCCTGGTAAACCGACATCTTGACTAAAGTCACTCGGACGGATTTTTCCCTCTATCAACATTCTCACATCACAAGGGATACCAAAACGCATAAGAATCCACAACCGAGTAATTCTAGCCTTGTATTTCTTTCTGAGAATCTTTTGGGAGAGTGATGGGAAATACTTTCTCAGGTGTTGGTACTTTGGGTCCATGATGAGATGAAAGAAGAGTAAATAGAAAGGAAAAATTAAGATAGTAAATTGCAGAATCCTAGAATTCCTTCTTCTTTTAGAGGAAAAGAAGAATTTCTAATGAAAAAGAAGAGGATTTGCGATTTAGAGAAAAAATAACAAATTAAGAGAGAAAAAGTGAACTCGGAGAAATAAGCTCCTATGCACAGTAAACGTATTTGTAAACATTAATTAAACCACTGTATATGACACGTATAGAGACCACGTGGGAGAGACAGTGTGAATCAAACTGATTTAGGATTTGAACTAGGCCCAAATGTTCTTAGTTGAAAATGGTCAGGTTGTTTCGGGCCTTAACACATTTAGAACGAGTTAAATAACAAACATAAAATTGAAAACCAATTCGTATGAATCTTAAACCCAATTCAAAGCCCACTATAGATAAAGTTGACTATAAACAACAAATCTAATTTAACGACAACAAGGATCTTCCTGAATGATATTTAAAATCATTTCATAACAACACAATCTTCCAGCAACTCAAATGATTTTGTTTTAATCAAAACCTTATTGAACAATGCATACACCCATATGTTATTCCTAATACTCAACATCTATCAATGGATTCATCATCATTGCTACCAAGGGTTTAGAATGTGACTAACCTTGAAATCAATACGATTTACGTCTTTCAACGTAGACCATATCAATGAACAAAGAAACTAGATGTTACTACTTAAGAACATCTACAATCCCCACAATTCTACTTATACAATATATAATTTCCTCATATAACAAAACCTTAGGTAACCAAAAGATTCACTGATACACTTAAATACAATGTACGTAACGAAATATTCCAATTTTGAGATTCATGCATTCTAGATTTTACACAGTCTCAACAGACCAAAAGTCTAACATTTATCTCTCTCAAGATTCAATACCATGATTCCCAACTTATATCATATTCCTCAAATAAATAGAACTTTCAAGAAAAGTTATTGACACTTATGTGCTCCATCGAATCCACACATAATCATTACTTAGGTTTGAATCAATTACGAAAAATTTGGCATATCTATGTCAAACTTTAAAATCAATAAATCAAGCCTTATATTTCTCATTGTTTTTCACGAGACAAAAGGCTCTTAAATCCTCGTATCTACACGAATTTCTCATCGTTTATACGAATTAGATATGCTTATAGATCCAAATATTATACGAATCTCTTATAAGCATTCTACTTATAAACTCATTCCATATAATTATCATTCCCTCATAACTATTAATACTTTCCTTCTATATAATTATTGTACTCATATAACCATAAGTATTTTCATTCTATGGCCTTTCCATGTTACATCCTTCTAGACTGTATAAATCAATGTGAAGGTTCATTTTGATGATGACAATGAAAATTCAGCTTCAAAACCATCTCAAAAATATATTTTTTAAAGTGGTGCTACACTCCCTAGGTTAACCGAACCTAGGCTCTGATACCAAAAATTCTGTAACGCCCCTATATGGGGGTTAACAGTTTTTAATGAGATAAAATAAAAATAAATAATAAAAGTAAAACCTTAAAGATTAAAATTTGCCCGGGACTTAAATGAAAACTCTCAACTCAAAAATAAAAATATAAACGACAAATAAACCACAGTTTTAATGTAGCACCTTAAATTTAATAATATAAACTGTTGTCATCATCATTTTAACCCTCAACACATTATAATTACAGTCACAGAAAGTAACAATTGATGCTTACATTATCATGAAGAACATTCTTTACAATTGAAGCAGTCCCAATGTAATATAGCTACATCACTTCCTCAACTATATTTCTCGTAGCCACCTCACACTTAGTGAGTCCTGAAAAGATATAAACATAAGGGTATGAGCAACACTATGCTCAGTAGAGAAAGCCATTACTCACCTCTATCATTACCACATTAAAATCTGCATGGTTAGTAAGTCACATCATATTTCAGATTATGAGGTTTATTATGATCACATCTTATGGATACCGTATTTAATCATTACCAAGTGTCATAATTACACATTTATACAAATATTACCAATCATCATTGTTCCTAGGTATCCATGTTAAATTGAGTATCACTCAACTCATCGAAACCCAAATGGGCGCACTTGATCACCCTATAAACATTCCAAGGGTGTTCCGGTGAGGGGACATCAAGCCCCGAGTCCTCACCAAATCAATTCCTGTACAGTGTGTTCTGGGACTTTCAACCTAAGGAAGCGTCATCGCCTTCCCCCTATTTTACCTTTTAGGGTATTCATGCCCAAGGACGTAACCGTCGCCCTCTTCATGTCTCACAATTTCTCTATATTGAATCATTATCAATAGAGTTAGTTTTCCTAACCATGCTTCTCAATTTATAACATGTGTCAATTCATTATGTTCCTCGCCGTACAATACAAGACGAGTCCATGTCATAGTTTCATATGTGATAATCATATAATATCAGTTCAACATAGATATATATATATTGCGGCAAAACAATCAATTTTAATTCTATAAAAACCTCACAAAAGATGAGTAATAGAATCCCTACCTTTTAAGCTTATCAACAGTCTCTTAATCCTGGAATCAATTAACGTTAGCTCCATACTCCCTTGATCCTAAGGCGTGCATAAGGACAATTAAAACTAAAGCACAACATACAACTACATTCATAAAATTTATTTTAATTTAATCTTAGAATTTCAAGAAATAACCACTGCCCATAGAGGTATTATAAAGTTTAACAATATAAATTTTCTGTCTAGGGCATATACACTTAGACTTCATACATATGCTCCAAAATAGCAACAAACGTATACTTAGGTTTAAGAACGCAAATTTGAATAATCCTTTAGTATAAAAGAAAATTTATAAATGAAAGACTAAATTTGTTCATAAGATTCTAACCTCGGATTATGGTTAGTTGGAAGCTTGAAATGGCTTCAAAACAGGTTCCTTTACTTCGGTATGACTGAAATTCTTGCTCAAATGGAGGTGATGGTGGCTGATTTTTATGGCTGCCTTGAAGAAGTTCTCTAAGTATTTTGCTTCAGCAAAGAAATGAGAAGAAGAGTGTGGGAACCGTGGAAGAGAAAGGAAGAAAAGATGAAGTCTTTGAAGAGAAGTGATGGAAACAATTATAGAGGAGACATGTTGAAGCATGTCACGGAGGAAATAAAGAAAATGAGGGTCAAGAGTAGTTGGAAAAGATATCCTTATGTCTCATCTAAAGACTTTAACACACATAATGCCAATATGACATTTTTGAGATTTATTAGAAGTTCTAAGGCTTTTTAGTAATCATACTAAATAAATATAGGAGAATTTTAGAAAACTTAAAAATAGATAAAAATAAATATTATAAAATAAATTTAAATGAAGCAATTTTTTTTTTATACATTAAAAATTAATTTAATTACCTCAATACCCGTTAGGAGAATAACGGGTGTCACACCCTACCACCATGCATCCCCGTACGTGGTGTTGTACTGATCTCAAACATCAATAGTATAAAACTTTCCAAGCACAAATATGTAAACTTTTCACATGTTTTAGCGTAAAACAAAAGTATATTATAGTATAAAACTCTTACATATTACAGAAAACAGTTTTAACTTTAGAATTTAAACTCTTATCCTAAATACGTTAGTAGTTAAAAACAGACCGCGAAGATCATATTTATAATCATTAAATAGTTAAACACAAACTTCAGCCTCTAACATCACGTCAACAAAATATTTAGAGGTTGTTACATGAATAAATATAGTATAAGACAACTAAAATAATCCCTCCAACAAACTGAGATTAGAGAAGTTAATAAAGTTATTAGCAACTAGCTATTAATGTAATATTATTTATGGGTTAGTTAAAAGACAAAGCAAAAGTTCCCAACTCAAAAATCATCCAATCAGAGGGGATGTCTCTGAGTAGTTAGAAGTCACATGGGAAGCTGAGCTAGCAATTAATACTAACAGTGATATAACATACCCAAAACTAAACTGAACCCACTATTAAAAATTTTAGTCAAATTATGTATGTTGAAGTTGCATAGCTGTAGTACTTTATAGAATGTTCATCCAGGACCAAATTAGAATCTAGAATATATAGATCATGGTATCAGGCATTAGCTATGATCCTAGCTAGCCCATGAAATTTTATCAGAGATAGAATCAGAGAAGCATAATTTGGGGGGACTACATCAATAACTGTAATGATGCAATAATGGAAAAATGCCAGCAAAAAGAGGGCAAAGAGAAATGCGGGTGACAATACTTTGTATGTCATGTTTGGATGTATCACGGCTCAAGAACAATAAGGGAAAGCAGAAAACACAAAATGTCAAAAAATATGGCATTGTTGGGTTGGGGGGTACTGTATATTGATTTGCATGTGTCTTCTTTTTTTAAAAAAATGTTTTATGATGGATAAATGTTTATTTCCTGTCAAAAAGAAAATGTTTATGTTTGTTTGTAAATTGTAGGATTATTAATACTAATGAGCTTCGAACTTTATGGTTACCCTCATTTTATCCTATGAAATTTAAAAATCATAGCTTTAGCACTTTAAATTTTTAGACATCCTCACTTTGTCCCTTTTGTCTAATTTTCCGTTATTAATAGAAAAAAGACCTACGTGAGTCATATATGAATGGTCTATAAGAGAAAAAATGACATGTCTTAAGTGAGAATTATCATTTACATTCTCATTTAGAAAGTCAAAAAATAATAACCAGGGATTTTCTAATTTAAGACTTTACTATGTTAGGGGTGAGAAAGACATTATTAAGCCATAAATAGTTTCAACGACCCCACTGCACCTCACGTAAGTTTATTTCCTTCACTTTGATGGGAATTGGATAAAAAGGGCGAAGTGAAAATATTTAAAAGTTTAAGGTAGTAAAATAGTAATTTTTAAAATTTAAAGAGTAAATTAAAAAGAACCTTAAAGTTAAAAGGTTATCAGTGTTATTAACCCTAAATTGTGTACAGAGCACCAATGAATCATGTCCGGAAGTTGGGCCAAAGACGAGAGATTGTTTTTCACGGCATAGAAGCTAGGTCTCAAAGGCTGACCCAAAAAACAAATAATGGCAAGAAGCCCTTTTCTCACTGGCCCGGTCTATAAATGATGGGTGATTTAGGGACATATCACAATCAGAATGGAAAAAAGGGTTGAATTGAATTGTAATGGCTATGATGAGGTGTTTAACAATCACCAATGAGCTGAATAGCTGAACAACTAACTGGGTGTTTGATAAATTGGATTTAAACTAAAAATTTTGGTTCAAAAGTTATAGTATGTAAGAGTTTTATACTATAAATATTTTTCACTTTATACTTTAGCATGTAAGAGTTTTATATTATTGTTTCTATAGTTGGTTTGATTTTGAACTGGTTTGTCAAACACCAAATAAGTACAAAGTTAAAACTCTTCACAAAATAGGGTTATAAAAACAGAATATTGATGCCACCTTATGCCATCACAACTAACTTCTCTAATAAGTAATAATCACTTCTGCAGTGAATTTCAAACGTATCACTTTTGTGAAAAAAATTTCCCTTAAATTTCAACTCAAAATGATACACATGAAAAAGTAACTTCAAAAGTGGAATGGTGCTTAATTAACACTAATGCATTGCATTCCGGCAAAGCAGCGAATGAGATGTCATTGATGGCAATAATCTGTCTGTTTTTTGGTTGAGAAAAGACATGTGGTTTTAGATACAACAGAAACGACTTGCCGTTCTTTAAAATGCATGTAGTTAAGTGTGTTGGAATGGAAAAACGACACTTAAAGAACGACATGAAAAAGACACGTCGTTATCAAGACGACACATGGATTCTGATGTTGTCGTAAAACGACATCTTGACGTATTAGTCTGCATTACGTGTTTTGAAGACAGTTAAATGATGACATGCGCTTTTTATTGTTTTGTCTGTTGTGAGAATATATACACACACACATACAGGAGTCAAACTTCATGTCCTTGCTCAGAACAAAAAAAAAGAAAAAAAAAAAAACATAGTTGTTGTCTTACTGTACATGAAAACCTGCATTTTCTACATTGTTGCCATACTCCTTGTCGTTGTCAAGAGCATAAATTGAAATTGATATCGTTTTCTTAGATTAAAATTGTCATTTGGAGAAAAAATGATATTAAAAACATGCTGTTGGAACGACATGTCGTTCGTGTTTGTTACACATGGTAAAAAGAAAAGACACTAGCGTTATGGAAATGATGTGTCATTCTCTATTAAAAACAAATAGTTTCTCATATTCTCATATTCTGTGTAGAGATGTCAAAACGGGCTGAGCCTAATAGGCAGGCACGAGCACGATATGTTAAAAATAAGCATGATATAGCATGATATAATTATTAAATAGGCCTAGTCCATCCTGCTTATGAAATGGGCTGGGCTTGGTGTAAGTTTTAGACAAGAAGCATGTTAAGGACATGAGACGGTAAGGCTCCAGCACAAGCACAGGCACTTAAAGGCAAGACTGGGAATATGCAATTCAAAACTAATTTTACTAATATATTTTATATTTTATAAATTTTTTTTATAGAGAAGTTCTAAATTTCTAATAGATTTGATTAAAAAAGAGAAAAGATCAAATAGATTCTTTGTTAGTAAATTGTTAATTGCCAATATATACTTATCTTTTTTGATTTATATGAAAAATTAAATAATAGAAACCATACTATATAAAATTCTATAATGTCGTTGTCTTTAGAAAAAGATTTTTTTAATCAATAATGCACTTTCTTTTGTTACGATTTAGTGTTTTCATTTCATTTTTATTTTTTTGTAAATTTAACATTCGACAAAATAAAGATACATTAATGCTCCTTTTGGTCAAAAGGAAATAAAATAGGAGGCAAGAAAAAACTATAAAGGAAAGAAAACTGTAAGGAAATGAAAGATTTTGATTTTCCCTTTACTTGTTTTGTATGTGAAAGTAGAAAGGAAATGGTTTTAACTTTTCTTGTTTGGTATTACATGAAAAAACAAAGAAATGAAAAAACAAAGGAATAGAAAAACTATTATTAATACAATTACCATTTTGCTCAAATATTATTTAGCTATTTCCTTAATTTGGTTTCCAAATTTTTTGTTGGAATTTTGATGGAAAAGAATGACAAATTGGTAACTTCATTTTCTTTGCATTGTTGTCAAACTTTTGCTTTACAAAATCTATCCATATTTGGAGAGATTAATTTTGATGAGACCCACATGCTATTTCTTTCGCCCATTTTTCTGTTCCATTATAGTTTCTTTTCTATTAAACACCCCATCATATCAATTTCTATCCCGAAATCCTTCTAATGTTTTCTTTCCCTCTACTTTTCACTAATACCAATTAGAGCATAAGAGCTAAAAGTACAACAAAAAACATGAACATTGATACGGGTACGAGCACGGCCTAATCACTTTATGGGCATGGAGCATTAATAAATAGGCCATAGGCTGGGCACGACACGACACGACAAAAATTAATTGGGTCGGGTTTAGCACGGCAAGATAAATAAATTAGCAAACCCAAACGTGACAAGAGGCATGCTTAGACTTTTAAAAAACAAACGTATATAACTCACTCAACAATAAAAAAGCGAGCTTATAACACTTGCGGCTGCGGGCAAAGAAGCAAAATAACTGAGAAATTTATTGTTTGATATTAAGTTGTGGCCACAACTGATACTATCTTCTTTTGTATACTGCAATAGTAAAGCTACATTTTCTACAACTTATAACAAGGTGTATAATAAAAAGTCTAGATGTATTAGCTTGAAACATGAATATGTGAAACAACTAATAGCCGATAGAGTTCTTAATGTTGTTTATTTTAGGACTAATAAGAACCTAGTGGATCCTTTGACAAAAGGTCTCTATATAAACTAATGACATATCTAGTGGAATAGACTGAACCTTTCTTTGAAAGGGTCGCCATCGACTGTAACCCAACTATGTGATAGTTGTCCCGTTATTCCATAGTTAAATAGGTAAGAACAAGTCTACATCGTTATGTGACTGGGTTAGCACAAAAAATTTATTTGTCCTTTCCAGGATATTCGATGCAAGTAGCTACATGGTTGAGGTTGAGTGTACACTTTTAATGAAGTTCAAGTCTCAAAATAACCAGAGACATAATTTGAGACTTTACCTAAGTGAACATAAAAAATGGTGCCATTTTTAACAAGACTATGATTTAGTCTTATAAATGTTAGTTAATCCAAGATAGAGCACAAGACCGCAATAGTGCTAAATGATTGGAACCTAATTTGAAATTTGGGATAGCCTATATGTGATGTATTTTCGGTATTTGCTTAAGAGACAAATTTCAATGCAAAACATACTATCGTCTTGTGAATAATTTGAAGTACGTTTACTAATTGAAGGTTAAAATCAAAAGATACCTTTTTATATGTAAGAGTTTATTATTGTTAAATTTAGAGAAATATTACAATATAGTTGAGGATTTTTAGAGAGATTGTAATATGTCTTACATATGTTATAAGATCATTAGACACATAAAAGATGGTAAAAATACACATTTTTAAGTGTATTAGAATCAACAAGTAATGCCATGGTGTTGAAGAATTGAAACAACATAAACAGGGTAGTAAGCCTAGCACCTGGCTGAAGCACCCACGCCCGGTATTGTTTTGCATGAAAAAATTGTTGTGTTTGATTAGCACTGTGGTGCTTGGTGCCTCGACGCTTGTCCGAGTTGATACACGTTAAAGTAGTGTGTCTTTTAAGTTGTTTCAATCTAGTATATTCATAGGTTATATGTTTTCATATAAACTTGAACATCCATCGGAAATGGATGTATCTATTGTTACAGCTGTGTTGATACATACCTTTATGAAAGAAGAGGTACATTTATGTAAAGGTTTGTATAGATTAAACTGATTATATCTTATTCATGAAATGATAATCCTACCATTTATTAAATCTCCTGAATTATTATAAAATTTATATATTGTTTTAAAACACAATATTGTTGTTAGATATTGTGTTCAAGCGTTTGTTGTATTTTAAGGGTAATTTGCCATTACTCTTTAGCAAATTTGAACAAGTGAGCGCAAATAAAACTTTGAAAAAAGTGTTTATTATACACCTCAAACACACTCTTATTTACAAAAATTCGAACCTCTATTTCCTTGTCATACTCACAAAATACTCCAACAAAGACTAATAGAGTGTGTTGGCAGGGTGGTTAGAACTGTTTTTACTGTAGCATATGAGAGCTTTATTCTATAGCGATTTTTTAAATTGTTACTGTAGCATGTGAGATTTTTACACTGTTTATAACTGAGAAAGTGGTCTAGACTATAGCTACCAAACACCCTTTAATGTTTATAACACCCTCGACTAAACATAGGAAGCACAAGTCTTTAACTAAACATCCCATAGAAGGGTCCGCGTATTAATTATTAGTTAAAAAAAATTGAATTTAAGAGATTGATAAATTGTGGTATTGTAATAATAATATTATTGCTATAACAATGTGAGAAGTGAATTTAATAATATGAGAAACGACGTTGAGAAGATTAAAGGAAACGACGTTGTCTTAAGGGGGAAGGAAAAACTGGAGACAAGCATTTGAACCAGATTGATCTAAAAGAATAGAACAACAAGCAGAGACAGATTCACTTAAAAGCACGGCCACGCCAAGAATTGGTAGGAGTTTTATTGTTTTAAGGACTTTAGCCGTTTTAGAGAGAGAAATCCTTCTAGAAATTGGGGAAAGTGTTTCCTTTTTGCCATCTCTTGAAATTAGCATAATTCAAAAGGAAAGATCTTAATACTCTTCCCAACTTCTCTAATTTTCTTTTGTTTCTCTCTTCTCTGCCCAGTTCTACGTCAGGAATTTTTTATGTTTATTGTGAATTTATTATTATTTTTTTAATATTTTACAAACGTTTGAGTAAAGTGGAGAAAGGAAATTGAATGATTGGATTAAATAGCTACAATTTTAGATAGAATAGTTTTAAATTTAAAATTTTGAATTTGAGTAAAAGGCAATTTTTTTTTTCTCTAATTTCACATTCTACTTTTAGAAAATTAATCAATTTGCAAAATATATGATGATGTCCGTTCCAAAAGTAAAGCAACTTATTAATATGTGCGAAGAGATCTGCTAGGTTGGTTGCTCGCTTACAAAGCCCTAAGCAAGAGGTTCCATGCTGCCTGAACTTGGAATAGAATAACAAATCTAGATTCATTCTAACTCGTTAGCTGCGGCTACAAACATAGAGCTCTCTCTCTCTCTCTCTAGGATGCGACTTCTTAACAAATGATAAATGAGATATTATTATTTTTATACTCTGTATTTTAAGAAAACATAACATTGATAGCATGTACCATGTTATTTAAAAAATATCAAAACGATACTTTATATTTTTCAAAAATATTATTTTGTACTATGAGTTCGTGTTTTTTGACATGAAATTTCCTTTTTACGTTTTATTAATAAATCTTAAATTAATTTTGTAAGGTTGTAATATAAAATCAAAGAAAAGATTAAACAAAACTCATAAAAAAAACACATATGTGGACTTATTCATTTTTTTGACATTATTTGTATTTATTTTCTTTTATACTTTTCACAAAATAATTTAGGACTCAATAATAAAAAGACAATTTAAAAATTTCATGTCACAAAATACAGACTTAAAGTATCAAAATAATATTTTAAAAAACCAAAGGGTATTATTTTAATATTTTTCAATAACAAGGTATTAATGCCATTTAAAATACAAGGTATCAAAATATAAAAGAAAAGAAAAAACAAAAGACTTTTGTACTTGATTAGAAAACGACGTGTCTTTTTTAATTTTTGAAATCTTTTTTTTTTTAATTTTTTGGGTGTGTGTGTTCATCGAAGTAAGTCATGCTATTGTCTGTGCCAGATGGAACCCAAACACAACGACGAGGAGCAAAGAGAAAAGAACAATGAACGACATATGAAAATAAAAAATTACGTTTGTTATAGGTAAATTGGTATTTTTGGTTTATTGAAAAGAAGATTACTTTAGCAAGTATTACTACACAGCCTCAGCAAGCAAATGAAGAATAAATAAACTAAAGGAAAGAAATATATACACATGGAAGAAAATTACAATTGGACAAAGTATTAATACCTTTCCTACATTTGACAATTGACCAAACATCATAAGAAATAAATAATTAGCCTTTCTTTTTCCTTTCTTTCGTAAGCAGATGAATCTTCTTCCCAAAAAATAAAATAATATAAAATAAAAATAATAGCATTTCTTTTGTTTTATTCACTATTTTCTATCCTACATAATGGATAAATCAAATCATTTTTCTTGTGTTAAATACTATCAATAAAGAATGGTCTATGTTTTTTTTCTTTTTTATTGAAAAGTCAGAGATGCCTAGAACCTGATAAATGATGATAACCTAAGCAAAAAGAAGGACCAATTACCGTGACCAAACAGCCGCAAGCTTCAGCTGAATAAAATGACGAAAAAGCCCCCACTCAAAATGCACTTTCGGTGGGGGCACTACCTAAAAAGCCTTGAGAAATGTCGTTGCGGCTTATACCCAATTCGCATCTCCATGTGAAAAATCTTGGGAACCATCAAGATTCATCTACCCACACCCAAAAAAATAAAAAATAAAAAGAAAAAGAAAAACTCCCTTCTGGGTAGATAAGTCATATTTTAGCAGAGAACTAGAGAGAAAAATCCCACCTCTCAAAAAAAAAAATAAAAAATACAAACTTCAATCTTTGTTTTGGTCACTTCAAAAAAGAGCCACCTTACGCGAAACTAATCTATAGAATTGCACTTCTCCATATCATTTAAAAAAAAAATCCCATTTCTAGTACATGTAGATAGATAGAGAAGATAGACATAACCCCATAAGCCATAACCCACCAAAATCTTCCCCAAACCCAGTCACCCCCTTTAAAAAAAAAATTAAATCCCCCCTTTTTTTTTAAAAAAAATATTATTATCATTAGGTCAAAACCCTCCCACAAAACCATACCCAAAAACCATTTTCCTTTTCCTTTGTTTGTAGTTGTACCCACAACTCACACGGTCTTCCTTTGTTCCATTTTCATCTAATCTATAATATCGAGTGACCCTTCTTTTGTGTGCGTTTTTTTCATTTTGTTCCATTTTGGACCCGAGGTCCTCCCCCTGCCCCTGTCACAGAAAACACACCTTCCTTCTACATATTATGTGTGTGTGTGTGTATATATATATATATATATATAACACAATCTGTTAGTTACTAGGGAAGATTTGGGAGTAATAAGAGACACAATTGAGAGAACCCCCCACCAAAAAAAAAAAGTACCCTTTTTACAAAACCCATATCTACCAAACCCAAAAAACTTCTCAACCCTAATGGAAAAAGGTGATCTCGGTGCATAACTTCCCTCCTTCTTTAAAGGTACATTACATTAACACCATTTCCCTGCCTCTAATGTGTGGTATATACATCTATATATCTATCTCATTTTGGTCTCTCTGTAACTTGCCCGAGACACTCCTACTATGTATGTCACATTTTTTTTTTTAATTGTGTATATTTTTTGCAGTCGTTTTTTTTTAAAAATTTTTTTGCTGACCTAGTTCATTCTCTCTCTATATTATTAACACCCTTAAAATTAAAAGAAGGGGCACAAGAAAAAAGAATAACATACTTGGTGAACTAACCCAAACCCTCTTCGGTTCTATCCTCTAATTGCCCCAACTTTATTAGGGGATTTTTGATTTTCTTTTCTTTTTTTTTTTTGTAATATGGGCATTTATGTTTTTAATTGGTGTTTAGAATAATGATTGTGGAATAGAGAAGCAAAAAATTATAATTTTATCTGGACTGTCTGGGCATGTTCACGATCCGTACTGAAATGCAGATTTTTGGGCTAGGGTTTTTCATGGTTGTGTTGGCATTTATGTTGGTAATAAAAGGGTTTTGACGAATTTTCTTTAAATGGGGTCTGGTAAATTAGGGTTTTCTTCCTGGGATTTGGATCGTAATCTTGTTAGTTTCACTTGCACTTGCTGAACTTGGTGGTTATAATTGGAAACGTAATGGTGGAGCTCTGACATGGTGGAACCGTGAAATGTCATTAGAATGGAAAAACTTTAATAGTTTTTATTTATTTATTTATTTTTTTAAATGTTAGGACTTAGGAATTAAGGCACATTGGACAAAAATGGAAAAAAAATTACATTTTGCTGCTAATTTTTGTATCCTAGGTTTTATGTATTTTCTTATTTTTGTTCTTTTGCTAGCTCATAAAATTTCAAGAAATTAGTCGGAAGAATTTTCGATATCCCGGTAAACCAAAATTGCACAATCCTGCACTGTGATTTTCATGTACCACCTTCGCAAAAGGGAGGTAGGTCGCACCCTAGGTCCCGCGAAGGAACTGGGTGCAAACAGTCCCTATATCCTTAAGATTTTGGTATAAATTAACTAATTTTTTTTGCTTGTGATAATTGTTAACTAAAGTTTGAAACCAACAAAAATTAATTATTTTGTTTGTTCCTCTTTCCATTGGAGTTTTCTTATTAAAAGAAAAAACTTGTTCAAGAATAATTCTTAGTCTGATTAGTGATTTGCTCAAGTTTCTAATAATTATTAATTTAAGTTGGATTTGGATTTGAATATGAAATGATAATTCTCCTTATATGAGATAATTATTAATTCTAATATAAATAGTAATTAAATTATTATTCTTTACATAAGGTGATTATTATCATAATCACTGGATAGTTATTATCATAAAATAAGGAATTGGATAATTACTATTTTGTGATTATTTAATCATAGGAAAATTTTTTGATTATCAAGTGAACGCTTCGTGTAAAATTGTGCCACCTATAGGGAGGAGGCAGAAAATTTTCTTGCTCCTAGTCAAACACTAGTATCCCTAACAGTGTTTAAAAATAAACTTCAATGCACTCCCTTTTAGTGTTTTCATATTCTATTGCACTTATGGTTGGATTTATTTAAATTCTGTCTTGGACTTTCTAATTAAGAAATTTTCAGAAATTTTTTGTCCTTAAACATAATTTTATCTTTGAAAAAAGAAAAAACACCAGGAGTTTCTCTTTAAATTATGGATGCATTTTTATCTAGCTTTGTGTATTTGTTTATAATTTAAAATATTGGTAGGAATATTGGATGATGTTGAATTGTAGATGAGATGAAACAAGAAAACATGATTAATATCGTATGTGCATTAAATTAATAATATCATACGTGGTTTACTAAGTTAAGCTCTTATTCCTCGTATAATTATAAAAGCAGTCTTTCCTACTATATTGGAAATTTTCTCACCCTTTTCCCTCTAGAAGCTTTTGTAGTGATTTTAGGCTCTGATAAGTCTCTCTTTTATTGCTATATCTAAGTTGATATGATGACTCTTTTGACTTTAGTTTGAAAATTACTATGATGTCTCAAATTTTCTAGAATGTCTATAAACTTGAGCCGTCTAACCTAATAAACAATTGGACATTTGTGTATCATACATATTAAGTTAAACAGGGATATATTTTAATAAGTTTTATGCTTTTAATGAAGCAACATTTCACCATTCAGCTGAAGAAGTGTGGTTCGTTTTAAGAATTATATACAACCCGATAAAGGTCTTTCTTCTATTGGCAATTCAAATGAAGCGTACGACCTTTGCTAATATGGTTATTGCTTTCCCATTGTCAATTTGTAAGAAGCATTGTGTTTGCAATTTTCAGGGACAACATAAACTTCATATGAGACTTCAAATTTCAATATAAAAAATCATGGAAGTGCTCCCTTGTTCTGGAGTTCAGTATGGCGGGGAATCTGATGGCCCTCAGCAGAGTTCGGGTAGAGATCTTATGTTTAGTAAAAAATCTAAACTTGATGAGAATGGGGAACAAGTACCATTGACGGAAGTTAGAGTGGATGGTGTATTGAAAATTGTGGAAAGACGGGTTGGAGCTGAAGGGGCAGTTGATGAACCACGAATTTCAGAAAGCAACTCTAATGGAGCTTCTGATGAGACTCGGGCAGCGGGTCAAAAGTTATGTCATGAGTCGTGTGACTATGATAATGATGATGGCGATGATGATGCGAATGAGCGGAATTATTGCAAAGAGACCTGCCTAGCCTCTGATAATTGTCATGTTATTGTGGATACTATTGATAGTGAATTGCCAAACAGCAATAGAGAAGGAGAACCATCTTTTCTAGAGCCCATATGGCTAGAAGGGGATGAATCTGTGGCATTGTGGGTCAAGGTACTGTTAAGTTTCAAGATACTTGCTCTACATTGGTTTCTTCTTGTAGTCTTGTCGATTCTTTGTTTTGTTATTCGGTTTTCCAATTTGGTTGAAGCTTATGATAGTAGACTTATGATAGGGCGGGCTAATTTTATGTTGACTTTCTTACTTTGTTGTTTCGGCGAGTATAGTGGAGAGGAAAGTGGCAAGCAGGAATCAGATGTGCAAGGGCTGACTGGCCATTATCAACTTTGAGAGCAAAACCTACACATGACAGGAAGAAGTATTTTGTTATATTTTTCCCACACACCAGGAACTATTCTTGGGCTGACATGCTACTTGTTCGTTCAATCAATGAATACCCTCACCCTATTGCATATAAGACACACAAAATTGGAGTGAAAATGGTAAAAGACTTGACAGTTCCACGGCGTTTTATCATGCAAAAGTTGGCTGTTGGTATGCTAAATATTGTTGACCAATTTCATACTGAGGTATGTGATTTGAAATCATACTTCTCTCTTAGTTTCCCTTTATTGATTGGAATCCTTGTGTTTTTATGCCTTTAGTTGTTGTATTTTTATTTGTGTGATCATGCTTAGGCCTTGATAGAGACTGCCCGAGATGTGGCTGTGTGGAAGGAATTTGCTATGGAGGCGTCTCGATGCAAGGGTTATCCTGATCTTGGAAGGATTCTTCTGAAGCTGCAGAATGTAAACTCGCAGACTTGGTGATAGTTCTAGAACTAGGTTTCATATTAGGCCGAAATATGAATGACTGGGTTCTGTTCTTGAAAAGTCAAATTTTACGCTCTTTCTTTTTTTAGTTGTTGGTTAATGAAACTGTTTTTGTTTTTGTTTTTGTTTTTGTTTTTGTTTTTTAATGCAGATGATATTGAAGCGCTACATAAATTCCGAATGGCTGCAAAATTCATCTGGCTCTTGGGTTCACAAATGTCAGAATGCACATAGTGCAGATTCTATTGAAATGCTGAAGGAGGTATGTATAATAATTTATTTAGCTGGGCACAGAGCACAAATGCTCTTCATTCATTTGGCTTTTGGATGCACCAGATAACAATTCATTTTAGGAAGAGGTATTATATTTGCACAAGAACATTACACAATACATTACTTGTATCCAAGATCAAGCAATCTATTTTGGTAAGATTACCTAAAATTAAAGATATGGAATTAATTTATAAGAAACCTTCTCCAAGTCTTGCTATTTGAATAGACCGGTAATGCTTTGAAATAATCTGTGTACCCTATACGTCGCAAGCTTCTGGTTGTTTCTTTCTTGCCTTTCTGGTTCAGGAGTTGTTTGATTCTATTCTGTGGAATGAAGTCCACTCTCTGAGGGATGCGTCAGTCCATCCTACATTGGGTTCCGAGTGGAAAACTTGGAAGCAGGAAGTTATGAAGTGGTTTTCAACGTCTAATCCTGTGAACAGTGGTGGAGATCTGCGACAGCAAAGCAGTGATGGTCCCATGAGCACAAGTCCCCAAGTTAGCAGGAAAAGGCCCAAGCTTGAAGTTCGCCGCGCCGAGCCACATGCTTTCCAGGTAGATAGTCGGGGTTCTGATCAATCTGGAACTCAAGAAATCGACACTGAATTTTTCAGCAATAGAGATGTTGTAAATGCTGATACATTGGCGTCAGAGTCTTGTAAAGAGGGAGATTTCAAAGAGGTAGCTGTTGTACCAACAGACTTTCCTGGTGATGTGGCTGATAAATGGAACAAAATCGTAGTCGAAACGGAAAATGGTATGGCTGGACAAACCAAGGATGTTGAAATGACGCCTGTGGATCAAGTGACTTCTACAAGAGCTTTGGAGTCCGGGAGTAAGAATCGCCAATGCATTGCTTATATCGAATCTAAGGGTAGGCAATGTGTGAGGTGGGCTAATGATGGCGATGTTTACTGTTGTGTTCATTTATCCTCTCGTTTCACAGGAAACTCCGCAAGAGCACAAGCGACTGTCTCCAATGATACACCAATGTGTGAAGGGACAACGGTTCTTGGTACGAGATGTAAGCATCGGTCTTTACCCGGGACCTCATTTTGTAAGAAACACAGGCCTAAAATTGATATGATAAATTCAAATTTTGTGGAGAATCCACTCAAGAGAGAGTATGAAGAGAGCAATCATAGTCTGGAAAACAAACCCTGCAAAGAGCTAGTGTTGCTGGGTGATCTTGGAAGTCCACTTGAAGTGGACCCTGTTTCGGTCATGGACAGTGAGGCCTTGCATGGAAGAAACAACTTAGCCAAGAAGCCCGAGCTTCTTTCTATAGATTGTAAAACTACAGAGGCTTTGCGCTGTATAGGTTCCTGCTTGCGTGATAACAATATCCCGTGTCTGGAAAGCCCAAAGCGTCACTCGTTATACTGCGAAAGGCACCTTCCAAGCTGGCTTAAACGGGCAAGGAATGGTAAGAGTAGGATAGTATCAAAAGAAGTTTTCATTGAGCTTTTGAGAGATTGCCGTTCATGGGAGCAGAAGGTTCAGTTACATCAGGCTTGCGAGCTCTTTTACAGGCTCTTTAAAAGTATATTGTCCCTGAGAAACCCAGTGCCTAAGGAAGTTCAATTTCAATGGGCCTTGTCTGAAGCTTCTAAAGATTTTGGTGTTGGTGAATTCTTTGTGAAATTGGTTCGCAATGAAAAGGAGAGACTGATGAGTATTTGGGGCTTTAGCGTGGATGAAGATGCACAGATTTCCTCCTCTGCCGCGGAAGAAACAGCCCAATTGCTGGGAACGGTTGATGATAGTCAGGAAGATGAAAAGGCCATTAAGTGCAAAATTTGCTCACAGGAGTTTTTGGATGACCAAGCACTTGGCGGCCACTGGATGGAAAACCATAAAAAGGAAGCACAATGGCTGTTCAGAGGCCATGCTTGTGCTATCTGTCTAGATTCATTTACCAACAAGAAAGTACTGGAAACTCATGTGCAGGAGAGACACCACGTGCAATTTGTTGAGCAGTGCATGCTTATGCAGTGTATTCCTTGTGGCAGCCATCTTGGGAACACTGATGAGCTATGGTTGCATGTGCTCTCGTCTCACCCTGCTGATTTCAGACTTTTGAAAGCAGCTCAACCGACTCTGTCAACTGGCGATGAATCTTCACTGAAGCTTGAGCCGCGCAGTTCGATTTCTATGGAGAATAATAACTCAGGGAAGTTAAGTGGTTACCGGAGATTTGTTTGCAGGTTTTGTGGGTTGAAGTTTGATTTACTTCCTGATCTTGGTCGCCACCACCAAGCTGCTCATATGGGACCAAGTTTAGTCAGCACTAGACCGGCAAAGAGGGGGGTGCGTTATTATCCGTATAGGTTAAAATCTGGGAGACTCAGCCGTCCTAGATTTAAGAAAAGTTTGGCAGCAGCTTCATATAGAATAAGGAATAGAGCAACTGATAATATCAAGAAACGAATCCAGGCATCGAAATCTCTCAGCACGGGGGGAATAAGTATGCTGCCTCATGCAACTCCTGAGGCAGCTGCAAGTCTTGGTACGATGGCAGAATCTCAATGCTCATCCGTTGCAAAAATTCTGGTTTCGGAGATGCAGAAAACGAAACCTCATCCCAACAACTCTGATATTTTATCCATCGCTCGTTCCACTTGCTGCAAGATTGGCCTTAAATCCACCCTAGAAGAAAAATACGGAGCGTTGCCAGAACGTTTGTATCTAAAGGCGGCGAAACTCTGTAGCGAGCATAATGTTTTCTTGAATTGGCATCAAGATGGGTTTATTTGTCCTAAGGGATGCAAGGCATTTAAGGATTCACACCTGCTGTCTCCCTTGAAGCCTATCACAAGTGGTTTTTCAAGACAAAAATCAGCATGTTTGTCAGAACCGATGGACGACAAATGGAAGGTGGATGAGTGCCATTGTATTCTTGATTCAGCTGACTTGAAACAAAGATCTGTGCAAAAGGGCGTTGTACTTTGTGCTGATTTAAGTTCTGGGCTGGAATCGGTTCCGGTGGCCTGTGTACTAGATTCTGGTCTTGCAGATTCTGATTCTATCCTTGTGGGTAATGCTGATGGTCAAAGTGTTAAACTTAAGCCTTGGGAGGCCTTTACCTACATCACAAAGCCCAGGCTTGGCCCTATGCTTTCTCTTGACAAACAGGTAGCCTTTTCATTTCTTTTTCTATTTTTCGGTATTGTTTTTGCTCTACTATAATATGTAGCTTGGACACTGACTTTATATTGCATCTTTGTTACCTGATTCTCTTATGTTGATGTACAGATGCGAAGTTTATACCTTCCCACGCCATATTTCCACCATTGCTCCAACTCTTTTGCTTTTAAAGCTGAAGTGTGTGCTTGTGAAAGTTGTCTGCATTTTATGTCGCGCCTAAATTTATAATTTTTTCCTCCCTTTTATGTTCAGAGTATCCAGCTGGGATGTGCCTGCCAGCATCCAACATGCTCTCCTGAAACATGCGTTCATGTGTACCTCTTTGACACTGACTATGATGATGCGAAAGACATTTACGGGAAATCCATGCGTGGTAGGTTCCCATACGATGATAAAGGCCGAATTATCTTGGAGGTAAGTATTTTAATCAACTATCATTGACCACATTGATTTTTTTATCCCATGCAACTCTACTTATTTCTCAGAAATTTTTTTGCAGGAAGGCTACCTTGTTTACGAGTGCAATCAACTGTGTAGCTGTCCCGGAACCTGTCCAAATAGGGTTCTGCAGAATGGAGTCCGAGTGAAGCTGGAAGTCTTTAAAACGGAGAAAAAGGTAAATCTTTCAGTTCTGTTATTGTTTGCTGGAGAGTCTGTTTGAGTTTTACACGTTGATGATCACAGGGATGGGCAGTCAGGGCTGGTGAAGCAATCATGCGTGGCACATTTGTATGCGAATTCATAGGCGAGGTTTTAGATGAGCAGGAAGCCAAGATAAGGCGCACGAGGTTTCAATTTCTTTCTTGATAGACCCAACACTTTTTTTTTGTAGCTCATTATTTTTAATGGCACATCTACCTCCCATGTCCTATCTATTATTAATTGTTCATTTATTTACTTGTAATTTCCTATTCCTGTGTCCCTATTTGTTATTATGAGACTAAAATCTTATATTTATAGGTCAGCATTGTAGCTATTCATGCAACAATTGTCTTGAACGTTGTTATGAATTGAAATTTCTAGCGTCCAGTACCGAACTGTATATGTAACTTCTTTTAGGAGTAACAGACTCCCGACGTCAAACATGAAACCTTTTATAGACTACGATATGGCGTGTTAGTGTGATTTCTCTGCTGTATTGTTTCATTCCACGATGTCCTACAGTATAGATGCACTCCGGTGAACAGTCCATGCAACCTAGGTTTCATTAAATTTCAAGGGTATTCTTGTCCATTGCAATGTACTATTACTTGTGCTAGATTTTTACTGCTTTTCTTTTTGATTATCAGGTATGGAAAAGAAGGCTGCAGCTATTTATTTGAAATAGATTCTCATGTCAATGATATGAGCAGATTGATTGAAGGCCAGCCCCGTTATGCAATTGATGCCACAAAATTTGGAAATGTTTCACGGTTCATTAATCACGGGTGAGAAAATATACTTCTTGTTGTGTGAATATTCTGAGCAAGATTGTACTTGGTTTTTAATGTAGCTAGGCTTTCCATTTATTCGAGATGTTCTCAGTTCGAGGTTTATCATCTAGACCAAGCTAGTTGAAATGACCTCAAATTGGTATGTTATCACAAATAATTGAAATCCAATTTCTTGATCTGTATCTTCAATTTTTGGAAACTTATAAAGTTCTTCTGTTAAGCCCTGATCAATGAAGCATGAAGAAATTAACGATACTTCTTTATCTTTTGCGTTGTTCTGCCGGATCAGTTGCTCAAGACCTTTGGTCTGTACCCAAAGTTGATGCAAAAAATGGAATCACTTCTTGTAGATTTGTTGAGAATGATTCTGATCTAAGGCTTTCCATTTACTCATGAAATATGTCGTTTTCTGTAGTTGCTTGCCAAATCTTGTGAGTCACCAAGTCCTTGTGGAAAGCATGGATTGTCATCTTGCACATATAGGTCTATATGCGAACCGAGACGTAAGATTCTCTTCTTCCTCTTCTTGATTGATCTTCCATGTATTTAACGCTTGGGATGATTGGCATTTCTCCTCGTTTAACAGCTCTCTGCTTCCCTCGTTAAATTTATGCTTCTAGATTGTGCTTTATGGTAGCCAGTTCTGTCTTTTCATGTCATTTTTCTAATGTCTGAGCAGATATCATTGGGCGAAGAATTGACGTTTGACTATCGGTATGCACTGCTACCTGGAGCAGGATATGCATGCCAATGTGGAGCTTGCGTTTGCCGTGGCCGCCTATATTAGACCTTTTCTGGTGTGCAGAATTTGGTGCTTTCATATTTATCATGGACGCATGAGACTTTGAGGCTGGGATGTCTCTCAGTTGTTGAATGGCAAAGTTTTCTAGTTATATTGCCATGGAGCAGCTGATAAAAGTTTGAAGTATTTGCTCATATTGCGCCCAGCCTTGGCTTAATTACAGCAACAGAATCTCGATTAGCCATCCTCTCCGAGCATGGTATGCAACCTTTGCCTGAGGCAGATTCCATGATTCCATCAGGGAAGTTTTTTTCACCTTGTCACAACCTTCTTTGAAAAAACAAGGTCGGAGTCCCTCTTTCTCTTCCTTCCCTTTCTTTCCTTTATGTTAAGTTTGCAAATTTTTTGAATTTGTTGATGCTGAAACCATCTTGGACTAGCGGATAGTAGTCTTTTTTTTTTTAACCAGCCAAAGTTCTTGTAGTTATCTGATGGTAATGCTTATTATTTGGCAAAAGCTTTTAAGCTAGTTCTGTCAAAATGTGCCGCCAAAGATCTGTGCCCAACATTACGCTTCCTCTCAACCGGTCAGTTATTGCAATTTTTTCTTCGTGTTATTTCAAGAGAATTTTGATCGGCGGAATTATGGAGGTGATAATGCATTTAACATGTTTAGAAATTTTGTACTTATAGCAAAAGCTGTACGTTGTAGGGGACAAGTTTTCTCCTTTTATTAATATACTTTGTTATGCAGAGAAAATTTTATGTGCTGAATGAAAAGGGACTCCTTTCTATTAGGAAAAATCTCAGTAGATGAGGTTTCTCATTATTTTTTCTTCAACATGGGTGCTTTGGTTAGATGCCTTGTATCCTTCCTCCCCACCAAAGGTTTTCGGTTTATTTCATGTCAATACATTCTCTGAAGATTTTGAAAAATGCTCTGCAGCCGAAAAAAAGAAAGGGCGATGTATGTCTTTGACAAGAATAATGTTAAGAATACCAACTCTAATATTAACCTTTTGTATCAACTTACATGATGTGTGAATCGTCATTCTTTTGTTAGCAAGTGCTTAAAAGATTACCACGTCAATTAATAATAAAAAGAACATCGACCAATAGAAATTAAAAATGACCATTCATTGCCACGTAAGTTGGTAGAAAAAAAAAAAGATATTAAAGTTGGTGCTCCTAGTGGCTAGAACAACTCTTCTGACAAGTGTTAAACAAAGGCAAGTGTTAGATGCCACACGCATTAACATTATTGGGTATCATCAAATATCAGGATATGCAAAGAATTTTAGGTCTTTAGTTGCTCTTGTCCTTTGTTTTTCTGCTTCACTGTTATTGGTTGGGAAGCATGGGAGGAAAGGACCACTCTTGTCTCGGTGAGCATACAAAGATAAGGAATAAGGCAAGTGAGGCAGAGAGAGAGAGACCATGGCACATGGGCTTGTGGGTCTGAGTGTCAAAAATTTCAAATCAAGTTCAAGGCGTGCCCAAGCTAACCTTTGGCGGCTTTGCCCCAAAAACATTTTGGATTACATGATTATGTCATGCATACAAGAAGTAGGAACTCTTCTTCTGTGCAGAGAACAGGTTTTGTCTCTTTGCTTTCCGCAAAGTCCAACACTACCCGCCGTATATTTTGAGACCACATTTTCACCATGGAGTTCACTGTTTTTTAAAAAAAAGAAGAGGAAGAAAGCTAGAAGTAAATTCATTTCAAATGATTAGGGTTGTGGGATAAGGGCCTTGGAGCCTGGAAGCTATTCCAACATTCTGAAATATATGCTTTTGATGTTGGAGTTTTATACTGTAGGGTATTTCTATTGGTGGTTTGCATTTTTGAGTACTAGATCTAGTTAAAATTATATCAAAATAAAAAATATATATCATATGAAAGTAACAGAAAACGATAAAGTTACAAAGGTTTAAAACAGCACCGTGCCTTACTGGTAGGAAATTTTTTTAATAATTTACTAAAGAATTCTCATGTGATGTAAGAAAGAAGATAGCTAACATTCACCATCGTTCCAACTGTTGGAAATCATTCATCCTTGTCCACACAAGTGCCTTTAATAATGAGTTAGTTCAGTTTCTGTATGTTAGACATGATTAGTCAGCATGAGGCCTTTAACTCAATTGGCTTTACACTTTTGACTTGCAAGAGTAGGCAAAAAAAAAAAAAAAAAAAACTCACTCATGACCTTCAAAACTTCCGGGGTTTAGTTCAATTAGTGAAAAGGTTTTTTTGGTTGAGAAAAATGCTTCAAAATCTTGATATACAATTTTCTCAGAATCCCAACTTGGAGTTGTTACACTTTATTCAATCATCAATAAAAAAATCCCACAAGAAAAGAGCTGGTCCTATATGGAATTGAAACCTTACAATCATTTGTTCAACTAAAAACATCTTCTACGTTTGCAGTAATTACTTATTTTATACCAAATGACAGGTTGGTTAGTTTAGAATTTGGATTATGAAAGATTGTTTTAAGGCATTGAAATGCTTTTTAGAAGCCTAAAAGACCAAGCACATGAGAAGAGATTCGATTAGTGGGCCTCGTTTACAGCAAGGCCATATCACACTGGATTTTCTTTTTGGCACTGATGATGGAAAGAAAACGTGGTCTAGTCCTGCCCCCCCCTCTCTCTCTCTCTTTCTCTCTCTCCAAGCTAACATCATTTGTGGACTCTATTATTGCACTTCCATGCCATAGTATGAGACTGTCCCTAACTCATGGTAAAAGCACAAAACCCAAAAGAAATCAAAAGGGGGGCCAAGTCAAAAGATCTTTCAAAACTGCTTTGATAGTTGGTCTACCTACTATTACTAATTTCTCTCCCTCTCCATATATGAAGTTGTGCCACTTTGATTGTGGTGATGTTTTTTACTCTTTTTAAAAAGCCAATTAGCAAGCAAAGAAGGAGCAGGGGAGAAGAAAGAAAGAAAGAAACATGGTTGGTATTGATTTTTATTTTGGAGGGTAAATCTTAAATGATTGCCTTGCCCCTTCCTCAAAATCTGGTATGAGATGGACCCACCTAAATTTTGATTAAAATAAGAAATGGATTTTTTGAGAGGAAAATTGACCATTGATTAAACATGCTAGAAACAGCTAGTGGCTAGGCTCTATTGGTTTTATGTAATAAAAGAGGAGAAAAAATAAATACCAACAAATATTTTTTAGTAATCTATAAGATAAAACAATCCAAAAAGGTACAGTTCTAAACCGTTGAATCTATATTAATTTTAGTAAATTATTAGTATAGTTATCAGATTGTTCTAGAATTGTGTCTTAGGATCTTTTTTGTTGATATCATTATTGTGGAATTCTTCAAATTGATGAGGAGAAAAAATGTTGAAAAAGCCCTTAAATATGCTTTGCAATAAGGTAGGTTAATGTAACGCCCCTATGTGGGGGTTAACAGTTTTTAATGAGATAAAATAAAAATAAATAATAAAAGTAAAACCTTAAAAATAAAATTTGCCCGGGACTTAAATGAAAACTCTCAACTCAAAAATAAAAATATAAACGACAAATAAACCACAGTTTTAATGTAGCACCTTAAATTTAATAATATAAACTGTTGTCATCATCATTTTAACCCTCAACACATTATAATACAGTCACAGAAAGTAACAATTGATGCTTACATTATCATGAAGAACATTCTTTACAATTGAGCAGTCCCAATGTAATATAGTTACATCGCTTCCTCAACTATATTTCTCGTAGCCACCTCACACTTAGTGAGTCCTGAAAAGATATAAACATAAGGGAATGAGCAACACTATGCTCAGTAGAGAAAACCATTACTCACCTTTAGGTTTTTATCATTACCACATTAAAATCTGCATGGTTAGTAAGTTACATCATATTTCAGATTATGAGGTTTATTATGATCACATCTTATGGATACCGTAGTTAATCATTACCAAGTGTCATAATTACACATTTATACAAATATTACCAATCATCATTGTTCCTAGGTATCCATGTTAAATTGAGTATCACTCAACTCATCGAAACCCAAATGGGCGCACTTGATCACCCTATAAACATTCCAAGGGTGTTCCGGTGAGGGGACATCAAGCCCCGAGTCCTCACCAAATCAATTCCTGTACAGTGTGTTCTGGGACTTTCAACCCAAGGAAGCGTCATCACCTTCCCCCTATTTTACCTTTTTGGGTATTCATGCCCAAGGACGTAACCGCCGCCCTCTTCATGTCTCACCATTTCTCTATATTAAATCATTATTAATAGAGTCAGTTTTCCTAACCATGCTTCTCAATTTATAACATGTGTCAATTCATTATGTTCCTCGCCGTACAATACAAGACGAGTCCATGTCATAGTTTCATATGTGATACTCATATAATATCAGTTCAACATAGATATATATATATTGCGGCAAAACAATCAATTTTAATTCTATAAAAACCTCACAAAAAATGAGTAATAGAATCCCTACCTTTTAAGCTTATCAACAGTCTCTTAATCCTGGAATCAGTTAACGTTAGCTCCATACTCCCTTGATCCTAAGGCGTGCATAAGGACAATTAAAACTAAAGCACAACATACAACTACATTCATAAAATTTATTTTAATTTAATCTTAGAATTTCAAGAAATAACCACTGCCCATAGAGGTATTATAAAGTTTAACAATATAAATTTTCTGTCTAGGGCATATACACTTAGACTTCATACATATGCTCCAAAATAGCAACAAACATATACTTAGGTTTAAGAACGCAAATTTGAATAATCCTTTAGTATAAAAGAAAATTTATAAATGAAAGACTAAATTTGTTCATAAGATTCTAACCTCGGATTATGGTTAGTTGGAAGCTTGAAATGGCTTCAAAACAGGTTCCTTTACTTCGGTATGACTGAAATTCTTACTCAAATGGAGGTGATGGTGGCTGATTTTTATGGCTGCCTTGAAGAAGTTCTCTAAGTATTTTGCTTCAGCAAAGAAATATGAAGAAGAGTGTGGGAACCGTGGAAGAGAAAGGAAGAAAAGATGAAGTCTTTGAAGAGAAGTGATAGAAACAATTATAGAGGAGACATGTTGAAGCATGTCACGGAGGAAATAAAGAAAATGAGGGTCAAGAGTAGTTGGAAAAGATATCCTTATGTCTCATCTAAAGACTTTAACACACATAATGCCAATATGACATTTTTGAGATTTATTAGAAGTTCTAAGGCTTTTTAGTAATCATACTAAATAAATATAGGAGAATTTTAGAAAATTTAAAAATAGATAAAAATAAATATTATAAAATAAATTTAAATGAAGCAATTTTTTTTTATACATTAAAAATTAATTTAATTACCTCAATACCCGTTAGGAGAATAACGGGTGTCACAGCTCTACTCCCCTTAAAGAAATTTCGTCCTCGAAATTTCAATTCTAGCAATACTAGTAAAAATTATGATTCCACTATGATTCCAATTCTGAGTCTAAACCGTTAATGTTGTTTGTCCTCCAAATTTAAGTTATCGTATTTCCACTTATTTACTTGCATAATAAATCTTACTCCTAAATCCCTCAATAAGAGTATTTCTGACAAGTTTCAACTTATAACACCGTATAATAGTCTAAGAATCTGATCAGGCATACATATTGACCATATCATGATTCCAGTCCTTCATTGTCCATGGACTGTGATTTACAATCACATTTAAGGAGATTGCTAGAGAAATTTTATATACTTCATCTTTAGGTTCCTTTTCCTTTTTGAGTAAGGAAAAGTCAAATATATTTGATTTCATACCTCAACTAATAAACTAAAACATAATCATAAAACATATATCACAAACACTTTTATTCAAAACTATACATTAAACTTACTCATAGAGATATTAAACGGAATCTCAGAGTTGCAAACATACTCGACATATTTTTCATTAAACAGCTATCCTCATGACACAAACATTCAACCCAAATACTATACTCATATTTCATATGGAATATTCCCATAACTGACTCTGGTACTTCCACATAATATTAACAGAATATTACACATTACAAACATAATACGGATACGTTTCGAGAGTACAAGGCACTCCGTATACCAGCTATCCATATCATGCATGCTTAGAGGATACAAAAACATCGATAAACAAAAGATCGGACCTTAAGAAGGATGCGTTTCGAGAGCATCAAGTACTCCGTATCCAGCCATCCCGGCATTAGGCTCAATGAATCTAAAAGATTGAACAACAACGTACCACAAGAAACACAGAATACAAGGCAAACGGTTATTCGTAACACACGAAATACGGACACACATGCCTACATGCCAAAGATAAAACAAAAAGATTACAGATGGAGATTCAAATCAATTGGCCGCTCCCGGCTTTCCCTTTCCCATTCAAGCTTGGATGTTGCAGTGTCGGATTCTGGATGTATGATTTGCATTTTATCTATCAATTCCTCAGCTGTTGAAGCAGTGACAAAGATTTGTCTCTCCGATTCTGTAGTGATGTTTTCTTCCACAGCGTAATCTAGAAATTTCAAAAGACCGTCATAAAAACCCTTTACGTTCAGCAGTCCCAAAGGTTTGGAATAAAAGCCCAACAATTGCCCACAAGCAACTATAAATATTTCCTCAAGAGTACCTAGACCACCAGGTAATGCTATAAAAGCATCAGAATTATAGATTATGTCTTTAAAATTTTTAGGGATACTCCTGACTCCTTCTCCCTTACCTATGGCTTCCTTACAAAGGTTTCCTTCAACTGGAATATGAGGCCAAATTCTTACATCAGTAGCGTCACTAGACCTAGCTGCTAGTGCCATATTTACCATCATTTTTATACTACCACCCCCATAGATTATGTTAATCTTCTTGCGTGCTAGGACTTGCCCTAAGTGATTTGCAGCTTCTAAATAAGCTTTATCTTTTCCAAGGCTGGAACCACAAAAGACACAGACATTCTTTATTTTCTTCGTGGACTGGGAGGTAGACATATTTGGTTTATAGAAGTGGTTGCTTAATGTCTGCTCCACTTAGACTTCGGGTTTTACATGAGATTTTAAAGATGAGAAATATACAAAAAGGGCTAAAGAGATAGACGAGTAGGTAATGAAAAGGTAATCCAAAGATTTAAACAAAATCTTGTGCGGATAAGAAAGTAAGATAAGGTGATTGATAGTTTACAGAAAATCTGATTCGCTTTTTGAAAAAGATTAGACTCTAATTGTATAACTTTTGACAATTGAGAACAATTCGACAAAAGACCCTCATGACACAACTGTAGACTTTTTGACAAATATACACCAAGTCTAGAAATTTAATATAAACGACAAATACTGTAGAACTTTTGAAATTTGAGACACAAATCTTGAAATATCTGGATAAGCTTTTCAAAATTCAAACATATTACTGTACCGTATGTAACGTGTCTGATAAGATAATATATTTTATTATATATATATTTAAGAAAATCATAAATTAAATAAGATATTAACACTTACTGTATCAATCTAATAATCACAATTATTTCAAACACAAAAGCAAATATTCTGAGTAAAAGAAAAACACAAACTGTTGAACATCAGCTAAAACTGCTTCAAATAAGCAAAGACTAAATAACCTTTATAGAGCGATGACTTATTCCCCATCCAGTTTTCTTATGGCTTGACAAACAGGATCTAGAAATACCATATTCCTGAGGCGTTGTCTTTCTGTATAAAATTTAGGCCAGAGTTTAAAAATAGCTCCTTGAACATATCCACTAGGGTGACCGTGGAGAGGAGGATGGATGCTATCCAAGTTCTCCTTTGAAAGTCCATCCCTACAAAACCTTATTTTATCCTCTCTATTCGTAGACATATAACCAGGTGAAGTACATTTACCGTTACAATTTTGTCTTCCACATTTGTTACAAGTGACCACGATGGCACGAGCTCTTCTTTTCATTGCACTACGACTGGTACCTGTTCCTGGTAAACCGACATCTTGACTAAAGTCACTCGGACGGATTTTCCCCTCTATCAACATTCTCACATCACAAGGGATACCAAAACGCATAAGAATCCACAACCGAGTAATTCTAGCCTTGTATTTCTTTCTGAGAATCTTTTGGGAGAGTGATGGGAAATACTTTCTCAGGTGTTGGTACTTTGGGTCCATGATGATATGAAAGAAGAGTAAATAGAAAGGAAAAATTAAGATAGTAAATTGCAGAATCCTAGAATTCCTTCTTCTTTTAGAGAAAAAGAAGAATTTCTAATGAAAAAGAAGTGGATTTGCGATTTAGAGAGAAAATAACAAATTAAGAGAGAAAAAGTGAACTCAGAGAAATAAGCTCCTATGCACAGTAAACGTATATGTAAACAATGATTAAACCACTGTATATGACACGTATAGAGACCACGTGGGAGAGACAGTGTGAATCAAACTGATTTAAGATTTGAACTAGGCCCAAATGTTCTTAGTTGAAAATGGTCAGGTTGTTTCGAGCCTTAACACATTTAGAACGAGTTAAATAACAAACATAGAATTGAAAACCAATTCGTATGAATCTTAAACCCAATTCAAAGCCCACTATAGATAAAGTTGACTATAAACAACAAATCTAATTTAACGACAACAAGGATCTTCCTGAATGATATTTAAAATCATTTCATAACAACATAATCTTCCAGCAACTCAAATAATTTTGTTTTAATCAAAACCTTATTGAACAATGCATACACCCATATGTTATTCATAATACTTAACATCTATCAATGGATTCATCATCATTACTACCAAGGGTTTAGAATGCGACTAACCTTGAAATCAATACGATTTACGTCTTTCAACATAGACCATATCAATGAACAAAGACACTAGATGTTACTACTTAAGAACATCTACAATCCCCACAATTCTACTCATACAATATATAATTTCCTCATATAACAAAACCTTAGGTAACCAAAAGATTCACTGATACACTTAAATACAATGTACGTAACGAAATATTCCAATTTTGAGATTCATGCATTCTAGACTTTACACAGTCTCAACAGACCAAAAGTCTAACATTTATCTCTCTCAAAATTCAATACCATGATTCCCAACTTATATCATATTCCTCAAATAAATAGAACTTTCAAGAAAAGATATTGACACTTATGTGCTCCATCGAATCCACACATAATCATTACTTAGGTTTGAATCAATTACGAAAAATTTGGCATATCTATGTCAAACTTTAAAATCAATAAATCAAGCCTTATATATATATATTTTTTTATTGTTTTTCACGAGACAAAAGGCTCTTAAATCCTCGTATCTACACGAATTTCTCATCGTTTATACGAATTAGATATGCTTATAGATCCTAATATTATACGAATCTCTCATAAGCATTCTACTTATAAACTCATTCCATATAATTATCATTCCCTCATAACTATTAATACTTTCCTTCTATATAATTATTGTACTCATATAACCATAAGTATTTTCATTCTATGGCCTTTCCATGTTACATCCTTCTAGACTGTATAAATCAATGTGAAGGTTCATTTTGATGATGACAATGAAAATTCAGCTTCAAAACCATCTCAAAAATATATTTTTTTAAAGTGGTGCTACACTCCCTAGGTTAACCGAACCTAGGCTCTGATACCAAAAATTCTGTAACGCCCCTATGTGGGGGTTAACAGTTTTTAATGAGATAAAATAAAAATAAATAATAAAAGTAAAACCTTAAAAATAAAATTTGCCCGGGACTTAAATGAAAACTCTCAACTCAAAAATAAAAATATAAACGACAAATAAACCACAGTTTTAATGTAGCACCTTAAATTTAATAATATAAACTGTTGTCATCATCATTTTAACCCTCAACACATTATAATACAGTCACAGAAAGTAACAATTGATGCTTACATTATCATGAAGAACATTCTTTACAATTGAGCAGTCCCAATGTAATATAGTTACATCGCTTCCTCAACTATATTTCTCGTAGCCACCTCACACTTAGTGAGTCCTGAAAAGATATAAACATAAGGGAATGAGCAACACTATGCTCAGTAGAGAAAACCATTACTCACCTTTAGGTTTTTATCATTACCACATTAAAATCTGCATGGTTAGTAAGTTACATCATATTTCAGATTATGAGGTTTATTATGATCACATCTTATGGATACCGTAGTTAATCATTACCAAGTGTCATAATTACACATTTATACAAATATTACCAATCATCATTGTTCCTAGGTATCCATGTTAAATTGAGTATCACTCAACTCATCGAAACCCAAATGGGCGCACTTGATCACCCTATAAACATTCCAAGGGTGTTCCGGTGAGGGGACATCAAGCCCCGAGTCCTCACCAAATCAATTCCTGTACAGTGTGTTCTGGGACTTTCAACCCAAGGAAGCGTCATCACCTTCCCCCTATTTTACCTTTTTGGGTATTCATGCCCAAGGACGTAACCGCCGCCCTCTTCATGTCTCACCATTTCTCTATATTAAATCATTATTAATAGAGTCAGTTTTCCTAACCATGCTTCTCAATTTATAACATGTGTCAATTCATTATGTTCCTCGCCGTACAATACAAGACGAGTCCATGTCATAGTTTCATATGTGATACTCATATAATATCAGTTCAACATAGATATATATATATTGCGGCAAAACAATCAATTTTAATTCTATAAAAACCTCACAAAAAATGAGTAATAGAATCCCTACCTTTTAAGCTTATCAACAGTCTCTTAATCCTGGAATCAGTTAACGTTAGCTCCATACTCCCTTGATCCTAAGGCGTGCATAAGGACAATTAAAACTAAAGCACAACATACAACTACATTCATAAAATTTATTTTAATTTAATCTTAGAATTTCAAGAAATAACCACTGCCCATAGAGGTATTATAAAGTTTAACAATATAAATTTTCTGTCTAGGGCATATACACTTAGACTTCATACATATGCTCCAAAATAGCAACAAACATATACTTAGGTTTAAGAACGCAAATTTGAATAATCCTTTAGTATAAAAGAAAATTTATAAATGAAAGACTAAATTTGTTCATAAGATTCTAACCTCGGATTATGGTTAGTTGGAAGCTTGAAATGGCTTCAAAACAGGTTCCTTTACTTCGGTATGACTGAAATTCTTACTCAAATGGAGGTGATGGTGGCTGATTTTTATGGCTGCCTTGAAGAAGTTCTCTAAGTATTTTGCTTCAGCAAAGAAATATGAAGAAGAGTGTGGGAACCGTGGAAGAGAAAGGAAGAAAAGATGAAGTCTTTGAAGAGAAGTGATAGAAACAATTATAGAGGAGACATGTTGAAGCATGTCACGGAGGAAATAAAGAAAATGAGGGTCAAGAGTAGTTGGAAAAGATATCCTTATGTCTCATCTAAAGACTTTAACACACATAATGCCAATATGACATTTTTGAGATTTATTAGAAGTTCTAAGGCTTTTTAGTAATCATACTAAATAAATATAGGAGAATTTTAGAAAATTTAAAAATAGATAAAAATAAATATTATAAAATAAATTTAAATGAAGCAATTTTTTTTTATACATTAAAAATTAATTTAATTACCTCAATACCCGTTAGGAGAATAACGGGTGTCACAGTTAATTAGTTGGATTGCCCACCTTATGCCAGCTTTGAAAAATTAATAATCGGGTTATGCGTTGGAATTCAAAAAATTGGCTTTGTTTTGATGCAAGATGCATATTAAAATAACATTCTACATTGTTTGTGTTTTAAGAAATCAACACATATCCCAAAGAAAAGAATTGAAGAAAAGAGAAAAGAGAAGAAAAAGCAAAAAAAAAAAAAAAAAAAAAGGAAGGAAAGTTTGGTGTATAGTAGAAGCAACTGCTTCCTCGGATATGATGTTGTTACAGTAAACCAACTAATTCGGAAAAAAGGAAAAGAAAAGAAAATTTATTTATTTATTTAATTTTTAAAAATGAATAAACCATGGAATCTTATCTCAATGACTATGCCCACCATATGCGTTGGGAGTGTCTTTTTTTATTTTTATTTTTTATTCTCTCTCACTCTCAGTTTGAGTTTGATACACAATTAATAATATTTATAGCTTTAATAAGTGTCATCTTTAGAGTATTAAGTATTTAATGCACTCTCTTTCAATGCTTATTCGAAATCAGCAATTATATGGATAATTTAATACCTTGAAAGGAATATAATATTTAAGCCTCTAGAACCAAAAAAAAAGAAAAAAAAGAAAGTAGGAGCTTTAGAATTTTGGGATACAAACATATTCCAATATTTAAATTGGAATATCTTAAACAACAAAACAAAAATATGTACTCTGGCTTTTTGTTCATCCCATCGTTTTCATGTTTCCCATACTTTATCAATAAGTCCTACGCTACTGACCTAAATTTCTTTCCTCGGATATTTTTATTTTTATACATTGTATTTTAAAGTTATCAAAAAATCATATTTTATATTTTAAACTTTAAAATCTTATGCCTTCATATTTTAAATTTATGAAATTGTTATATTTTTCAGGTTAAAATTTGATTTTAATCCTAAAAAGACCTAAACACCCTTAAAAGAAACTGAAAAATACATAAAAATTTTTAAAAAAGCTAAAATTGTCAAAATGTAAAAGATGTTTAAGTATTTTGTAAAGTGAAAACCTAAAAAATGCATGAAAAAGTTTAAGAAAAAGCTGAAATTTTTAAAATGTAAAAGAAATTTAAGTATTTTATAAAATCAAAATCAAACTTTCATCTAAAAAAATAAGAATCTAACATGAATTTAAAATATAAAGGCATAGTAATATTAAAATTTTAAAATATAAGGCATAAAATTTATATAACCATAAAATAAAAATGAAAATAACACTTCTTTCCTCAAATGCCCTTCCCTTCAACCACCTTAAAGGCCCCGTTTAGTTCAGAGGGCTAATTTGGTCATTTCATGAGATACAGTTACTTGTACTCTTTTTATGGTTCATTAATGGTCTAGGAAATCTAGCAGGGGTCCCCAAAAGAAGCGGTGGTGACATTGAAAACAAAGCAAAAAAAATAAAACTCCAAAAGAATAATTAAAAGAAAAACCTAGAACCAGTATAAAAAATGATGAGAGAAAAACAAGTGTAAAATTGCTGAGAATTGAGAAAGAAAGTTTGTAAGTAATCAAAAGCATAGAGTCATAGACAGACAAAAAGGATAAAAAAAAGAAAAGAAAAGAAAAGAAAACTTGGAAAGTAGAAACACAACCCATGAACCATCAATCTCCTTAGTTTTTTTTTTACTTTATTTTTTGGGGTCAGAGCCTTGTGGGTTTTCTTCATTTTCTTTTTATTTATTTTTTATTATTTTTTTCACTTTGTGAAATTAAAGTGGGCAATAGAGCTAATTATTCCTCTGTTCAGTGGTTCCCCTGATGCTTGACACCAGAGTTCACACTCAATCATTTTTGGGCTTCTCGTGCCCTTTCAAAATCATGATATAAAAGAGAACGAAACAAGAGATGAGTTCTCAGCAAAAACTCCAACTTACTCACTTGTCGGCCAGGTTTTCTTGTTTTTCCCATCTTTTTCTTGAATTACTTTTATGGGTGTTTTTCTTTTTCTAAGACTTTAATCTGTACTAAGTAGATGGTATTTTCTGCTCTGAAACTACATTCTTTTCTTTGTTATTTATCCTTTTGATTTGCTGTGTCTGCCTACTTTAGATTGGTTGCTTTATTGTGGGTGTTTGGTATTTAAAGTCTATATTTATGATGAATTCTGTAAAATGCAAGTCTTGGGCTAGAGTATTTACTTTCTGAATTCTAGGGTTCCTAGGATCAATTTTTTGTCAACATTTTTTGCTTGTTGTATAATTTATAGGATGTTTTGAGAATTTGTTGTGAAATGTATCTTGTTTGAAGAAAGGAAGAAACTTTTTTTTTTTTGGAGTTATGGCTGAAATTAGGCTTACTAGGGTAGAACGAGGGCAGACCAAGATTAGAAATGTCCCAATTGCTGTAACGCCGGAAGGTTTTTGGTGCTGCCCATCTCCTGTTGTGTTTCAAAAGACCCTTAAAACTCAAAATCCCTTGAACAAACCCAAGCCTTCCTCACCTCCACACAAGACCAGTACTGTCCATAAAAAACAGAACCCAATGACTGAGAGAAAAACACCCTTTACCCCATCAAGGTCAGTCCTTATCTCTGATGGTCAAAGGCCTCTCAATCCTGAGAGCACAGATGCGCCTGCTCTTGGTGCATCAGTGGCTGCTGAGAGAGCCCCGAAACCGAAAGTCGAAACCTTGCCGAGGAAGGTGGCGATCGAGTTTGGTGAGCCTGGGACTAGTGATATGAAGGTGATTTTGCATGGGAAGCAAGGGTTTTGTGTGAAGTTGAGTGTTCACAAGAATGTTCTTGTGGAGTATAGTAGTTTCTTTTCCGATAAACTCCCCGAGTCTGGCCTGTCCTGTCTCGAGATCAATGATTGTGAAGATGTTGAAATCTATGTTGAGACTGTGGGACTGATGTATTGTAAAGAAATGAGGCAGAGGCTGATCAAGCAAAGCGTCTCTCGGGTACTCCGAATTCTGAAGGTAAGCTGTGAATCTAATGTAATGAAAATCTACTACTGTTTTAGGGAATTTATCTTACTCCTAAATCATGCAATATATGTGAACTCTAAGAAATAAGTTTTTCATTACTATTGTAGCTGCTTTCTAAGTATTGTATTTACTTCCAAATCTCTTTTCAATGTATCTGTTATGTTTCTTAAGAAAACAAATTCGGGCAAGAAAGATGGGGAAAAAACTGAGCAAATATGTTTAGATTTTCTTTGTTATTCTTTTTTGGTTCATTTTTTATTGTATGGATACTCACGATTGACTGGTTTTCAGAACTCCTCAAGAAATAAGAATAATTGTGTCCTAACTGGATGAATAAGAAGATGATTTTATTGTTGATTTTGATGAAATTACTCATCTTTGATCATACAGTTGAAACTTGTATAGGCCATGGAAGCTGATGCCTTGTTTTTGTGAGGACAAGTATACTTAAAACTTTTTCGTAGATTGCAAATTAAATGTAGTACGCTTTGTGGTGTGACAATACCGCCTCTAAGCATACAAAAGACACCTTGTTTTTTATTCTCTTTACTATTAAATAGGAAAGTAAAATGTGAGACTTAAAAAATTAATTTATCACTATTTATTAATGAGGTTTTCTTAGTGTGTAAGCATTGTTGCTCACAGATAATTATGTTGTTTCTACTCATTAAAAGCAGAATGTACATACAGTTGATATGTAAATCAATTATGCTTTTGTTGCATGCACTTTAGCTTGGTCATAATTGAAGCAAATTGTTGACCATATAAATTTTCTCTTCTACTATTCCCGTCACATCACAGAGGCATTCATTTTTAATTATGCCTTTGTTTTATTTTTTATTTTTTTCCTATAGTTAGTTACTTAATAATAGTTTTGTTACATCATTAAATTGGAGCTTTAGGCACCTTATTCCCTGTGTGTTAATTGTGATAATGAAGCTAAATTCTATAGTTGACTGATTTGGAGGTTTTGCAAAAGAATCCTGTAGACAAATCTTTAATTTTTCACTCCTTGGCTCTTAAGATATAGGAAACATTTCTGATTGATATATGTGGCAACATTTTTTAGGTTGCAGAACACCTTGGCTTCAACTCATGTGTACACTTCTGTTTGGAATACTTGGAAGCTGTCCCATGGGTGGGGGAAGAAGAAGAAGAGAAAGTCATCTCGTCAGTCCTACGACTACAAGGCGAGGGTATTGGGGTAGCTCCTGTGTTGAAACGAGTTTCCTCTGAAATTTCCAAACCCCAGAAAGACACTCTTTGCCAAATAATTGAACTTGTTCTTAAAAGCAATGACGAGAGAAGCCGCCGCGAAATGAAATCTGTAGTCCTGAAGCTCCTCAGGGAAAACAGCAGTCTCCCCAGCTATGCGGGTTCTGCTGACATCTGCAACGAAACTATTTATAGCTCATGCAGAAGCTGCTTTGACTCGTTGCTGTCTCTGTTCAAGCAGGCGACTGAATTTGCTGATAAACCAATGGATGTCAAAGAACCTGTGGTGAAGCAGATGGCTTTAGAGTCCGATAATCTCTCGTGGTTGCTCGAGATCTTAGCCAACAGACAAGCGGCAGATGAATTTGCAGTAATATGGGCAAGCCAGCAAGAGTTGTCAGCCTTACATGGAAAGCTGCCTATCGTGTCTCGTTACCACATCAGCTGCATTACAGCCAGACTATTCGTTGGCATTGGAAGGGGGGAACTTCTGCCATCGAAAGACACTCGTCAGCTCTTGTTACAAACCTGGTTACAGCCGTTAATCAATGACTACAGTTGGTTACAACACGGCTGTAGGTCGTTCGACCGGAAGGTTGTCGAAGAAGGAATCGGCAGGACGATCCTCACCCTCCCTCTAGAGGACCAGCAGAGCATTTTACTCTCTTGGTTGGGCAGTTTTCTGAAGGCTGGTGATAACTGCCCAAATCTTCAGAGAGCCTTTGAAGTTTGGTGGAGAAGGACCTTTGTTAGGCCATATGTGGAGCAACAAGGCAATTCATTCCAGTCAGGTAACTAAGTAAAAAGTTGATGACATAGTAAAAGAGAAGTAAATTAAGCAATGGTAAAGTGAGTGAGTGAGAAATAATGAATTTGTAAATCTAATGTTGCTACAATTTATTCCAAATTATGTGATGTTCATAGCAACGTGAATGATCCAAAAAAGGAGAGAAAGGGAAGATTTGAGCTGTCGTATTTCTTTTTCTCTTTCTTTTTCTTTTTTTTGGGTAAGAGTTGACATGGGAAGTTGATTCAAAAGAATATCATCTTCATTGGCAAACTGCTTAGTTTCTTGCACTCGATCTCTGCAAGTTTAGGCTATGCTTGTATCTTCACTTTGCAAAAATAATTCATTCTGGAGCTTGAATTGAAAAGTCGCGGTTTGTATGTTTCATTGATAAGTTCATGATGCCTCACGGCAGTGAGGCTCGAAGCTTTGCAATTCTCCAGTCTTGTGCATTGTCGTTGGAGGCTGAATCTTTGCAGTGGTGCTGAGCTCCATTGTCAAGAGATAGGTTGAGAAAGAGGAGGAGAGAGGAGGGTGCAGGGAAACAACCATTTATTTTCACTAAGAAATTTGGCTATTCTTTTGCTACCAAAATTTTTGAAGCTGAATCTGATGGACTTCCGTAACAAGTTAAAACATTTAGAAGGAATTAACTTATTGTGTATTTTATTTCTTGTAACAATAACAATATATAGACAGGATTATACAATCAAATAAGGAAAGAAAACAACCCATTTATTCTAGCCTAAAATCTGGAGATAAAATAGCAATTCTTACAAATCTGTATAATTCCTACAAATTTGTAACAAAGTCAAATATCCATAAATCAATGCTGAATCAATGCTGAATCAACCCAAGAATACCGAATATTCTAACACTCCCCCTCAAGCTGGAATGTATATGTTGATCATTCCTAGCTTGCTTACTAAATCTTCAAAACTCGGTTTGTTGAGGCTCTTGGTCAGGATGTCAGCAGTTTGCTCCCTTGTGGGAATGTATGTCATACAAACACTCCCATCATTAATCTTCTCCTTGATGAAATGGCGGTCTACTTCCACATGTTTCGTTCGATCATGGTGGACAGGATTATGAGCAATACTCACAGCTGCTTTGTTGTCACAATATAACTTCATTGGAGAGCTACTAGTAAACTTTAACTCACTCAGTAGTCTTCTTAGCCATATTCCTTCACATATACCATGTGCCAACGCTCGAAACTCTGCTTCAGCGCTACTTCTAGCCCCAACTGGTTGCTTTTTGCTTCTCCAGGTTACAAGATTGCCCTAGACGTAGGTACAGTACCCTGAAGTTGATCTCCTGTCTACTGAAGATCCTGCCCAGTCAGCATCAGTGTAAACTTCAATTATCCTGAGGTCACTTTTCTTGAAGAAGAGTCCCTTCCCTGGTGTATTCTTCAAGTATCTTAGGATCCTGTAGACAGCATTAAGATGTTTTTCCTTAGGTGAGTGCATAAACTAACTGACCACACTCACCGCAAAAGCTATGTCCGGCCGTGTATGCGACAGATAGATAAGCTTTCCTACAAGTCGCTGATATTGCCCTTGGTCAACTTCATTTCCACCCTCAATTTCCAACTTCACTTTGGGTTCCATAGGGGTCTCCGCTGGTTTACATCGAAGCATGCCCGTTTCTTGTAAAAGATCGAGAACATACTTTCTTTGCGAAATAGTAATCCCAGCTTTGCCTCTGGCAACTTCCATTACCAAGAAGTATCTAAGTGCTCCAAGATCTTTCACTTCGAACTCTCTAGCAAGATATTCTTTCAAGGAGATAAGCTCATCAAAATCATCCCCAGTAATAATGATATCATCAACATACACGATAAGAATAGCAATCTTGCCCTCCTTAGAATGTTTGTAAAGAAGTGTATGATCAGCCTGTGCCTGTAAGAAACCTTTCCTCTTGATCGCCTGGGTGAATTTTTCAAACCACTCTCTTGGAGACTGCTTCAAGCCATAGAGAGATTTTTTCAATTTGCACACCAAGTTACTTTCTTGTTCAAATCCAGGTGGAGAATCCATATACACTTCCTCATGCAAGTCACCATTCAAAAAGGCATTTTTTACATCTAGTTGCTGCAAGGGCCAATCAAGATTAATAACTCGAGATAGGAGAACTCTTACAGAATTAAGCTTGGCAACTGGAGCAAATATTTCTTGGTAATCAATGCCATATGTCTAGGTGAAGCCTTTTGCGACAAGTCTGGCTTTGTACCGGTTGATACTTCCATCTGCATTAAACTTGATCGTAAAAACCCATTTGCATCCCACTGTTTTTTTCCCTTTAGGAAGTTCAATAATCTTCCATGTATTGTTCTTTTCCAAGGCATCCATTTCTTCTAGAACAGCAAGTCTCCATTTTGGATCAGCGAGAGCTTCTTGTACATTTCTTGGTACCTTAGTCTCAGTTATTGAAGTGGTGAAGGCTCGAAATTTTGGTGACAACTTTTCGAGTGAGATAAATTTGGAGATGGGATGTTGGGTGCAAGACCTAGCCCCTTTCCTGAGGGCAATGGGCAAATCCAAGTCCGATGATTCATCTGGAATCCTAGAATTATGACTCTCGGATTCAGTGATGAGTTCTTCAACAATAGGCTCCTCGGCAACAGGACTTAAGGCCGGTTCAGATGCTTGACCCTACTGAGCTTCAGGTTTGTTACCACCTTGAGAATGTTTTCTGCGAGAATACACGAGTAGTTGTGATGGTCGAGAACTATCTCCCCCTGTTTTTAATAATTCCTCTCCTTGAATGTGTGGCACAATAGGCTCGGTTATGGGTGATACAATAGGCTCAGTTATGGGTAAAGGAGGTGTTGGGAAATTAGATTTAGTTGGTGGATCAAGAGTATTCCACCACTGTTCTTCTCCTAATATCTCCCCCTGAAGAAAAGGCTTTGGAAAATAAGGTTGTGTTTCGAGGAAAGTAACATCCATAGACACGAACACCTGGCGAAGTAATGGGGAGTAACACTTGTACCCTCATTGTGTAGAAGGATACCCGATGAACACACACTTCGTTGATTTTGGATCAAGCTTTGAACGATTTTGAGACTGAACATGTACAAAGGCTGTACAACCAAATGTCTTAAGAGGAATTGATGATATAGATCGAAAAGGTAGGGTAATTTTTAAGGAGAATTGAGATTGGAGTTTTGAAATTAAGGACCTTTGAGGGCATTCTGTTTATAAGGTGGCATGCAGTCAGAACAGCTTCACCCCATAAATATGATGGGACATGCATGGTAATCATTAGGGCTCTAGCAACTTCTAGGAGATGACGATTTTTTCTTTCTGCTACACCATTTTGTTGGGGGGGTATGTGGACAAGAACTTTGATGAATGATCCCATTTGTAGCAAGATACTCACCAAGAATTGAGTGAAAATATTCTTTTCCATTGTCAGTTTGCAACGTTTGAATAGATGTGTGAAACTGATTTTTTATCATTGAATGAAAATTTTGAAATGTTTTGACAGCCTCTGATTTTTCTTTGAGAAGATAGATCCAACAGACTCTTGTATGATCATCAATAAAAGTAATGAACCATCGGGTACCAGAAATATTTTTAACACGGGAGGGTCCCCAAATATCACTATGAATAAGAGAGAATGGATGAGACTCTTTGTATGGTTTGACAGGAAATGATGTACGTGTATGTTTGGCTAAATGGAAAATTTCACAATGAAAAATATTAGGATTTTTATTCATAAATAAATTTGGGAACAAACGTTTGAGATAATGGAAGTTTGGGTGGCCTAACCTACGGTGCCACAACATTATTATATCATAATTGGAGATAGAAGTCGAATCAGTCTCTACGACAATAGCGTGTTTTTCTGCATATGCACCATTCTCAAGGTAGTAAAGTCCACCATCTTCTCTAGCAATGCCAATCATCCTCTCCGATCCCAAATCTTGTATTTCACACACAGTGCCAGAAAATTTAGCAGTGCATTTAAGTTCATGGGTTAACTTGCTAATTGACACCAAATTACATGCTAAATTTGGAACATGAAGAACCGAATGAAGATCAATTGAATTTGACAAATAAACCGACCCTTTACCAGCTACATTAAAATAAGTTCCATTTGCTATTTTTACTCTAGAGTTCCCGTAACAAGGGGTGTAAGAGTAAAAAAGCGATCGGTTACCTGTCATGTGGTCCGAGGCACCAGAATCGAATATCCAAGGAGTTTGATTGTGTACAAGAAAGGGAATACCTTTGTGAGCAAAATTACTAGTGGCTGTATTGGTGGATGACCCGGTCTGCTGATTAAAGAGCAGATGAAGCTGTTCAAGTTGGGATTTATTTAGAAAAACCCTAGTTGACTCATTGTTGGTGGTTACATCTCTCTCTTTCTCAATGGAGGCTTGAAATCCCTTGCTTTGATTTGGTCCACGTGGTGGCTTTGCATCTGTGGGCCTACCGATTATATCCCAACACTTCTCTTTGGTGTGTCCAAGCTTGTTGCAATGGCTGCACCGTGGGCGCTGATTTGTCTTTTGATCTCCACTCGGACGATTAGAGATGTTTTTTGTAGCAAGCGCTGTAGTTTCGATGGTTCTTTTAGCCGAGGAGGTGGTCTGCGAGTCCTTCTTCCCGCCAAGCATGACACGACGACGACTATCTTCACGTCGCACTTCTGCAAAGGCTTCACCAATTGATGGTAACGGCCTTCGTCCAAGAATTTTTCCCCGTACTTCATCTAGTTCCTTGTTGAGGCCAGCAAGAAACTCATACAATCGTTCCTTCTCGAGATGTCTCTGAAACTTGACATTTCCTTCAAGGTCTCCCCAATCTGCCTCATAGTACATATCCAATTCCTGCCAAAGCGTTTGCAGTGAATTGTAGTACTCAGTGATACCCAAATTGCCTTGACGCATATCTTTGAGTTTGTTCTTGATTTCAAAGACTTGTGAGGCATTTTCAAGATCACAGTAATTCTCTTTGACTGCATCCCAAATTGCTTTGGCAGTTCGGAGAAAGAGATATGTGCGACTAATATGTGGCTCCATCGAGTTGATCAACCATGCCATAACAATTGAGTTGTTGAGCTCCCAATTAGCATATGTTGGATCTGTAGCATCTGCGCGTTTTATCTCTCCTGTGATATAACCAAGTTTGCCTCGTCCTCTAATTACCAAGAGCACAGATTGAGACCATTGCAAGAAATTCTTGCCATCTAGTTTGTGGTTGGTGATCTGCAGTGACATTCCTTCATCGAAGGGCTGCGAAACCACAGATGATGGAGTAGATATGGTTGAAGAAGATGAGGACACATCCTGCTCCAAACCTGAACTCTCCTTCCTAGTGCTCATTGTTGGACAACGTTAATATTGACGAAGAAAAAAAAAAACTTAAGCGGAAAAACTTGTGGCTCTGATGCCATAAAACATTTAGAAGGAATTAACTTATTGTGTATTTTATTTCTTGTAACAATAACAATATATAGACAGGATTATACAATCAAATAAGGAAAGAAAACAACCTATTTATTCTAGCCTAAAATCTAGAGATAAAATAGCAATTCCTATAAATCTGTACAATTCCTACAAATCTGTAACAAAGTCAAATATCCCTAAATCAATGCTGAATCAATGCTGAATCAACCCAAGAATACCGAATATTCTAACAGTACGAAAACTACATTGGTTAGTTGGTTGCGGTTAGTTGTTGATTTGTGCAGGTGGTTAGTGGTTTGTTAATGTTGAGTTAGAAGGAAATTAGTATAGAGGGGTAATTGGGTAGAGAGACAGGGGATGGTCTGGTTTTGAGAATTTTGGGAGTAATCCTTGGGACAGCTAGTAGATCTCTCAAATATCTGCTATGTGAGTCGTTTAGTTCTTGCATTGAGCGTAGCAGTTTTTGTTCATTGATAAGTTGAATTAGTGCTTGTATTTTGGTTAGTCCTGATTTATTATTTTGTCAATTTTTAAGTGTTTTTAGGAGTAATTTAGATGTTTTTAGTTTATTTTGTAGGTTTGTTTCGGTTAGAGTCCACGAGTAATTTTTGAAGACTTTTTTAGAGCAACATTGATGGAGGAGCACCATGGCTTTGCAAATGGGCTCCTAGGCCTTGAAAAGATAAGAAAAAGGAATTTTGAAGTACAAAATGTTAGACGTGTATGCCCTAAGGAGTAAAAATATAATATGTTTTTAGAGATATTTTTATCAATAAAGAATTTATTTATTATTTATATATCAAATTTTGTCCTCTTTACGTTCATATTTGTTGAATGTATGTCAAGCAAACAATAGTCTGAGACTGTCAGTCTAATCCTTTAAGAATTGGGCATATGATGGACAGATTATGCAGAAGACACGATTCTGTGATAACAGTGTGGCGGTAGCTAATGTCAAGGAACCAAGATTTCACAAGAAGAGTAAGCGTATTAATCATAAGTGTCATGTGATAAAGGACTTCGTCGAGGGCAGATATGTCACGGTGTGCAAAATCGCATCAAAGGACAATTTAGCTGATCCATTCACGAAGACACTTACTAGGAGAGTCTTCGAGAGGCATATGGAAGCTATAGGAATGCAAGATTTGTCATATTTACTCACTTAATGTAAGTGAGAGATTGTTAGACATGTATGTCCTAAGGAATAAAAATATAATATGTTTTTGGAGACAATTTTATCAATAAAGAATTTATTTATTATTTATATACCAAATATTGTCCTCTTTACGTTCATATTTGTTGAATGTATGTTAAGCAAACAATAGTCTGAGACTGTCAGTCTAAACTTTTAAGAATTGGGCATATGATGGACAGACTATGCGAAAGACACGATTTTTAAGGTGACAGTCTAAATCATAAGATCTGCAATCGAGGGAATAAAGTTGGGCGCTTCATTCATGTAAAGATTGTTATATTGTCTATATTCTTAGTGGAAGATGGTTTGTCTTGACCATCGAAGGTAGACTCCGTGAATGGAAACATTGGCACATTGTCATAGGTGACGATGTGTTGGATCGGGACGTAAAGTGAATTGATTTGGATTAATAATTCTGTCTCGGTAAATCGATTCACTTTAGACAATCATTTATATTGTATCTTAATCTTGAGATGAATAGTGGGCCAGTTGTCTTGACTTGTATCTTTTGATGTACCAAAGGGTGACACTCATATTTTAATAGTGGTATGCATGCCGGTACGTTGGCAATATAAAAATAATCGAGAAGGTAAGACATAATTTGCCCTTAAGCTGATTATAGATAATCCTATAGGGATATGATACACTATAATATGTCATGAAGACTTAGCTACACGGGCTTCGTAATTCTATATAGTTCGAGAATGCAACTCTAAGTTTTTAATAGAGTAACGTTAGAATTGATAATTATGAAATGTATATATGGGATATTGGGTTTCATAATTATCAGGAGCTTGAACTGTATAGGTCTATTTGGTCCCCTTTGTTAGCTCACAAAATCCTGTAATGATACGGTGTACGTTTTCAATAATTGATGACTTATGTCACATTTATCAAATTGACTAAATTCGGTAAAATTAGATAATTCATGTCTGTTTATCGGTTGAATTAATTTTGTGATAAAATTAATTCAAGATAAACTTGTTGAATTATTAGGAACGAATAATTCATGTTTGTTTATCGGTTAGATTAATTTTGAATTAATTCAAGATAAACTTGTTAAGTTATCATGAATATTTATTTTCCTATATATTATCTAGATGTGACTATTTTAGTCAGATAACTTCTATATTGGGTTATTTGAATTAAAACTAAGGCTCTGTCCTAATAATCTCGGATGAAAAATAAAGATTCGCAGGGATCTTTTATTGGATGCTCGGCAGGCTGATCTCTAACTTTGGCATGCCGATTGAGGAGGTTCGGTAGACCGATCTGCTAGTTCGGCTTGCCGACCTGCGATAAAAGGATCACGCATTTTACACGCTGATTTTATCAGATATCGATTTTGATTTGATTCTGATTTAAATTTTTCGAGGCCTTATCTAATAGGGACTGTCTTCTAGGTCCAACCTCTATAAAAGCAGAGTGAGTCTCTTTATCGTTTAGATCAATTGAGAGATTAAGAGTGGAACTCTGCTGGTGAGATTCTGAAATCTCCCCGAGAGCTCTTGTTCACAAATCACGAACACTAGCTTTCAGTTCTCTCAATTGGTTGGAAGGAGAGTTTCCTAGTGGAAGAGCTGTATGTGTGAGCCCACACTCACTCCAATCGTGGATAGAGAATAGCAAAGAAGACCAATTGGTTGAGGTCCTTTTGAAACATTACTTCTCTTCACTGATTGAGGAGGCTTTTCGACATTTATAAGGTTAGTAAGATTTGGTTAATTTATGCATATAACATGTCAAACTTGTGTTTTGAAAATACTCTGATATAACTTTTTTTTTTAAAATTCCGCTGCATATTATTTTTCTAACACAAAAACCCAAGACCAAGGCACCATGGCGCTCTATGAGAGAGCCATGGCGCTATGGAATTTATTGCGTAAAATTTATGCATGGAGCTACAACGCGTAAGCATGGAGCCATGGTGCCACTTCGAATTCTAGCCCGGTGCTACGGCTCTGGCGGTCCGTGTGTTTCTTCGAAAATTGGTTTTTCAAGTTCTAAAAAATTACAAAAATTGCCCAGGCGCCATGGCGTCGGTTTATGTGTTTCTCCAAAATTGTTTTTTCAAGTCCTAAAAAATTACAAAAATTGCCATTCGACCCCCCCAAGACTATAAATAGGAGTTTTTAGAGTCATTTCGGGCATTCTTCAACTCAAAAAAAGAAAAAGAAAAATAGAAGGGTGGCTCTTGGGAAGGAGAAGACGGTTCTATCCAAGACGGATTTGCTTTAATTTTGCTAACTAGTTTTCTTCTTTCCTTTTCTCATGTTTCAGAATTTGTTCACAATGTTTTTTATTTCCATTATGCTCCAAGTTTCTTTTCTAGGGCTACGATGTAGCTGAACTATGATGTTTTTATCAATTATCAATCGACTAATTATTTTTTTTAGTTGAGTGTTCTTCACTGTTTTTAATGCTTCTCATTAGCTGGTTATTGATTAGATGATTTGTTAATTCATAATGAAAACAGAAGGAGATTTATGTTTTTTTTAATCATTGTGTTGAATATCATAATTTACATGTCAGATAAGAAGATAGTTGCATGGTTTGTATGGTCGTTATATAAAAATCTATAAAACTTAATGACTTTTTAATTGCTATAATTTACATAGGAATATTGTGGGTTAGCAATGAAAGAGATTTTTGGTGTAACTCGAAAGAGAGCATTGAATGATTTAGGGATTTTCGACTGTCAACTAGGATAATAATTTAGGATTGATTAGATAAATAATTCGAGGCGGAATGGATTGGTGAAATAAAAAACCCTAGAGTGCGTTAATTTTGATTTTTTCTTAATAGTTGCCTCATTTTTATTTTAAGTGTTTAATTTTTATTTTCATTGAAAATTCTTGTTTTTTTTTTTTTTTAATTTGTTCAAATAAAATTAGAATTAACACAATTTTGATACTTAGTATTGATCATTTCTTGTGGGACGATACTCGGGTTTATGAACCTTAATACTTGACAACGAAAACATACAGTTCCATTTACGAAAATGAGTATCATTCATTCAATTCTTTATTTCATTCAATAAAGAGCAATTCCTTCACTGATCTTTTTGGGGTGGTGTTGTTGGTTCTGATCAGAATCTCGTTTTTGGCGAACAAAAACATTCTGCTACCAAAGTATGGTCATGAAACCCACAACCCCAATTCAATTTTTGGCGACCAGTTTTGGTGAATCCACTATGAAATTTTGGTTGCTGAAAGGTTTTGTGACAAGAAAAAGGCATTTTGGAACAAAACTCTTAGTAGCAGAATGTTGAAATTCCTCTGATGCCCAAACGTATATGTTATTTGTCTCCTTTTTATTTTATTTTGTTTTTTGTTTTTTGTTCTTTTAGGGTTAATTTTAATTTTGACCCATGAGGAGCAATATTTGTCTCACTTTGATCCTCAAGCTTTCAAATGACACACTAATAGTTCTCGAGTTTTTTAAATGTTATATTAATGGTATTTCTAAACATTAAAAATCTGAAGAATTTCATCACGTGCGGTGCACGTGATTCGGTAATAAAAGATAATCTAGTAAAATTACTTTTGTGTAGTTTAATTTAGATGCGTATTTAAACCAAATTACATACGCCTAACCTAATAAAATCTATCAATTTTTAACATTTCTATTGTAGAGGTACCATTAGTGTAACATTTGAAAAACTCGGGGACCATTAATGTGTCAATTGAAAATTTTAAAAGTTAACATAAAATAACTAATATTCCTAAAAGATTAAACGTAAAATTAACCTTTTAAACAACTTACATAAATGTTATTTCTTAGACTTAAGTTTTATTTATATAATAAAATATAAAAAGTTTTTAAGCTACAAACTTGATGTATGTCTGATTAGGATAATTTTTGTGTCCTCTAGGACATTTTCAGAATCGTTGGATGTCCCACACCAAGGCATTTTTCATGTCCCTTCCAGAAGGATATTTTTTTTATCCTCTCTTTCTTCCCTTCCTCTCTCTTTCTCACTCTCCTTGTTGCCATCGGCTTGTCTTTGGCGATAAAAAAAAAACAAGAAAATAGAGAAAAAGTTGAATACAAGAACAACTCCAAAAGCAACGAAATCACAACTCCGGCAACAGACGAAACTCCTCCTTCTCTCGTAAGGATGACACAGCTTTGGTCAAGCAACAAAATCATGACGGCATGACGACGCGAACTAGGATCTGACTTTCCTCCGTTTCATTGACAGACAGAAGTGAGCGATTGATGGAAGGAGTCCCGATCTATGCCGGGGACGATGATAGCTTCGGATGAGGATCGACCAGATCTGGGCAGAAGGAGTCTCGACCTGAGTTGGGTAGAAAGAGACCCCATTTGAGCCGAGGATCAAGGTGAGGATGACTCTGGCTTTCTTAGTCGGCTATTTGCAACGGTGGCGATTGTTGCAGCTTCAGTGATCGGTCCTTGTTGCTTCAATGGTGGCGGTAGATCAAATTTAGACATAGAGAGGAGTCGAAAGAGTTTTAGTAAAATTTGTGGTATATAGACGTTTGTTAAGTTTTACAACTTGTGACATAAAAAATTGATTTGTAAAAGCAGCATATATTGTGTAATTTTCTCCTATCAAACACAGCCTTATCTTGATGAGTGGGCTTTAAGGGAAGCCTTGTAGCATGAATCCATGTGAGGAGTTGTCGGCCCATATGAAATTCTAAAGCCACGATTGTGAACCAGTTTGTTTTTGAACTACCTTTGTCAACTTCCAGCCCATTGATATGCCTTCCTTTCAAGTATCATAAATAGATACCTTGTCAGCTTTTGTTTTATTTTTGGCCCCAGAACATGTACTATTACGAAGCCAAATGCTGTACGATCAGTGTTTTGTCTCCTGTTTGAGATTGACAAAACAACGTTTTTCACACCCAAGTGTTCCCTAACAATAAATAGGGGTACACTCTCGCAATAACTTGATGCACATGTCATGTTCTGCTGCATATATATGCGTTTGGCATCATTTGGTGATTCATAAAACAGAAAATTCCAAGCACGCAAAGTTCAAGAAGTATAGATATATATGGATGTATTTTTAATGATTTATTTCCTATAGTTACCTTTTTAATAAAGTTATGTTTTAACAATAATTATGTAACGTGATAAAATTTTAACCTTATTACTTATCATTTTTTTGTCAATTATTCACTTGATTACAACCTTTAGATTTATATTAAACGGCTAATAATAACAGTACCCAATAGAATCATAACCATGAAAACTATACATGCATACATATATATATATATACACACACACAGCATCACGTGTCGTATTGTATGCATGCTACGCTCTTCTCTAGTCCCTCTCGGTCATCATGTCCCCACATACACAAACATATATATATATATATATATATATATATATGTTTGTGCATAATATACTAATATATGCCAAGCTCTCTTGCTTTGGAATATATATGCCGACAAAAATCCCATGTCCTTCTCACCCAAATTTTTATATTTCACTAAATAACCTTATTGGTGAATTAGTGATCATAGCGTGAAGAAGATAGGCTTATTTATTTCTACAAAGTCATGTAAGTGGAATCTGGTACAACTTCAATGTATGAGTAGGTTATCATTATGCGTGCATATAGAAAATTGACTCGTCAAACGACAATAAGTTTCAGCTGGAGTCTACATGACTACCTAGGGCTTAGGGCAATATTAATGCCCATGATTTGTGATTGTGAGTAAAAGTGAAAGAAAAGGTCGCTTCAACTCTTTCAACCTTTATGAACTAGATGCTTTCATTGTTAAAGACCGAGTTTAATTCATATATATATATATATATATATATATGAACAAATGATTTAATTGCCGAGAATGGAAAAAAGTTGTTTTAAAACCTACCTTTTTTAGGGTAGAAAAGCAATCCCTTAACGGACTTAATAAAGGCAACAAAGTTGCATACATTCAAACAAACAAACAAACATACAAACATACATACATACATATAGCTTGTGCTATTCAAGCCCACTAGGTTATGACATTTGAAATAGTGCAATGTATAGACCGAATTAAAAGACTCGGTCATAGTTTTCTCGGTCATAGTTTTCCTTCTTGCTTTTGCTTTTCAACTTGCTTTCTTTTCTTTCTTACCATATTGAGGACATTCACTCATGTGCATATACTAATTAGGGTAATTAGAAATAGTGGAGCACACTCGCAGTAATTATTTTAAAGATATCGTTATTAATGACAGGCCGTTTTTAAGCTAGTGTTTGGATTAGTTGTCAAAAATTTTTAAGTTTGAAAATGTTTTTGACCACTAATTATAATTTGACCACAAGTTTCAATTTAAATTAAAATTTTCGTTTTGAATGGTCCAAACGCTAGTTGCAGTTTGAATTTTAATTCTCAATCATGCTATAAATGTCAAAAAAAAAAAGATAAATGGAAAAAATATTGTTGAGAAAATTGCGTTTGTTTTAGGGACATATATATATATATATGTGTGTATATATCTTGTAATTTTTGTCGCTTTAAGTCAAGGCTCCCTTATCTGGATATGTCCTGGATACACCTAGGTATAGATGATAAATAAGTGCAATATGTGTGTGTGTGTATATATATATGTATATGTATTTGTATATATATAGGCTTTAGTCTTTATTTTCCTCCACTACATTGTATATATCTTTATCTTTATCTTTATCAGAGGATTACAATGGCACAGTGTGGTCCAACAGATTTCTGAATCAAGATTGAATAAGCCTTCATGATTGAATCCCTCGGTTTGGCCACTCGTGTTGTGCAGGTGGGACCCGTGATCAGCTGATCTGTCACTGTATAAAGTAAGTTTCATATTGACGACAAGTTAAGCCAAAAAAAAAAAAAAAACTGCGACGCATTACTGTCCTCGTGATGTCATTGACGTCGTTAGTATAGTAAAGCATTGCTAGATAGAACAAAATCAGTGTGCCAACATAGCAGTTTGAATAAAAAATTATTCGCTAAATGCCATTTCTTTTTTCACACTTTATATTGCTAAATATAGCAATCGAATTAGAATTTTTTAATTCTAGTTTGGTTATCATGAGACCTCGTGTTGTCATTTTTTTAATTAATAGATGTATGTTTCAATATGAATTGATGCAATAATTTTTTAAACACTTATCAAAGAAAACAATAACAACTATATATATGTAGATTGGTAAATTGAAATATTAAAAGGTGTCCTTATATCACTATATGTATATCAATATGCATGCAGCTTACATGTAGGACTATGAACGTGAATATAGAATTTTGTTTTTCTTATATATACAGTGTTAAGAAGTGTCCAACCTAATTTAGGTTTTGAAGAATTATCATGCTATACGCGGAGGATTACATAGCTCCAATACTTGTGGCAGAGAGCTGAGGGCCATGGCGCTAGGACCTAGACGTCATGATTTTGGGTTAAAATTTCTGAAGCCTATAGCATTCAGCACCATGAAGCTGGGAAGCTAAGGCCATGGCGTGGGGTGGTGAATCAACAATTTATTTTTGAGCAACTACTCTTTTTTTGCGTACTCCTATAAATAAGACATGCTATGGCTTATTTGTGTAACTCAGAAATTTGAGAGAGGCTAGCGAAAATTTAGAGAAAGAGTGGTGTATAATTTTTTCTTGTAAACTACTTCTTCATCATAGTGAATTTTTTGACGTAACTCTTACATTGTAGGTAAACCACTATAAATTTAGTGTTCTTTTCTTTCTTTATTTTTCATTTCATATATTTTGCTCTTGGTAGAGTTAGAACATCATGTATACATATATTATATATAATTGTATTCAATGGTTATATTTCTAATGATTATATTCCCAATAAAATATATTTCAACAACAGTGGATGATGTTTTAACAACAATCAATGATGTGACGTAATAAAAATTGTTGTGAAAAATCTACAAATGCACAGAATCATAGACAAGTAATAAAGAGTGAGTAGAATATCATTCCCACGAGGATTACATTGATCTAGTTAAGTACCGAAATCGGTTAACTCTAAAATTATTTGAACAATCAAATATAAAATAGAAACATAACAAAACAAAAAAATATAAATGAAAACCTAAAGGGCATCCGATTTCACCTAAATTAATCATATTCAAATTATTTAATTTAACCAACATATGTTTACTCTTATGCTGATAACAAATTTTTCTTAGGTAATCGTTAATTTTTCTCAAGTATTAACAATTTGTCCAAGTTAGCAAATTTCCTACATCTTTGTGAAAATTTTAAACTTACTAAGATTCATTAAGAAAAAGAGATTCATAACGTTACACAAGTCTAATAGATATCTCTATCTTATGATAATCTCATGGCATTCAATCATGGTCCAATTTAATTATTGCTTCTCAGCCTAAAATTAAACTACAAATCATGCAAAAGTTGCGTAAACTTTCACAAGCATTAAGATCAGACTAAACACTCAGCATAGATAATGAATAAACATTGAATTGAATTGAATTAAATAAAAGGGAGCATTCATAATCCGACTATATAGTAGCCCTAGAAAAAGAGAAATTAGTTCCTAATGAAACTAAAAAACAATCCTAAATAATATCTTCAACATGATGAGTGAAGAAAAAGAACTGTGTTTGGATACGAAGATGGTTTCCGTCTCCGGGTTGTATCGTTCTTCTTCTCCAAAGCAGTAAGTTCTCCCCTCTTGTCTGTAGTTTTTTTTGTTAAAAATTTGTTCTTCAACCCTTCATAATGTTCTATTTATAGACTAGGGTTTAAAAGGGCAATTTTAGAACGAAGTTAGACTCAAAATTGAATTCAAATCACAATGGCGTCTAGGCTCAATTTTTCTGGCTCATAGATGCCAAGATTGTAGTGCCTAGGTGCTACACTGCTCCTTTGAAATGGCTCATAGGTGCCCAAGTTGTAACACCTAGGCGCTATGCTCTCGGGTTTTTGTATGAGATTTCTTCTGCAGAGCACCTAGGAGCCCATAAGCTGGTGTTTAGGCTCCATTTCATCCCCGAGTTTCATTTTGCTCTTTTTTGGTTTGTTTTGCCCCCCCGCTTTGCCATTGTACATCTTTTTCCCTCAAAACCTACAAAAGAGCATAAAACACGATCAAATTCTTATAAATTACTCAAAATTAACAAAAATATTAAGTAAAAATCATCTAATTAATTAGCCTAAAACCAACTTATTAAGAATTCTGTCTCATTAATGGTTTGTGTATTTTTTGGTTAGCTATCCACTTCACTACAACCATCAAATTTATATCAAGTGACCAATAATAACAATATTTATATATGTGTATATTATCTAATTTGTTTAATTTTCACCTCCATGATCATAGTTCTCCAACTGTTTCCCAATTATAATTTCCTCAATTATATATGTGTGTGTGTGTGTATATATATATCGTGAGCATATACAAAGACTAATTTAATTGAGGACACTCACAAATGATAAAACCTATTACTCTCCTTTCTTCATCATCAATTTATTTATGCAAATTCTCGTACAAAATGCACATGATACAGCAAGGAGTGAAATGGACATTTAGAAATATTATTTTTGTCTATCAATATTCTCAGACCATTAATTTGTTTAAGCTATAGCTTTCTCATGGAACGCACATGGCACGTAACACAAATACGACACTAAATTATACGGATCAAATGCTGAAAATAGACACTCTTATCAGCATTTTCTAGCGCTTTCACGTATAATCACCACATTCCAAGCTAAACCCCTTCATGGCTAGTACCAAATCAGATGCTGCCATAGACATGTCAATAAATTATTGTTTGTGAGTGGTGACAAACAAGTTGCAAGAGGAAGATGATGGGCCCAGGCCTGTAATATATATATATATATATATATATCTTGTGGGGCCCATAACAAGTGTCCACTTGATGGAGATTATATATCTTGGGAGACAGTTAGATACCTATATATATATATGACCATGTAGACATGGCTTAAGTGTAGGGGGGTCCATACCAAGTTGGTATATAGTCATTGTTTAAAATTCAAATCGGTGTTTAATATAGGTAAGGTTGTGTGTGGGGGTGGGGGGAAAAGTGGGCCTTGTTTAATTGAGACACAGTTTAAGGCCCTCATATATGATTTTCGTCAGTTTCTTGTCATTGAATATATATGCAATCTAGGTGGCCAAAACAAGACAAAGAAACCATTTGAGAGTGTACAAAAGTTATTAAGAATCCCTATAGCTATAAAGACTGTTGCTATTATATATATAGTATTGCCCAGTGGTGGGCATCTTGACCTATATATTAATATAATATATACATATATATATATATATATATATATATATATATTTAACATATGCATGTGTCTCTTTCAGCCAAGGTGTCAATGAACAGAATTGCAGGCTAAGGAGACCCATCAGAAAACAAACATTTATGTCACATTCAATGAGAGTAAATTTTGGAAGACAAAAAAACCTCTTCATTGGACTACAGGATTGGGGGCGCTAGTTTCTTTTGCCCTTTTGCAGCTGGTCCAATGAGGCCAATCTAACTTTTTTTTTTTCCCATTTTCTTTTCTTTTTTCTTTTTACTCCTACAACAGGAATGCTGTTACATCAAGGATTTCTATATATATATATATATATACATATTTTATTTGTATGTGTATATATGTTACATCAAGGAATTAAATGTTTCATGCAGTCAATGTCGCATTTTGCATGTAGAAATCGTAGATTTCAGTGCTCTATCCTTCTTCCTATGAGTGATGGACCAGCAAGAGAACAAAATTAATGATAATAAAACGAATTCACCAAAAAAAAAAATGATAATAAAACGTCAAAAAGAAAAGGGTGACGTGTATATACATATATATGTGTGTGTCTAAACATCAATTCTTTGCCACAGCAAGGGTCAATAATTTGTTTACATTGTTTGGTGGAGAAAGATGAAAACTCAGCACCGAGTTGAATAATTATTCACGTTTAGTGGGTAATTGAATTTAAGTAGTTTCTTATCATTTTTTTTTTTTGGGATTTCATCTTCTAGGGCTCCTCAATAAAAAATGAAACATATCGGTCACAATGGAAGTACTCCAACTTTAAACCAAACACACATATGTACAAAATATGCGTGCGTGTAAACACAAAGCTGAAAGTGACATTTCTTGTTACCTAGAAATATGAAGGGGAATGAATCCAAAGAAAAAAAAAAAGTAAATATGAAAGGAAAAAGATGGCTAGGCATATGGGGTTTGGTTTTACTCGGAGTAGATATTATAAGCATTAATTTACCGCCATATTGAGATTTTACTGATTTCTTACACGAAATGATAGCCTTAAAATATTAATTGCTTTTTTTAAGCTAGTTGATTGTTGAGAGATATAACAAGTTGGTAAATGAAATTTTGGGAGGCAAAAATGGCTTTTGGCTATAGCTATGCTTTTTCCCAAAGCAAAAGCAACATATTAGGTAAGAAGTACCTGTTGCTTTGCAAATTAATTAAGCCATATTTGTTTTGGGTATTAAGGAACAGTTATGTGGCAATATTAGGATGTAAGGTAACAAAAATCTAAAATATGCCCAAGTACTTTTGTTCCAAGGATAGTTAATTAGCAAAGAAACAAAAGTACAATTGACTAGTCATGATCATATACTGCATTGTATAGTGTAACAATAAATACATACATACATACATGATGCACATATATATATATATTCAGTTTTGCCATATGCTCCTCATTGCTGCCCAAGTATATACATGAAATTTATCTTATGCAGTACTTCAATGTCCTCTCTCTCAAATATTTGTATTTCTTGGCAACTACCTAATTGTTTGAGACTTTCAAATGCGAACTCTCAACATGTGTGTGGTACGCGGAATGATTATGATAGTTTCATTTGAACAATAATGGTGTGTACTTCTAGTTAATTATTACATTTTTTTAGTACACTGATGAGAGGTGATAACCAGCGTAAAAGATTCATAACACATCCTACCTAGATTGACCCAATATTTAGAAAACTATTTCGCACCAACAGTACAAAAATTTCTGAAAGGTTGTAACAAAGTGTATTGCTGAATAATTATATACAAATTCAACTTGCTTCTTTTATTAATCGTGAAATTTATGATATTATGAAGTATCTTCTATCTAAAGGGTTTGGCTGTAGTGTAATTCCATGCTGAATCTTTGTTAATATACACTTTTAAATGTTATAAACGATAGCGGTTTGTTCAAGATGCATGTGTTATTATATAAATTCCTTAAATTATTAAAAGAACATGTATAAATGGAACAAAGGAAATCTCTTTCTTTTTTTTTCTTTTTTTTGAGAAAAGAACAAAGGAAATCTTTTGCATCCACCTAGATTAACTGATAGACAACTAAATCAATTGTAACAAGAATGTTATTGCTTTTATATGCTATACACATATATGATCTGATAGTATAGAAAGAGTAGGATAATTAATTATTAGGTGCTCAAAATTTTCCACAATCAATTTAATATTATAGTGTAATTACGATAATTGCTCAAAAAACTGATCGGTTGGGAATATATGAAAAATTTAAAGAAACATTGAATACCAAATACTTAAATAATACAAATGATAGCGTCTCTTAGAAAGAGAATTGAAATAAAGATTCTCTGAGAATTTTTTGAGAGAGAATTTTATTTTATACCATCATTGGTGTTTATATATTCTTGGAGTAATAATTATAATTGGATTCTATGTCAAATAAAGGTTCTTAATTAAGTTTGAGGTTTCGTTGCAACTTCCTTGATGTCGATGTATATGTTGGTGATAAGATTTTACAAGGTTAAACGTTCCTTTCATTTTAATATATTGGGGAATAGAATTCTTTTGGAATAATGGAGAAACACGACGCAAATTCTTAAGCAAGGGAACTTTTCTTTTTTAATTCTATAAATATATATGTGCATTCTGCATACAATTTATTATTGACATTTTTTAATAAAAAAAAGATGAAATAATTAAGCACAATTATAAGTACATTCAGGTGTAGAGGGAGCCTAGGCCGCCCAGAGGTATATGCTTTCTCTTAATTTTGGATAATTTATACTTTGCCTATAGTTTTTAAAAACTTTTCATATATGTCCCCCTTCTCATTCATAAAATTTTATATGTGCCCCCATTATTAACAATTTTTTTCCTCTAATTTCTTTATATTAAAGTATTTTTAAATGTAGCTTATGAATCTTCTGTTTCTAATTTGCCACCATTTCAATAATGTTTCTCAAATGTTCCTCTGTTTAAGTATTTTTTTTCTTTTAGCTCGCTAAAATAATACTATTTTTTAATAAAATGGCCTTTATAAACACATTTCCCTAATTGTCTTACTAAAATAATTTTTCTTGATTGTGTTTACACTTAAACATTTTTTTATATATCTCTTTTGCACTCCATAAATAATTTATTATCAATTTTTCTCCTTCAAAATCATTTTTTCATTAAGTATTCTACTTTTTTTTTACTAAAGTAAACTCAGAAAAGAATAATAAAAAAAAAAACTTTAAAGAAAATTTTACATTGAAGTAGTAAAAAATTCACCATATTGAATATGTATATCCTTTTAACTATTTTATAATAGTAAGAGTTAAGATATTGATGGTTTCTGAAGTTTTTCATATATTTAGCTTGCGTCCTTGAGAAAAAAATCCTGGCGCGACCACTGAGTACATTGGCTTAGTAAAATTTGAGGACTATGGCTAAGCCACTTGAGGACGAAAATGTGCGAATGTTTTTTTGAACACTTTTTTCTTTTTAGTTTTGTGTATAAAATTTTATAAAACTTATATTTTGCCTCTTTAAAATTGTATTCATCCCTTTTAAAAGTTTTACATCTCTTTATTTGTCTCACTGAGTTTAGTCACGCTCTGACTAGTTTTTTCTTTTTTGCTCCGTCCCTCTGTGCCACATGGATTAGAGTGGACATCTCAAACCATTTATGCTAACACGACTAAAAATCCATGCGATCAAATAAAAAAACAAGTAATTGAAAAATTGAAGAAAATTCGGTTAAATAGACAACTTCTCTTAAATTAATGAAAATGAAAACGGAACATTAATAACAATAAATTTATATGTAACCACTTTGGCATATTGAAGCTGATACTAAAATTGATCAATAAATATTCCTCTAGACTGATCAATTATGAAAATGACAACATTTATGTAATACAACATGAATTAGCTATTTCTATGATCCACATTCTGGCCAACAGTTTTCAGAGTTATAATGTATGTACGAGATAGATTAAATAATCCATGCTCACTAGGGTTTTAAATAAGAGAGAAATAATCATGTGTGCAAAGTAAATCTCACTCTCTCTCTCTCTCTCTAGATCAATATTTGTTTATGAATATGATTTTCACATTATTCTAGTAAATACTCCTATTAAGGTATATTAAAATAACTAAAGTACACAGGTGAAAGAAATAAAAGACAAGGCAAAAACAATCTACTATACAGGTACAATAATCCCCCAAATAGCTAGCTATAGCTCACGTAATATTATGCTACGTCACCGTAACGTATTTTTCCCCCATTTTCTTTTCCAATAGAATGAAAAGTTAAAAGGAAAAATATATATATAAGAAAAAAAATAAAAAAAAGAACTCTTGTAGAAATTTATAATGATCAACTTCCAAAGTCTCTCATTGAGAAAGAAGCAGTGGTGGTTGCAGGAGTCTTCTCCGGCATGTTCCCGGCGTGTCGTAGCCCCAAAGTGAGCGACACATCACCACCACCGCCACTGCCCCCGCTAGTCTCAAACCCTATGAGGGCAGAGCCAATGCCACTATTGTCAGGTCCAACAGCAATACCAACATTGTTGTAGTTATTTCCCGCAGTGGTCCCAAACTGACACGTGTCGTCCATAGTCGGCGGCATTGGCACCATGAGGTGGTCCGACGGCGAGGACAAGGCGGTGGGATGATGAATCATATGGTGGTGGTGGAGATGATGATGCCTAATTGCTTGATTTTCCGAGAAGGGTAATTGTTGCCTATTGATTACGACAAAGGAAGGGTCGTTTTCAAGCGCATTGAAATCGGATCTCTTGCCTGTTGGCGTAGTAGTTGTTGATGTTGTTGTTGCGGGCAATGCCGATGATGATGATGATGCTGCGGAGGCTGCTGATGAGGATGCTGTCCCTGGTGGTGGTGGTGCAGTAGTAGTAGGGGCTGCAGCAGCAGAAGCATTGGGCGTTGGATTTTGTGCAAGATGTTGCTGCTGGTTCTGGTGATGCCCACTAGTGCTGTTGTGTTGGGCGTTGGTCCTTATAATCACATTGTTGTTGTTGTTGTTGTTGGTGTTGCTGTTGGTGTTGTTTTCTGATTCTTGATTATTATTTTTTGTATTATTATTAGTGGTGGTAGTAGTAGTATGATCTTCTGAAGTCATGTCTTCCTCTTTGGCCTCTTGTTGGTACATCTCCTCCACCATGGGTTTCCACAACCGGACCCTGGCATTGATGAACCAGTTTGAAACCTGCACATATAATTACATCACGGTATTGTTAATATCTCACACATATTAATTAACACACACACACACGCACATATATATATATATATATATATATATATATATATATCCTACATTTAGAACCCATTATCTGTTTTTTTTTTTAAGAGAGAAAAATCCACATCTAGATGAACTAATAGTTTTTTTTGTAAGAAAAAATTCTGTAGAAAAGAAAAGAAAAAGGTCTTAAAAACTAGAAAATAAAAAGGCATAAGAATAATAATAGTAAAAGGAAAAATTAATGTAAACAAATCAAAATCAAAAATAAATCCGCATAGAAACCACTTAGGAGAAAAGTTGTTTTCTCATTTTAAAACCTTTCCCTCCACGTGCTCTAGGCTTTCAAGGTGAATTTTTCTTTTCTAGGTTGTTGTTCAACTTTTTTCTCAAAATAAGATCTGCTAATTTTTCTCAATAATCAAAAGTAACAATTTCAACATATACATGAACTAATATAATAGTACTCAAACCTATACTAGGAAAATAGTTTATAGAAGCCAGAATTTAGTGCCTAAGTCAATAAAGAACCCTTGGTGTACTAAACAATGGAAGGCTACTTTTCATTTCCACGTGTTTATTTTTTATTTTTATCTATTTTGAGCACAAATGATTCCAAAGCAAACATGGAATGATCAGGCAATCCCGCCGCATAACTTTTGTTACTATGTCATGATAATTACTAATGCTATATGGAAAATTGACTAACCTTCCTGCTAAAAGCTGAATTATTATAATTATACGTAAAAAGGCTGTTATTATGTGGTCGTCATTTCTTTCTTTCCTTCTCCAAATGAAACTGTTTCATCATTTTTCCACCACCAAAACAAAAGTACGGCTCTAAAAAGTACTTCTTTATAACGTTTAATCACCCAAGGTTACTTGAAAAGTGATGCAATTTTATCTTTTTTTTTGGTCAATAGTACTACTTGTTCCGGTGTAAGCAGTGAGTAGATACTCCTAATTATTATTTTTTCCCACTGATATGAGTAATATTCTTTTGAAATGACATCTCTTATAGCCTAAAAGAAATGCAAAAAACCGTTATCAATATAGTTACTGAACTAGTGTTTTTTTTTTTTAAATCTCCCTCAATTATTACAAAAAGAAAAAGCGAACCCTCCTCGATAAGACCTGCCAACCACTGAGTCATGTCTCTTATACAAGAAAGTAGAAACAAAGAACACAAATTTGCTCGTTTATGCCTTACTACAAATGGGTTTTGAGTTATGGCTTTTTAATGAAATTTATTTTTCATGTTAAGGGAAAAAAGAAGAAGCTACAAATAGGTCTCTATAGACCTTACTTCCAGCTTAGAAAAAAAAAACTTTATCTAGGGAAACAAACGAAATTAATTATATATAAGATAATAAAGAAATACAACTATTTTTCTTTTTTTTGTTCGTATTAATTAAAGTTATTTATTATTAAAATAATGAAACAAAAAGGGTTGAACAGTATTCAATGAGCTAATGGAACAGTGAATTTGGACTGCGGCATGAATTACGTAATGACAAGTTTTAAAAACAGTAACACGCCAAGCTTATAATGAAACATAGATTTCAAGGGAAAAAACGCCTGAGACAAATACTTTTCTCCAAGTACACAAATTTAATTTTCAGTCTGTATGGTTCCTATCGTGTGGTTGGAGGGCTCATTTGTTGTGAGAGAGAGAAAAGAGAGAGAGTGCGTATGTGGGGGAGCAGAGAGAAAAGACAGAAAGAGAAAGTTAGAGAGAGAGAGAGAGAATCAAAGCTGCAAACTCATATGTCTCGTCTCTCATGTACTTGGCACACTGCCCCCCCCGCCCCCACTCTCTCTTATTTTATTTTATTATTGTGTGTGGGGTTTCCTTCACTGTTATCAGAATTTATGTCACTGCGTAGTAGAATCCAAAGTAAAGGTGAAAAAGGCAAAGGAAAGCAAATATACAACATTGTCTTTCTCAATCTCAAGCACAAGCACAAGCATGAAGAAATGAAAAAAAAAAAAAACCGATAAGTCAAAACCATGCAACTCTATTAATCTGACCGTCTATTGCATTTTCAATGCTAATTCACTTCATGCAAAAGATACACACACACATATATATGATACGATATATAACATATATCAATCAAGTGTACTCAAACATATATAACATATATATATTTTCATGTAATATAGATTGTAAGATGATGATGAGAAGAAATGTTAACCTGATTCCTCGATAGACCAGTCTGCCGTGCCAACAGATGTTTATCAGCATCGCTTGGGTACCTGAGAAAGAGACCAGAAAATGACATCAGAGTCCTTGCCCAAAACCGTATAAAGAGACGTCAAAGCTTTCTGTACACCAGATGGGGTTGAGGCTTTTCTCTCTCTCGTTCTCTGTCTCTCTCTCTCTCTCTCTAACTCTGTGTCTGTGCATGGGCGTGAGAATCTAGGAGCAGAAGAGAAAGATTAGCAAAATCCCCCTCTAGGCTCTATAGCTAATAATCTAGTAGCTGCACACCCATTGGTTATAGCCAAAAAAAAAAGGAAAAAAGAAAAGAAAAGAAAAGCAGATCCAACTACTGTACACTGTGATCTTCTCTTAATACAACACAATGTGTGTGTGCAGAAAAAAAAATTATAGTTTAATTAATGCAACTGATATTTTTTTTGAGCAGCTTTTTTGACTGTCAAAGACAAAGTCTAAGAACGCGCTGCCTTGTGTAACTATTCTCTTCTTCTCTCTCTCTTTTTTATAAACATTAACTGCAAAGCTCTTTTTGTTCTTTTACTTATAACTAATAAAGTTTTCATTATGCATATATCCATCTAGTACCATATTTCCCCATATCATTTCATCATAATACCCTTTTGGCTTTTTTTCTGATGCCTTTTCTTTGGCCTTTTCTGTTAGGGAAGTAAGACAAAGTACGTAATATTAAACATAAAATAGTAATGTTATGCATTAATATTAGTAACCATGACAACGTACATGGTTTTTTACACAACGTAATTCTCCTTGAACTAACTGTAATAACTAAATGCATATAGTAAAATGAAATTAAAGAAAATTCTATAGTAAGATTTAACGAAATACTTTACTAACAGAACACAATTTTTTTAACTTGTAAGTTTTTATCAAGCATAGTAAAAAATGTTTTATTTTGTAAATATAACATATGATTTTGAGATTAGTTATATATTTTAGCCTTTTTTTTTAATTTTTTAGAGTTGGTTCTCCTTTTGGCATTATGCGCGTTGTCTTGGTATAGTAATTCAGAACTTCATTGTTTTTAACAAATTTATTGTGAGATTTAGTGTGGGATAAAAAAGAAATTAGGTGTCAATCTAATTAGATTGTTCTTTAACGTTGATTATCATTTACTTTAAATAGAGGTCATTTGAAGGTTACTTTAAATAGAGGTCATTTGAAGGTTTAAATCTGTATCTTATCAGTAAGTATTTATTTTCTTTTTCAATCATAGAATTCTACCTTAAGAGAGAGAAAGGAAAAAAGAACGTACGGATGAAGAAAATGCTCAAAGAGCCAGGCTCGCAAAATGTTGACAGAACGTTCAGGCAAGCCTCGTTGTGGTCTCCAAGCTTCTTGTTCCATCATCCCAATGGATTGGAAGGCTCTTTGCTGCCTCAAGCTCGCCTCAAGCAGCTTCAGCCTCGGAGTTTCCCCTTTTGTTATCCCGGAGCTTCCCACCCCATCTTTCTCTCCCAAAAGCTCGCAGCTGTGCTTAAGCTGCGCAGTTATGGCATCCTTTAGGCATCGGAAATGCCGCGACATGGCCTTTTGCGCTAGGGCGGTGTATGGCACCGCCGCTCCAAACCCCATCACTAGGTCAAACGAGTTCACAACCATCTGCATTTGCTCGCAGTAATGGTTGTATCTTCTATCCACCTGAGAATTAAAAAGAAATAATTAGCAATTATAAAAATAAAATTAAATGTCACACACACAAAAAAAAGAAAGTTTCTTTAATGCGGCTAAAAGTGGTGTTTTTGAATTATGGTATAATCACAAGTAGCATTATTATTACGTCATGGCGGATTTCCTGTATAATTTAAGGTTTTTTATTGGGTTGAAAGAGAGAATAGTGAGATCAGTTGGAGAAAGCAACGTGCCAGCAGAAAACGTTGATGGACTGATAAAATGTCTAAATCATATTATATATACCAGAGAAGGTACGAAAAAAAAAATAAAAACAACCAAAACAATAATAATAATAACAAACATGGGATACACATACGCACATATGTGTGTGTGTGTGTGTGTATATATATGGATATGTCGATTTAAGCGGTAAGTTAATTGGAGAGGAAATAAAAATAAGAAGTTGAGGAGAGAGTCAAAGAGGGCCAATCGTTGATCCTAGCACTTTGAGGATTTTCATAAAACTTGGATCAGTTGTATATATAAGCGTGGGGGACTTTAATGTTGCTCTTAAAGGGAAACATAAAGTAGAGAATAAATGCTTGAATCAAAGCCTGGTAGAGAGAGAAATAATTGTTAATTTGAAGCGAGAATATCCATGGCGTCAAATTTTTTTTTAATTTTTTCCTGGGTTTCTGCCAATACAGCCAACAGGCTAGAAAAGAGAAGAGAAAAGAAAAAAGGGGAACTCTCCTCTCAAAGGTCAACTGCCATATTATAATATAGTTTATAAGCTTTCCTTGCATTATCCTTACTACGATGGGTATGAATCACCTGAGGGCATTGGGAATCCGTAACTTCTTCATACGTAATGTGGTGTGATAATTATACATATATATAACATATATATATATATATATATATGGTCTATCTTCCCAATTAGGAGGACCATCTTATAGCTTCTCACTGGACGCATATTCCTAATAGTAGTCTCTAACGTTTTTTCACACGAAACTTCAACTCATAAATCTTTATACCTTAGCCCCTCCAACGCCAAATATAATATAATCTCTACAAAATAAAAAATAAAAAATGGGTTTATAATGAATCAAAGGCTATACAACCTATTGAGGGACAGAAGCTGGCTTTTCCCTATTGTGAGGGTCTTTTTTTATTTGCAATAACTGGTCGGAAATTTCTGTTTCTTGTTGTTGTTTTTTGTCACGAGAAAAAAATAATAACAATATCACCGGTTCTTTGACTCTTGAAGGAGAGAGAAGGGCAATTGAGAGAAAAGAAATTAGATAGGTAGAGAGAGAGTAAGATTACATGCCTCATCAAGCATAGACAACAGTTTGACCTTCCTTCTTTGATGCTCAATCCTATCGGAGGCGGACAATGGAGGGACAACGACATCCTTCGACGAAGACGAAGAGCCACCGCCGTCGCCGCCGCCCCTTGAGCTAGGGTTTGTGTTGTTGTTATTGTTGTTTTTGCCGAACTTGTTCTTCTTGAAATGACCTCTTCCAACGCTGCAAAATTCCTCCAACAATTCTTTTGCGGCTTTGACATACTTGGAGTTCCTCAAGACGTTGACTACTCCCAAGGACGATCCGTACCCCATGTGAACGTGCTGGTGGTGGTTTGGAGCCGTCACTACGCCTCCGCCACCGTGTGCGATGCCGAATCCCTTGTACGCGAATTGTTCGGCGGAATTCGACCCGCCAAGAGCTGTAGGCGCACCGTAGAACAACATCCCGGAGTTCCCGGCTATGTTGCGGAACTCGTCAGCCTTGGCGGCTTCCAAGGGCTGCAAGGAGGAATTGAGGGAGAGAGAAAGGGTTTGGCTCTCGACGACACCGCCACCGATATCGGCTGCCGTGGCGGCGGCTGCTGCTGCTGCTCCTTCTCCTCCTGTGCCGCCCTCGGAGACCCATGTGAATTGACCGAAAGGCCCTCCTCCGCCTGCTGAATTAGTACTTGAGGGGTGTGTGAAAGGTTGGAGAGAAGGGGAAGGGTTTGGGAGGAGCATGTGAAGTGTGTTGGAGGATGAAGTTGCGGCGGCCGGAGGAGAAGGCGATCTCGGCGGAGGATTCATTAGGAAAAGCTGCATGGCTGCGGCCGAGTCCGCATTAATGCCCGAAATCTGATGGTGGTGATGATGATGTGGTTGATGCTGATGATGATGAGCGGCTATGGTACTGTCACGGCCGCCACTTTGATGGTGTCGTCCACTACCGCCACCATACCACTCGTTCCCCGCTGGAGGAGGCTGCTGCGGTGGTCTCATCTGCTGATGCTGCTGCTCCAACAATTCAGCGGCGGACGAGCCGCCGTGGGGGAAACTGAACATCTCGGACAGCATCCCGGCAGTCTCGTAGACCGGGAGGGCACTAGATTCGATGTCCTCATCGATGCCAACCAATGGCGGGGCTGGTGGCGGGCCATCGAAGCCTTGCACCCGGAGCTTCTCCCTCCGGATCTGCTGCGCTATGTGGTGCTGGTGGCTATGGTGGTGGTCATGATGAGCTGCTGCAGCCGCCGCCGCCGCCGCCGATCTCTCGAAGCCATTCGAGAAGGTGCTGAAGATGTTTGCTGCCTGGTGGTAGTCCTGCTGGGACATAGAATTATTGGGAATTGAGTGGTGAAACCTGGAGTTGGATGTGAAGATTTGTGGAAATGGGGGTGTTGCTATTCCCATATCAAGCTCTTTATCGTCTTGATCATCACCATCATAAATATCATCACCATGATCTCCTTTTTCCCCTTCACTTCCTCAATTCTTCACCTTATCACTGTTCAATTCAGTGTAGATCGATCGTTCAGAAACAACGCCAAACACAAAAAAGAATTATAAACCCATTATCGTGCAGTTTGTGTTTGCTCACTAAGAATATTATACCATACCCACAAAAAAAAGTGATATATATCAGTGCGGAAAATTAAGAGAAGAAGAAGAAAATTAAAAGAAGGAAAAAAAATTTATTATGAAGTGGGGTTTTTTTTTTTTTTTTTGGAGTTAGCTTTTTTGAATTTTTTATTTACCTGCCTTTATCATTTTCAGCTTTGTTCATCCTGTGTGTTTATATATATATATACACATATATATGTCTTTATATATATACCTCTTGAAGTTGCAGAGTATGAAAGGGCTAAAAGCTCTCAGACATCGTTTTCTCTTCTGTGGAATTGAAAGCTCTTGAATTCTCTCTCTATATATGTTGTGTCGTCGCTCAGTCTGTCGTCTCTTTCTTTCTCTTTCTCTCCTTTTCTTTTAAATTTCTCTTTGTTGCTCTCTTTGCACAGTGAGTGTTTTTGCAATCAACTTCTGGAAAAAGAAGTTACAAATATAAAATAAAAATGGAGGCTTTGCCTTTGATATCTCTCTCACACCAACAAACGCCCAAATAGAGAGAGAGAGGAGAGAGAAGCAGTCGCTATTAATCTTCTTCTTCACACACCCTCTTTCCTCACCATTATTATATATTTTCTTTTTTATTATTATTGTCCCATGTAGAAAAATAATTTTTTTACTTTTTTAATAAAAAATTTCATAGACTTTTCGCTAAATGACTGTAATGACCTCAGATATAAAGCACAATAAGTCAAGTGCTTCTTTTTTGGTCGTGAAAAATATGGGTTTTTTATTCCATTAAAATAAAATGTTGATTGTGAAAATGATTTTACATTTTTTTTCCAATTCGCAATACGTTTTACAATTTTATGGATATATTCAGTACTTTGCTATGCTAGGAAAAAAAAAAGGTTAATGAACGAAATATACAATAGCACTTCAAAAATGTCGGTTATAATTGTCATTTTATGTGAGGCTTTTGGAAGCCAACGCAAACTAAGGAATAAAATAAAGATAAGGTCAGTATAAAGTCATCTCAATGATCCACACAACCACCATCCTTCTCCCATGAGTCAAAATGACCATGATACCCATGCCAATCATTCTTATGAATTTGAAATACTATAAAGTTGGTGCGGGCATTTTAGTCATTTGGAGACGATCGTTATAATGCATTAATAAACACAACTATAGTGAAGATAGACCGAAAAATATGATGGAAAAAGAAAAATATAAGGTTTGTGTAGGGAAGCGAGAGAGATAATATAAGGTTTGAAAGCCACACATAACCGCTTTATATTGGTTTGGGCAACTGTCAAGATGAGCATGTTCCTATTACCCTTTTAGTACGTCCTTTGATTTTACAGATGTTTTTCTGCTTTCTAACTTTCGGTTGTGTTGGTTTTCCTCATTGTCTCTCTGTCATGCTACTCATTATAACACAAGTTCTTTTTCACCCACACATGCATGCCATCGAAACCGTCCGAACAAACGCAATTTTTATGAAAGAAAATACTGTAATAAAAAAGTTTAAACTATGGTTTGAATCGGCTGTGAAACAAACGATACAGTAAGTTATACATGTTTAGATATATAATTACGTATGTGTCTGCAAGCAACTGATTAATTAATATTTGCTTTCTTTTACGTTGTGACTTTCGACTTTTGTTGTTAGCTAGATTAATTATTCGGCTATATGACATGTTAATAATTGATCATGGAGAGGTATTCAATCATAATCTGAAATTACATATTAGAGATAAGAAAGATGCATAAAGCTAGATATTGTGAAGATTTATGTCAACTTTGTTAAATTTGTATGGTAGCTGCTGGGTAAGATGGCTAGCTAGCATAACTTTTTCCCTTAAAAAAAAAAGAGAACAAAAAAAAAAAAGCTTTTGTAGATATCTAGAATTAATTCCCATGTTATATTGATGTAAAATATGAAACCTAGTTTGTTAAAACTGTTATTCATACAAAAACTCAATTTGATATATATTTGACATGATGAATGCAAAAGGAGTTATCGGCAAAACATGAAATTGATGTCGGTTTTCCATGTAAGAATTACTTTACATATTGGGTTTTTTCTTGGTGGTGATTCTGAAAATTGTTTTGCTTTTACGATCTAAAAGTTGTTTTTAAAGTGATTCGATAACATCTTAAAAGAATTTTAATCCTCTAAAAGAGCTTTTAATAAACAAATTTGTGATTCTAGAAAAATCTTCTAACAAGACTTTAAAACTTACATTAAATATTGAATGACTTAAAAAATTATAATTATCTTTATTAGCCTCATTAGAATATTTATTAGAGAAAATGTAGAAAAAATGTGGGCCCAAATACTAATTAAAGCGATAGCTTTCCTAAGGAAATTGTAGAATATCCGGATCTACAACTTTTCCTAATTATTTTTTTTTTACAAAATTAAAATAAAAGTAAAACCAATGCTAAAAGGGCTCATAATATGCTTCTTTTCATTATTACTTAATTGCACTGCATTGTTAAGATTATAAAGGGTGTCCGGAAGAAGAGTTGAAACTTATAGTTTTAACTGTAAACAGTATAAAACTTTACTATACTTAACTACAATAAAAACCTTTCAAATGCTATAATTCTTAGAGTTCAAACTCTCAATTCTAACTCTTTTATCAAATACTTTTGTAGTTTTTCCCCCTCAGTAAAATAAAAAGGAAAACTCTTTCATTAGAGGGCTTACAGCACATGCCAAAAATTGACAGCCACTAAACTCCTCCTATGCCACATAGGCCAATTCCCCACTTAAAATATTAAATAGAAAGTTACAAAAGTTAAATAAAAAAATTGGAAGGGTACTGACACAAAACCAAGTAGCTAGAAAGGCATGATTAAAAACTCAACCTAATTAGAAGAAAAACATGAATCGGTACAAGATTTTAGAGTCCGAAGAGATTTCTCTTCCGCCATTAAAAAAAGAAAAAGAAAAAAATGTCTCATTAAAACTTCCGAATGAAAAAAATCAATTGAAAAACAAATACCATCCAAAAATGCCTCATTGACATCACTTTTTTGTTACTTAAAAAGAGAATAGTGGTGTACTCATGCCCTGGTCCAGTGCCTTGAAAGGATTAATCTACTAAGACCACGGATAAAACAATAATCTAGTCATACTTTCGTCTACTAGATGCCTCGTTAACATCATATTTCCTTAGATTGATTCCCTCCATAGTTTAATGCAAAATTTAAATTTACTATTCCTTATACCTTAAGGTGTATGTTAGTTCATTCTTAATTACTCTGTGTATTTTCACAACTAAATTTAGGAAAAAACTCCAGTTAATTAAGTTGTGGGTACAAATATAAACATGCATGTGCACTTAAGGGGCCAATGATTGAGCCATTTCTATGCATATATTTGCCTTATCTAGTGATAGATAGATGTAGCTAGCATGGATGTATGTATGTCTAGCTACTTCTTCTGTTCATTATTAAATAGCCTTTCTTTTCAAATATCTCTACATTAATTGGAGTGTGATATTTATTTGCTTTGTAATATCGTGTCTCACTTTTAACATGTAAATTATAATACAATTTCATGTTTCTTACATAAAGCCTTACAAAATTCAATCTTCATTCATGACTAAATGATTATATGATCAGAAATGAATAAATTAGGAAAAAAAATAAGTTGATCGGATATTGTACATGCACCTATGATATCTCAGGTTATTAATGCTTTTATTTAGTAATTTCTTGTTCTTTGGTATCTATTGATACGTGGGAATTAGCCGCTGTGTTTCTCAAATTAAGTAGCTCAATACATAGTCTCTTCACAGCAGACAAAAAAAAAAAAAGGGGGGGGGGGGGGGGGGGAGAGGAGAGAGAGAGATTATAGTAAATCTTAGAAGTTCTATTATGGGATTTTGGAGACTAATCACTTGGTTTTGTAAGAAAAGCTAATTCTCATGGCTCGCAGATAGGAGGTGAGATAAATTAGCTGATTCAGTTATTTTAATAAACATATGCAATTTACAAAAATCATCCCAAGAATACTTAAAAATGAAATAACACAAATATATATACATATTAAAAAAATCAATAATTAGAACGTTTGGGAAAAGAGTTGAACTTTAAAATTCGAACCGCACACTACTGCACATTATTAAAAGCTTTACATTGTAACATATATTTACTTTACATGATAAAAATAAAGATATTTACATTGTTTTCTATTTAAACTTTAAAGTTCTAACAATGCTTCAAGTACCCTACCCTAGATATACACAAGCTGATCTTTAAGACACGTATACCGTCCTAAATTAGTTCCAAGTATGTGCTAGGTATTAATTACCTAATTGTGGCTTCCAAGATTTACTATTTCCGTATCTATTGAAAATATTGTATCAACTCACGACTCTTTCACCTCAAGAAAAAAATCTGCCGATTTAAGTTGTTAAAGACCCGTGGCGAAAATTTACCATGCTCTACACGATTTGAGAACCAAAAAATTTTATTAGCTTGAAAAATCGTTTGCAAAGAGGGATTTTATAAGCACCCCAACAACATACTAATTAATTAAACGTATTAAAAAAATGTCATGAAAAAGTCAAAAATTCTAAAAATTAATTAGTAAACCACCAACCCTTTATATTGTATGATGTAAACGAATACTCGTAGGGTCGTAGTTGGTAAATGGTAACTATTAATTAATTTGGCTCTTCTTTCCTTTTTTTTTTTTTTGTGTTTTCTTCAAAGTTCAAATGCAAGAAGATTAAAACAAAATATAATAAAGAAATGACAAAGGTTGTAATTGTTCTCTTATTTCTTACTACATTAATTTTTCAGACTACTCAATACCTATTGAGACAAAAATTAAAAACTTGCTTTCCAACTGCAAACCAGATTGAGAATTGACAGCCCAACTTTCTTCTACTCTCTAATATATATATATATATATATATGCACACACACATATATATAATATATATGTGTGTCGTCTTTTGGGGTGAAGTCACGTGAATCCCACCATCCCTCACACGCTTGAAAGGCCATTCACTATTCATCACCATCAAATGCGCAAAAAGAAACAAGAAAAAAAAACCCCATTAATTATGCTTCATCTTCCCCTCACGTGCCAAAGACGGCTTTGCACGTGCTCATCTTATTTATTATTCTTTTATATCTCAGAAAATCTAATTCCAACATGTTGTGGTTGCCATCTATTTATTTTTTGTCATCTTCTTAAGTCTTTTAGAGTTCACGTTCTATTGTATATATGTAATGAAAACGTCGGAAGAAAATAGGAACCACCCCTTATATAGGTGGTTGTGAGGGCCTATAATATATAAATATAAATATAAATATATATATGTATATAAATCTATTCCCTTCTTTGGGATTTCATGAATTAGATTTTATATCAAGCAACAAGTCAACAACCTCTACGTCTATTCTCTCAAATTTTTTCTTTTCTTTTTTTTTTTAAAAAAAATTTTGTCCTTTTGACAATTTTTTAAGCAACATAAATAGAGGAAACAACTGGGTGTTACACCTTCCACTCCTATTATTATTTTAATTCACACAATTATTCGCCACCTAAATCATGTACTACTCTCGGCCTTAAGCCTCCATCAAACCATAATTTCTTCTAGCCACAGTTACTCTACTTGCATGTTCTCTTATTAAAAGCTTTAATCTACCAGAATGTGTTCTCAAATCTATAGCACATTTTGCATGTTGCCCATCGATCGAACTCTCAGAATATATATATATATATATATATGTATATATATATATATAGGTATGATTTAATGGTTAATTTTTCAATAGGTATTGTTATTTCATTTGATATAAATCTAACGGCTATAACGAAATAGATGGTTGATAAAAAAAAAACTTATCATAATTAATAAGATTAAATTTTTATTATATAACATCATCATTTATTAGTTAAAATATACCTTTTTTATTGAAAATAAGTTTACATATATATATATATATATTTATATATACACGCACAAGTTAATCAAACTAATTAATGCTACATTCTGATAATGGCAGAGCTGTATATGTAGCGAGCTACTATCTGCCTATGAAACATTAACAACTTGTTCATAGATTGTTCACATCAATGTCACTAAAACTTCATAATGTATAACATATATATGTATATGAATATGTTATGCAACAACATCATAATGTATATACATATACATATATATATGTATATGTATATGTTATGAAATGTGTTGGCTGCATCGAGAATTTGTCTTGTATATATTCTGTGTGCTCACGTTTTTTGTTGAGGAAATATGATATACGCGTCACATTAATTGCTTGTCCAATCAGAAGAGGATGCGTAGTTATCAACAATTTTAATTTTGTTGCACGTTGCAATCATATGGTTTATTGCGTTATTCCGAGATTAGACGAGTAACTGAACTGGCCAATATATATCTTGATACGTTAAAGGAATATTATGTAATTATACTTACTATATAGGTGCAAATATAGTTATAGATGTATTATAAGTACTACACAGACACACGCACTCTAACACGTATGAATTAATAGAGCTAATGTTATTTTTGAGTTGATAATAACTACTCTTATAGTGACTTTGCTTTGTTCCATATCACCAAATTGGCTAACATCATCATCTCTAGCTAGCTAGTTTTGTGAAAACATAATTTTTTTAGTTACATTATTATATCTATTTGAGTTCTCTCTTTCAATTTTTTAAATTAAAAAAAGTCATTTTAGCTTGTAATTCATTGTGACAACTATATACGGCCATACAGAAAATTGTACACACGAGTAAATTAATGGAAACACATGTGGCAATAGTGTTTATTTGACACATTATTAATAACTATTGTTACATGACAAATACTATATTACATAACGCACCATGCATGCATAAAAATTCTTCAATTTTTCTAATGGTTATCAATGTCAGTTTACATCGTATATTTTTAATTTATTTTATTTTGTTTAATTTTATTTTTTGTTCCAAAATGATATCTCCATCCATGTACCTATTTAAGGTTATGAGACAAAATTCAGGGTCGTGCAAATTGAATCATTTAGCCATCATATTCAGTTATTATGACCTTGGTGGAAATTAACAACTCTTACAACTTGGTCTATCAGCCAGTATGTGGTATGTACGATACGTACAGTCATGTCACATAATTATCAATGTACTCTTTTGGTGTCATATTATATATCCATGCTAAACTTGTGGAACTTGACATAAGTAGGATTGCTAATGATATACAAGTATATTCAAATTCGAGAAAAAAAGAAAAAGAAAGAAGGTCATAACTAATAAACAATATTTTAAATTCCAATAAACATATATATATATATATATATTTACATCCGTTTTAATTATTTCAGTTTAATATCAATGCACAATCTTGCAAATAAGCAACACAATTACAGTATATATTTTGTGTGAAATAAATTGAGGCACGATTAATCTAGTATACTGCTCAAGTTTCCTAATTATTCTGGGGAGGAAAGGATGAAGTTGATGGAAGCTTTATGCGGTTTGGATGAGGAAAGGCCGGATTATCTATTTCTTAATTGCAGCTGAGCTTCTTACCTTTGGGATCAAATATATCAAGCTTTTGGTGTGGTTCAGGGATACCTTTGAGATTATTCAATTTTCAAACTAGAATAAATAAGGCAGTACCCTTGATCAAAATGAGTTCTCAGCTTTGTAATAGGTGGACTACTGGAATTATCGACTCTTTGGGTCATTTTGTCAAATTTGAAATAAAGTTTCTTCAAAACAACAAAATTCTATGCTCTATTTGTTGTTAATATAATAAATGCAGAGTGAGACAATTTTGGGTATTAATGCAGATCAATCACATAGGCTGTATAGTGTGTATAGTACGTGTGATAATTGATTAAAAATACTCAAAATGCTCTGTTTTTCTCCTTTGATTTCTCGTTGTAATTCCTATATAAAGGCTCTAAGCCTTCTTGTAATTCAACAATAATAATAAGAAATACAATTCTTCTTTCTTCTCATGGTCTCAGAGCCCTTTTTTCTGGTTTAGCCCGAAGGTAAATCGCCTTGGGAAAACTATTTTTCTTCAATTTCTCTATATCAATCCTTTCAATACTCAAAAAACAAAACTCCAATACCCAAAACCAAAACTTCAAAATTAATAATCAAACATATCAATTTCCAGAAAAGTCTTACCTCTAAACCAATTCCACTTTTGCCGACCAAGTTGCTCACGGCGACGACTCCGACAACACACTGAACGACCGCCGCTGCCACTGCTTGCGTTGCCGTCACTGCTGCTGCCACTGCTTGCGTTGCCGTCAAGACCACGAGTCTCACTTTCCCAAAGCTCGGCCATTGTTGTCGCCGCCAAGGTTCTCTCCTCTTTTATTTTCTTGTTGCTCTGGAAGGCACGAAGAATACAATTCTTCTTAAAAAAAAATAAATAAAAAATAAAATAATAATAATAATAATAATAATTAAAAAAAACATTGTCGTTTGTTAATATATATATATATATATATGGCGTCTAGTCAAAGAGACAATGGACAACCAATCTCAATTATTTTTGATGGGCATAACTACAATCGATGGGCTGCAGCTATGCGTAGTTACTTGAAAGGGATGAAATTATGGCTTGTCGTTATAGGCCAACGAACAATGCTAATCAAACAAACAGAAGAAACTGATGATAAGTTTGCTGATCGACTCGAGGAATGGGAAAGTAAAAATCATCGGATCCTTACATGGTTCACCAACACTACTATTCCTTCTATCAATGTACACTTTGGGCGTTTTGAACTAGCCAAAGACGCTTGGGATTTTATTGCCAAGCGATATAATTCCACTACCCTTTCACATCAATACCATCTTATGACGATTTTGTCTTGACTACATCAAGAATCAGGTCAGTCCATTGATGAATTTCATTCCAAAATGCAACAGTTATGGGATTTGCTTGAGAATTCCGAGCCACAATTCAAACATGAATAGGAAAATTTTCTTGCTTATCGAAATCAAATCCGACTTATTCAATTTCTCATGGCTCTTCGAGATGATTTTGAAAACACTAGGTCTTTGCTTTTGCGCCGACATCCTCTTCCAACCATGGATATTGCACTTACGGAATTAATCTCTGAAGAAACTCGGTTAGCAATGACTCGAGCTAATCCTCACGACACTGTTGTGGCTCCAAAGCAACATACTGGTTCTTCTTAGTCTTGTCATTGATGTGGTCGAACTAATCATCTTACTACCAATTGCAAGGCAAAGTTTCATTTTAATGGAACACGTATTTTCGATTCTCAGGCCATTACTACAACTCCAACATCTTCCTCACCTACAACTTGTTCACGATGTGGAAGGACCAATCATCATGTTGAACAATGCAAGGCAACATATCATAGTAATGGAACACGACTTTCTAGTTTTCGAACCACCACGACTGCTGTAACCCACATCGATTTAGCCACTTCTGAGTCTTCCTCTGACAAATTTACTATCTCTAGGGATGATCTTCAAGCCCTGATCAATCAACTAATCTCCCAGTCTCACACCACTGCTATGTCTGCTGCTACATCAGGTAACACTTGGTTGTTGGATACTGCATATGGAAATCATATGACTTCTGATCCTTCTTTATGTAAGAATAGATCACCTATATCTAATGGTTCTATCATTACCACTGCCAATGGTTCCACCTTGAAAGCCACCCATGTTGGTAATGTGGACACTTCAACTCTCTCCGTACCTAACACCTATCTTGTTCCCAACCTGACTTTTAATTTGATTTCTGTTGGCCAACTTTGTGATCTTGGTCTTGATTTACATTTTTCCAAATGATATGGTTGTATTGTGCAAGATTCTCAAACAGGTCAGAAAGTTGGGACAGGGAGAAAGATTGGAACACTATTTGAACTAGAAAGTCTAAAGGTTCCACAACACTTGATCACTGCTGCTAGATCTCAAACACCTCATGAACTACCATTTTCACCTTCTTTAGATCTATGGCACTCTAGGTTAGGTCATGCATCTTTCTCTCGAATAAAATCATTAGCTTCTACTGGTGTCTTAGGAAAAGTTTCAAATACCATTTTTGAATGTTTGTCCTGTCAACTTGGAAAACAACATGCATTACCTTTTAATAAAAGTGAATCTTCCTCTTCTGCACCATTTGATTTAGTTCATTCTGATATTTGGGGTCCAGCCCCCACACCTACCATGGAAGGCTCACGATACTTTGTTATTTTTATCGATGATTTCTCACGTTATACTTGGATATATTTGTTTAAATAATGATCTGAACTCCTCCTAATTTTTCAAGAATTTAATAACATGATACAAACTCAATTCTCTAGCAAGATAAAAAATTTTAGATCAGACAATGCGGGTGAATACACATCAAATGAGTTTGGTAACATGTTAAAAAATGATGGCACTCTTCCTCATCGATCCTGTCTGGATACTTCACAACAAAACGGTCGAGCTGAAAGAAAACATCGGCATAGACTTGACACTGTTCGTGCTCTTCTCATTTCTTCCTCTCTTCCTAAACAATTTTGGGGAGAAGCTACTCTTACAGCAGTCTATACCATCAATCGAGTTCCCACACCAGTATTAGGTACACGATCTCCTTATGAGCGTTTGTACAATAAGATTCCTGACTATAATTTTCTTAAAATTTTTGGGTGTGCTTGTTTTGTATTGTTACCCGATCATGAAAGAACTAAACTTGAGCCTCGCGCTCGGTTATGTTGCTACTTGGGTTACGGTATAGAACACAAAGGGTATAGGTGCTATGATCCAGTCTCTAAGCGTCTTCGTATCTCACGTCATGTTGTTTTTTGGGAACATAAACAATATGCCAGTATATCCTCATTGCCTGCACAGCCTTCCTCCCACAGATTTTCACGGATCTCTCCTTTGATTTTTCACTATCTGATGAAACTTCTGCAGGAACTTCTAGCTCAAATAGTGATCCATCTTCCCTGACTTCCTTCATTTTCGATCAAAACGAGGCTCCTAATGATACAACTGTGACCTCCTTATCCATACCTCCTCCTCTTTGTCATTCCACCCGGGTAAAGGAACCAAACACTCAACTTCGTGATTTCCATTGTTTTTATGCACTAGCCACCCTACATGAGCCTCAAAATTTTAGAGAGGCCGCTTCTAATCCTATGTGGCAACAAGCGATGGCAGAAGAGTTGCGAGCTCTTGAGAAAACTCATACTTGGGATGTTGTTGATCGACCACCTGACAAGTCAATCATTGATTGTAAATGGGTCTACAAGATCAAGACTCGGTCTGATGGATCGGTGGAACGTTACAAGGCATGACTTGTTGCTCGGGGATTTACTCAAGAATATGAAATTGACTATGAAGAGACATTTGCTCCTGTTGCTCGTCTTACATCAGTTCGTTCCCTTTTAGCTGTTGCTGCTACCAAGTCATGGCCAACATATCAAATGGATGTCAAGAATGCTTTTCTAAATGGAGATCTCATTGAAGAAGTTTATATGAAACCACCTCCCGGTTCCTCTATACCACCCAATAAAGTTTGCCATCTTCGTCGAGCACTTTATGGTCTTAAGCAAGCTCCTCGAGCATGGTTCTCCAAGTTTAGTACCATTGTTGCACAACTAGGCTTCACATCCAGTGCCTATGATTCCGCCCTCTTTACTCGAAAAAATGATAGGGGTATCACACTCCTTTTACTTCATGTGGATGACATGATTATTACAGGTGATGATGCTGATGGTATTCAGGATCTCAAGAATTTTCTTCATTCTCAGTTGGAATTGAAAGATCTTGGTCCTTTGAACTACTTCTTAGGTCTTGAAGTTACTACTGATTCTACAGGCCTACACTTGTCACAAACAAAATATGCTTCTGATCTTACTGCCAAAGCAGGATTGACAGATAGCAAGATAGCCTCTTCACCACTCGAGCAAAATGTACAGCTTTCTCCTTCTGACGATACTCTTCTCCCAGATCTGACTCTGTATCGAACCTTGGTTGGTAGTCTTGTTTATCTAACAGTTACGCATCCAGATATTGCATATGCTGTTCATTTGGTTAGTTAGTTTCTTTCTGCTCCTTGATCAACCCATTTTGCTGCCATTCTTCGTATTTTGAGATATGTGAAGGGTACCATGTTTCATGGATTACAATTTTCCTCTAGCTCCTCTTTGGATTTAGAATGTTATTGTGACACAGATTAGGCAGGAGATCCTACTGATCGTCGCTCTACAACTAGCTATTGTTTCTTTCTTGGTTCGTCCCTCATTTCTTGGCGTAGCAAAAAGCAAACTGTTGTCTCCCGCTCCAGCACTGAGGCTGAGTATCGAGCTCTTGCCGATGCAACATCAGAATTGCTATGGTTACGATGGCTCCTTCTAGACATAGGTGTTTCTCATCATTCTAGCACTTCCATTTATTGCGATAATCAAAGTGCTATTCAGATAGCTCATAATGATGTCTTTCATGAACGCACTAAACATATCGAGATCAACTGTCACTTCATTCGTCATCATTTGCGCAGTCAAACTCTTCGGCTTGTTCCCATTGCTACCACGTGCCAGAAAGCTGACATCTTCACCAAGTCACTTCCACCTGGTCAATTTTTGACCCAAGTTTCCAAACTCAAGTTGGCCTCTACACTACCATCTTGAGTTTGAGGGGGGGTGTTAATATAATAAATGCAGAGTGAGACAATTTTGGGTATTAATGCAGATCAATTATACAGGCTGTATAGTGCGTATAGTACGTATGATAATTGACTAAAAATACTCAAAATGCTCTGTTTTTCTCCTTTGATTTCTCGTTGTAATTCCTATATAAAGGCTCTAAGCCTTCTTGTAATTCAACAATAATAATAAGAAATACAATTCTTCTTTCTTCTCATGTAATGCCATAATTGTGATCGAAGAATTTATTTGAGAAATTTACTCTCTTATAGGTTCTTTGGGAATTGAGTTTCAACCAAAAATTTAAGTTAAAATTATTTCATTACAGTGTTTTTCTCATAAAATTTAAATTGTTATAGTACAAACTCAATTTTTTTTGTTCAAATTCATTTTTAAAATGGCCTATTATTAGTTATGGTTCAACGAATGATGAGTTTTGCTAGTGTTGCTCTCTTTTTTGGGTTTCAAGCAGAATAAGAAAGGATTGATTATAAAGACAATCCAATGATATCCTCATCTCTCGAGTTCGATCAAGGCCAATATAAAATGAGGTATTTACTATATCTCATAGTCTGTTAGTATGTAGAGGCATTTTTAGATCTTATCGTGGCTCTTCTATAGGTTGTTTTGCTATACTTACAACTAGTAATTTGTTTCCTTTTAGGGGGCATTTGGTATGTAATAATCAGTAGGAATCATGTTCTCGAAAAAATGATTAGAGGGAATATGATTCCTAAGAACCAAGATTATCACGTTTTGTTATACATAGGAATCTTCTATTAGATTTCTAAGAATAATACATTACTGTGGTTGGTTATACATAGGAATCTTGTGTAATTGACAAAATAATTTATAGTATTAACATTAAATGTGTCAATATAATATATTAGTACTAATATTAAATAATAATAATAATATAAATTTAAATAATAAAATAATATTATATATAATTTAACATTAATATTACTATGAATATTAATGTTATTATTTTCATTATTATTAAATAATTATTATTTTATATTAATATAATACTTTCTTTATATTACAGAAAAATATTAATTTATCACTACAAGAAAAACTATATGTAACGACATATTATTTACGACATGTAGTTTTTAAATATCGTTAAAAAGTACATACAATGACATCTCCAACAAACATGTTGTAATGACATTTGAAACAATAATTAATGATATGTACATAGACGCCATATTAAAGGTCTCCTTTTAACAACAATAATTTACTGTTGTTTGATAACTCTAGTTTATAGAGTTATTTGGCCACTTTTAATTAACGAATATTACTATGTTTTTGAGAAAAATTACATGAAACATCCAACTTTTTCATAAAAGCATGATTTATTGATGTAGGTTGAAGAAAGAAAGAAAACAAAACAAAAGGGAGCAAGAGCACAAGAAATCCGGGACCAACTTTGCTGGCAGAGTTAAAGCGCCGCGGCACCCAAAGGAAGTATGAGCAGCGAGAAGGTAGAAACTCAGCGCCGCGGCGCTGGGGAAGGAGCGCCGCGGCGCTACGGCAGAAAAGAAGAGAAAAACAGAGCTGAAGCGCCGCAGCGCTGGAAAAGAAGGGCCGCGGCGCCAGAGTGATACTGAACCACGATTTTTGGACGCAAAAACAAGGGATTTGTTATTTTAAGAGTAGTATAAATAGAATAGTTTTGGGTAGCTAGGTTATCAGTTAATTTTGGAGAGCGTTGTTTATTTTTCTTAGGAGCCGTCAAGCATTCCGGAGTAAGAAGTGAAGAATTGGTGACAGAATTTCTTGCTCTCTTAACTCTTGATGTTTGATTCAATTAAATTTTCAGATTTTATTTCTTTTTCAATTATGTTCTAATTTTCTTAGTTAGGGCTATGATGTAACCTAATCACGACGATGTGAATTTCATATTTATGCACCATAATTGGTTTTATTCATGTGAGTTATGTGTTATTATGTTTAATGCCTTTTAAATGATTAGCTACCATTTAAATGATCTGATGTGCATGTTCAAAACTGAGAAGGGAGAATTATGCAAATGCTTCATCTAACATATAACCATGAATTAAATATGGATAGAGATATACCATATTATTTGTGTGGCTTCATTTGGAAAGTTCATGAATCCTAATGCATTCTGATTTATTTAAATTCACATAGAGATATAGTGAGTTAATAAACTGAGTAGGTTTGCTATACCTAGAGATAGGATAGTAAATAATTTAGGAATTTCCGTCATCACATGTGTATTATTGATTGGGTTGCGTAATTTTATGAAATTCATATCTAGTGATTATGGTGAAATCAAATGCCTTAACGCCTTGTCTTATTGAAGTATCTTTTGAGATTGATTGCACTTTTTATTCTTAATTTAGTACTTTAGTTCAGTAATTTATTCAATCACAACCTCATAAGATCAACTAGATAAACCTTAGAGTTAATCCAATTTTAGTACTTAGTTAGATTATTATACAACAGTCCCTGTGAGACGATACTCTTACTCACTATTGTATTACTTGATCGATAACGTGCACTTGCGTTAGTGAATTTTACCGAACAAGTTTTTGGCGCCGTTGCCGGGGACTACTTGTTTAATACTAATTAATATTAATACCGGATAACCCTTGATTTAATCTAGTTTCTTTTATTTTGTTCATTTTTTTTAGGAGTGCGTTGGTGTATGAGAAGAACTAAACAAGGGGAACTTGTTAAGTTTGATTCAGAAATCGAGCGTACTTTCAAAAGACTGTTAAGAGAACAGAGAAATCGCACTGAGAAAATGGCGGATGCAGGTGAAGCTGAAAACCCTCGCCGACTTTTGAGAGATTATGCAGCACCAACTATTCAAGGTGCCACTTCAAGCATTAGGAGGCCAGCTATTCAAGCAAACAACTTTGAGATCAAGCCATCTCTCATCCAAATGATTCAACAATTGGTGCAATTTAGTGGGCTACCTTGTGATGATCCAAACGCCCACATTGATGCATTTCTCGAAATCTGTGACACTATTAAATTTAATGGAGTGTCAGATGATGCAGTTAGACTGAGATTGTTCCCATTCTCGCTGAGGGATAAAGCCAAGAATTGGCTCACATCTCTTCCTGCAGGATCAATCACCACCTGGGATACTATGGCCCAAAAATTCCTCGGTAAGTTTTTTCCTCCAGCAAAATCTGCAAAAATGCGTAATGATATCACTAATTTCTTGCAGATGGATAATGAGTCGTTATACGAAGCATGGGAAAGATTCAAGGAGCTGCTAAGGAGGTGCCCACATCATGGATTACCAGTCTGGATGCAGGTACAAACTTTTTATAATGGGTCTAGTGCAAGTATCCGGGCTACTATTGATGCAGCTGCAGGTGGGACATTAAATAATAAAACACCTGAGGAGGCTTTTGATCTAATAGAAGAGATGGCATCAAACAACTATCAGTGGCCTACTGAAAGGCTACAAACTAGGAGAACGGCAGGAGTTCATGAAGTGGATGCATTATCTGCACTCACAGCTCAATTTGAAGCACTTAACAGAAAGATAGACCATATGAGTGCTTCAGCTATGAAAATTCAGAATGCCGTATGTGAATTTTGTGGTGGAGGACATGCCAGCAATGAATGCCAGGTAGGTAACAATTTTGCTCAACCTTCTGAAAATGCTAATTTTGTTGGAAATTTTAACAGGTCACAAAATAATCCTTATTCCAACACTTACAACCTGGGGTGGCGAAATCATCCAAATTTTTCATGGGGCAATCAAAATGCGATGAGACCACCACCAGGATTCAAGCAACAGGAGGAGAAAAAGCCGAATCTGGAAGATATTGTTGCTAAACTGGCGACCTCTACTCAAGATTTCATGAAGAGTACAGATGCAAGACTCCAGAATCAAGAGTCATCTATCAGAAATCTGGAAATGCAAATAGGACAGATGGCTAATATGATCTCAGGTAGACCACAGGGTTCTTTGCCAAGCAACACAGAAAAGAATCCTATTGAGAACATAAAGGCAATTACTTTGAGAAGTGGCAAACAATTGGGACAAGAGGATGCTAAACAGGAGGTCAACATTGAACAAGAAGAAGAGAGTAATGAGCAAGCCAAGGAGACATGCAAGAACAAGCTTTTTCCTGATGATCCCAAGCCCTATGTGCCTCCCATTCCATTCCCTCAACGACTCCAGCAGCACAAATTAGATAAGCAATTTTCTAAATTTCTTGAGGTGTTTAAAAAACTGCATATTAACATTCCTTTTGCAGATGCTTTAGCCCAGATGCCTAGCTATGCAAAATTCTTGAAGGAGATTTTGGCCAACAAAAGGAAGCTGGAGGATTATGAAACAGTAAAATTGAATGAGGAATGTTCAGCCATTCTGCAGAATAAGCTGCCACCTAAACTAAAAGATCCAGGGAGTTTTACTATTCCTTGTACTATTGGTGACTCTTATTTCGAAAAAGCATTATGTGATTTAGGGGCTAGTATCAATTTAATGCCTTTTTCTGTTTTTAAGAAATTAGGTTTGGGAGAGGTTAAAGCAACCACAGTGTCACTTCAACTAGCAGATCGAACAATTAAGCACCCAAGAGGTATTGTGGAAGATGTACTAGTAAAGGTTGACAAGTTTATTTTTCCTGCAGATTTCATTGTTCTAGAAATGGAGGAAGATCATGAAGTTCCACTCATTTTAGGCCGTCCTTTTCTAGCGACTGGAAGAACCTTGATAGATGTGCAACAAGGAAAATTAATTCTCAGGGTTCAAGATGATCATGTCACCTTTAATGTGTTTGAAGCAATGAAATATCCCTCAATTGATGATTCTTGCTTTAGAATTGACACCATTGATAAACTGGTATCTAAGATTTTTCAGGAAGATGTTTTCAAGGATCCGCTTGAAGCTTGTCTAACCCAATCTACTGGTGCGGATCTTGAGAATGAGGAAATAAGGGAATATGTAGAATTTATGAAGGCAAATCCACCAATTCTGAGGCATAAGGCATTGCAACTTGAAGAAGTGGGACAGTCCATCACAAGGCCTAAGCCATCAATTGAAGAGCCTCCTATTCTTGAACTTAAACCCTTACCTTCTCATTTAAAATATGCATATTTAGATGGCAATTCCTCACTACCTGTAATTATTTCTTCTTCTTTGACAGATCTTATGGAGGAAAAACTGCTTAGGGTGTTAAGAGAGCACAAAGGCGCAATTGGATGGAAGATTGCAGACATCAAGGGAATAAGCCCCTCCATTTGCATGCACAAAATTCTTATGGAGGAGAAATACAAGCCCACCATTCAACCCCAAAGGCGTCTGAATCCAAAAATGCAAGAAGTGGTGAAAGCTGAGGTTATCAAACTATTAGATGCGGGGATCGTCTATCCTATATCTGATAGTTCATGGGTAAGTCCTGTGCAAGTTGTGCCGAAGAAAGGAGGTATGACTGTTCAAAAGAATGACAATAATGAGTTAATTCCAACTAGAACAGTTACTGGGTGGCGTGTTTGTATGGATTATAGGAAATTAAATGACGCCACTAGAAAAGATCATTTTCCTTTACCATTTATTGATCAAATGTTGGAAAGACTTGCAGGACATCAATTCTATTGTTTTCTAGATGGATATTCAGGGTATAATCAAATCCCTATTGCACCCGAGGATCAAGAAAAGACCACGTTCACTTGTCCCTATGGCACTTTTGCATATAGAAGGATGCCATTTGGTCTTTGTAATGCACCAGCAACTTTTCAGCGTTGTATGATGGCCATTTTTTTTTATATGGTTGAGAAATTCATTGAAATTTTCATGGATGACTTTTCTATTTTTGCCACATCATTCGATTTATGCTTACATAATTTGGCATTGGTGTTACAAAGATGTGAGGAAACTAACCTTGTTTTGAATTGGGAAAAATGTCATTTTATGGTGCAGGAAGGGATTGTGCTTGGACACAAAATCTCCAAAGACGGTATAGAAGTTGATAGAGCCAAAGTGGAGGTTATTGCAAAATTGCCTCCACCCACATCTGTCAAACTCGTTCGCGGATTCTTGGGGCATGCTGGATTTTATAGACGATTTATAAAAAATTTTTCAAAAATTGCTAGACCTTTGTCTAACTTGTTGGTTAAAGATGCCCCGTTTGTGTTTTCTGATGAATGCTTGCAGGCCTTTAACACTTTGAAAGAAAAGCTTGTGTCAGCACCTATCATGGCAGCGCCTGATTGGGATTTACCTTTTGAGCTCATGTGTGATGCAAGTGATTCAGCAGTTGGAGCAGTGCTGGGCCAACGAAAGAACAAAATTTTTCAAACTATATATTACGCTAGTCGAACCTTGTCGGGAGCACAACTGAATTACACAACTACAGAAAAGGAACTTCTGGCGGTAGTTTTTGCTTTTGATAAATTTCGTTCGTATTTGATTGGTTCAAAAGTAGTTGTTTACTCTGATCATTCTGCTCTGAAATACTTACTTGAAAAGAAGGAATCCAAGCCCAGGTTAATCAGGTGGATATTGTTGCTTCAAGAGTTTGATTTGGAGATCAAGGATAAAAAGGGAACTGAGAACCTAGTTGCAGATCACTTATCCAGAATTCCCAATCATGATGAAGTGGGCAGCCCAATTCTGGAGGAATTCCCTGATGAGCAGGTATTCTCTATCAAATCCTCGTGAGTCCCCTGGTATGCTGATTTGGTAAATTTTTTAGCAAGTAATGTTCTACCCCCTGATTTGTCATATCAACAAAAGAAAAAAAATCTTTTCTGATGTTAAACACTATTTTTGGGAAGACCCTTTCTTGTTTAAAATTTGCGCAGATCAGGTGATAAGAAGATGTATTTCTGAGGACGAAATGGTAAGCATTTTACAACTTTGTCATGATGGGGAGGCTGGTGGTCATTTTAGTGGTTCTAAAACTGCTGCTAAAGTATTACAATCAAGTTTCTATTGGCCCACACTTTTTAAAGATGCCCACTTCTATGTAGCCTCATGTGATCGATGTCAAAGAATGGGAAATATTTCTAGGAAAAATGAGATGCCTTTAAACAACATTATTGTGTGTGAACTATTTGATGTTTGGGGTATTGATTTCATGGGACCATTTCCACCTTCATTTGGTAATGAATACATTTTAGTAGCCGTTGAGTACGTATCTAAGTGGGTAGAAGCAGCTGCTGTACCAACAAATAACACTAAGGTCGTAATCAAATTTCTAAAAAAGAACATTTTTTCCCGATTTGGCACCCCTAGGGCAATCATAAGTGATCAAGGGTCGCATTTCAGTAGTAAGCAATTTGAGGCACTCTTGGGAAAATATGGGGTTACACATAAGGTGGCACTAGCATATCATCCTCAGACTAGTGGTCAAATGGAAATTTCAAATAGGGAAATCAAGAGGATTTTGGAGAAGACAGTAAATGCCTCTAGGAAGGATTGGTCTATTAAGTTAGATGATGCACTTTGGGCATATAGGACTGCATTCAAAACTCCCATCGAGATGTCCCCTTTCAGGCTAGTTTTTGGAAAAGCATGTCACCTGCCAGTGGAACTAGAACATAAGGCTTATTGGGCAACTAAATGTTTGAATTTTGATGTGCAGTTGACAGGTGAGGCTAGGTTGCTGCAACTAAATGAGCTGGATGAATTTCGGCTCGATGCTTATGAGAATGCAAAGCTTTACAAGGAGAAAACAAAAAGATGGCATGATAAGCACATTCTCAGGAAAGAATTTGCAGTTGGTCAACAGGTCTTGCTCTATAACTCTCGTCTTAAATTGTTTCCAGGTAAGCTAAAATCTAGGTGGTCAGGACCATTTACAGTAACACAAGTCTTTCCATCTGGAGCGATAGAGGTGGCACATGATACCAAAGGCAAATTTAAGGTCAATGGTCAGCGCTTGAAGCCCTACTTTGGAGGTGGAGTTAACAGGAATAAAACCACCATCGAATTACAAGCTCCTACCAAGTGACATTGAGACAGTCTGGCTGAAGACAATAAAGCAAGCGCTTCTTGGGAGGCAACCCAAGCATTTTCTTATTTATCATATTCAAAAAAAAAATAATAAATAAATAATTTCGGTTATTTTTGTTTAATATTATCGTTTTGTTTTGCAGGAGTCGAAGTCAATAAGGGAGCATCAAAACAAAAAAATCGCTGGTGAACTGTTTTTCTTGGCAGAGTCCAAGCGCCGCAGCCCTCAATTGAGAGCGCCGCGACGCTGTTTTGGAGAATGAAAATCTCGTTGGCAGAAGGAAAGCGCCGCGGCGCTATAACATCAGCGCCGCGGCGCCATGAAAAAAAAAAAGGCAGAACGACAGCGCCGCAGCGCTGGAATTCAAGCGCCGCGGCGCTGTGTGCGTGATTCCGAAAAAAAAAAAAAAAGGGTGGCTTTAAACCGAACAATCCTTCTTTCTTTCCCTCATTCCCACCATTTACTTTCTTTCTCTACAACAAAACTCTTCTCTCCCACTTCTTCTTCTCCTCCTTCTCTCTAGAAAATTTTGCCATCCTCATCCTCCAACGTTGTGGCTGCCATCTCCTTTCAGTTCGTCTTTCTCTTCAAGTAAGTTGCCTCCTTGTCATATCTTTGAGTATTTTTATTTAATTTTTGTTATTTTTATTTTGTTTATTATTTCATATTTGTGTGATTATTTTTTTTTCTTTAATTTGCACTTGTTAGGTTTTCTTTCATGATTCTAGTTAGATTTTGATATAGGTGGTTTTTGGTAAGTGAAATTTTGACGGTGTTAGGTTCTACTCTTTAACGTGTGTGCCATACAAAAAAAAAAATGGCTTCTAAGCGCACACGAACTGTAGCTTCATCTTCCACCCCATATACTCGGTTTGTGAGTGAGGCCGCGAGAAAAAGACATAATACTGCCATTGTTAAAAAAACTGTAGTACCGGAGCGGGGTTTAGACTTTAGCGATGGTTTTTCTACAGTCTTTTTTAATATGGTTATGCAAAGAGGATGGACCAAATTTCTTGAGCAACCTGAGGCGGCTGTAGTCCCACTTGTCCGGGAATTTTATGCTAATGTTCCAGAGCACACTAACCTCCAGGTAAGTGTACGCGGTAAGATGGTTCGTTTTGATAAAACAACCATTAACAGGTATTATGGGCTTCGAAATATTGATAATGATGATTATTATGAATACCTCAATGAACATTTAGATTTTGAGGAGGTTCTTGGCACCATAGCTACTGCAGGCACCACATGGAAATTAACACGGGGAGGTGAAGCGGTGTCGTTTCCCTCCTCCGCGTTAAATAGGGAGTACAAAGCGTGGTTGTATTTTATTGCATCGAAATTAATGCCTGTAATGCACTTTTCTGATGTTACCAAGGACAGAGCTGCCTTGTTATTTGCTATTGTTACAGGTAAAACGATTGATGTGGGAAAAGTAATCCAAGACAGTATTCTGAGAACTGCTATGGGTTCCACGACTGGTGGTTTGGGTCACTCTTCCCTCATCACACGCCTATGCCTCGACGCCGGAGTCCCATTCGACCAAGAGGAAGAATTATTGCAACCCATGAAAATCATTAACAGAAAGGTCGTGGGAAGCTTCAGAGACCAAGAAGTACGCCCTCCGATTCGGCAAGACACTGGTGCCTCCGCCTCAAGCCAACCCCCTCAGCCCGAACAAGTCACTCCCATAGCTCAACCGCCTGCTGTACCTGCCCCTGAGTTACCAATCAGTGATCGCTTGCGTCGTTTGGAATTGGGCCTAGAATATAATATTACCATGACGCGGGCAATTGCTCGACACTTGGGCATGGATGAATCTCAACTTCCACCTCCACCGCATTTTCCTGATCACTCTGAGCCTTAATTTCACTTGCCATTTTTATTTCATTATTTCGGTTTTCTTTTCATTCTCAATTTCTTAAGGTTTTTGTTTTGTTTGTTTTCCTTGTTGTCCAGATCACTTCTCGGAGTTCCCATGGCTGCACAAGTTCAATTGGCCTCATTTGTTATTCAGGGGGTTTCCTTACCTTTTCTTCTTTATTTATACATTGAGGGCAATGCTTTATTTAGTTTGGAAACTTGTGTTTACTTTTTTTTTTTGAAACTTGAAGTGATACATTCCTGCATTGATGAATCTGGATATGATTGAATCCTTTATTTGGATGTCTTAAAATTTGTAGGAGGTATGAATTTTGTCTAAACTTGTGATGGATTTGTTGTTTAATTCTAATTCTGAATTTATGATCTATTTCTTGAGCACAAAAATCCTGAATTTTTGAATTGTGTGTATGTCCATTAATGTTCACCCATGTTTTAGAATTCATCTGATTTTCTCTCGAGGCGAAATCCTAGGCTACATCTGACTGAAAACATGATTTAGGCCATTTTTGGATCGTTTGAGCCGTTCAAGCCAACCTTGGTTAAATATCCCTAGTCACCTTGTTGAGCCTTGATGCATTAACCGTTCTTTATTTTTCACCCACATTTGTTAACCCAGCCAATCATTTTTACCTTGTCCCACATCCCGTAAACATGTTGATTTCTAAAGAAGGTAAGCGTATTTTGGGAGGTAGAATGGAGCAAGGGAGTTGTTGAGTTGTTTCTTGAAGCATAGAAGTTTTTGAGCCTTACGTTGTATTAATTTTGCTACTTAAGGATCTTATTAGTTTTCATATGATTTTATTCAAAAAAAAAAATGAAATGAAAGAAAAAAAAAAGAAAAAAAAGAAAAAAAAAAAAACACAACAACAACACAAAACCAGAAAAAAAAAAAAGGATGAAACAACAACAGTGAGTGACTAAGAAAATGAAAGTGCATAATTGAGTGCAGTTGAGGGCGATGGAGTGAGTTTGGGGATAGGGTCTAAATTGATCAGAAGTTGGATGGCTTGAAGAGAAGGGTAAATGTTGATTGTGCAGTTGAAGTGGTTTAAGGGTATACAACCAAGAGTGATTCTAATTTGAGTCTAGAAATCAACATGGGAGGGGTGAATTGAGCCTAAAATTTACTTTTATCTTACCTTTAGCCCAGCCTGACGTTACAAGCTTAATAAAGCCCTAATGATTTTTAGTTGGATGACTAGCCTACATTAGTGGAGAAAGAAATGAAAGGTGAACCTATGAAACATGTTTCTGTACACAACTCATCAAAGCTTCTCAGAGTAATGTGGATGTTACTGAACTGCATACAATTTGAAAAGAATGGATAACACACACACACGGGTCATGAAATTAGAATTAGTCTTAACCAGCAAATCGATCTCACTGTTTGGATGGAATTTGTTCTTTTCTGTGAATTGTAAGATGGAAAAATTTTGGAGGACATCTTGAAGGATTTGTTGGTCCATGTTTGTGTTACTTCTTGATTTTGCTCGAGGACTAGCAAAAGTTAGTTTACTGTTGTTTGATAACTCTAGTTTATAGAGTTATTTGGCCACTTTTAATTAACGAATATTACTATGTTTTTGAGAAAAATTACATGAAACATCCAACTTTTTCATAAAAGCATGATTTTATTGATGTAGGTTGAAGAAAGAAAGAAAACAAAACAAAAGGGAGTAAGAGCACAAGAAATCCGGGACCAACTTTGCTGGTAGAGTTAAAGCGCCGCGGCGCCCAAAGAGCAGCACCGCGGCGCCCAAAGGAAGTATGAGCAGCGAGAAGGCAGAAACTCACCGCAGCGGCGCTGGGGAAGGAGCGCCGCGGCGCTACGGCGGAAAAGAAGAGAAAAACAGAGCTGAAGCGCCGCAGCGCTGGAAAAGAAGGGCCGCGGCGCCAGAGTGATATTGAACCACGATTTTTGGACGCAAAAACAAGGGATTTGTTATTTTAAGAGTAGTATAAATAGAATAGTTTTGGGTAGCTAGGTTATCAGTTAATTTTGGAGAGCGTTGTTTATTTTTCTGAGGAGCCGTCAAGCATTCCGGAGTAAGAAGTGAAGAATTGGTGACAGAATTTCTTGCTCTCTTAACTCTTGATGTTTGATTCAATTAAATTTTCAGATTTTATTTCTTTTTCAATTATGTTCTAATTTTCTTAGTTAGGGCTATGATGTAACCTAATCACGACGATGTGAATTTCATATTTATGCACCATAATTGGTTTTATTCATGTGAGTTATGTGTTATTATGTTTAATGCCTTTTAAATGATTAGCTACCATTTAAATGATCTGATGTGCATGTTCAAAACTGAGAAGGGAGAATTATGCAAATGCTTCATCTAACATATAACCATGAATTAAATATGGATAGAGATATACCATATTATTTGTGTGGCTTCATTTGGAAAGTTCATGAATCCTAATGCATTCTGATTTATTTAAATTCACATAGAGATATAGTGAGTTAATAAACTGAGTAGGTTTGCTATACCTAGAGATAGGATAGTAAATAATTTAGGAATTTCCGTCATTACATGTGTATTATTGATTGGGTTGCGTAATTTTATGAAATTCATATCTAGTGATTATGGTGAAATCAAATGCCTTAACGCCTTGTCTTATTGAAGTATCTTTTGAGATTGATTGCAATTTTTATTCTTAATTTAGTACTTTAGTTCAGTAATTTATTCAATCACAACCTCATATGATCAACTAGATAAACCTTAGAGTTAATCCAATTTTAGTACTTAGTTAGATTATTATACAACAGTCCCTGTGAGACGATACTCTTACTCACTATTGTATTACTTGATCGATAACGTGCACTTGCGTTAGTGAATTTTACCGAACATTGTTAAATTATTTAACAATAAGTAGGAGATGTCATGAAAGTCTTGGAGATTCTACGACACCTCTTATAGATGACAACTTGACTAATATCGTCTATAAGGGGTATCGTAAAATCTCCAAGGCTTTGACGACATCTCCTATTTGTCATTAAATAATTTAATGACATTAAACTATTGTTGTTAAAAGGAGAGCTTTAATACATCATCCATATAGATGTCGTTAATTATTGTTTCAATGTCATTAACAACATTTTTGTTGGTGATGTCGCTGTATGTGCTTTTTAACGATATTAAAAACTATATGTCGTAAATAATATGTCGTTAAATGTAGTTTTTCTTGTAATGTATAATAATCATAGAATTATTATTTACAATATATTAATATTAAAATGTTGTATATAATATATAATATATAATATATTGATATGAATATAAATAATAATAAAAATATAATTCTTAAGAAGATATTATCATTTATATTAATATTAACATTATATAACAATATTGTTATAAAAAATATTAAATTATATTTTATATTTATAATTATTATAATAGTATTTATATAATTTAATATTGATATTACTATGAACATTAATATTATCTTATTCATATTGATATTATATTATTATGTTTTTATTATTAATGTTATTATTATCCTTATTATTAAATTATAATTTTATATTGATATAATATTTATATTTATATCATATATTAATATTAATTTATAATAATTGTATGAAATTATTTTATTTTATTATTATAGTATTTATATATATATTATATTCTAATATTAATTAATAATAATATATATTATATTTAGATATTGTATATGTAATATATTATATATTTTTATTATTATTGTTAATGTTATTATTATCATTATTATTAAATTGTTATTTTATATTGATATAATTTTTATATTTATATTGTATAAAATATTAATTTATAAAAATATTATTATAATAATTTAATAATAATATAATTATTGTCATCATCATCATGAAAAAAAAAGTGAGATTTCCCTAGGAATAATTACTACATACCAAATATGAGAATCTATAAGATTCTCATATTTGGTATGAGATTCTCATTCCCACCTCAGGATTATTGCATTGCAACCGCCCCTAAAGCATTATTGTAGGGAATCATTAGCCCCCACTGTTACTCTGAAACCTCTTGTCATTTCCATGTTAGAACCTCTAGCCACTGTTGTCCTTTTGTTTGTCTCAAAACTTAGCTACATCGGCCAATGAAACCTAACTATTTTTTGGTTGGTGTTTGGTCGTAGGCAGTTTCTTGTTTTTGGAAATTGCATCGGTCGGTTTCCAAACTGATGAATTGGATATGTGAATGACCGACTGGCCTTGGTTAGGTTTTTCCTTTCTTTAAGTTGGTTTTCATTGATAATTTATATCACCCCAGGGCAGAATCCTTTTCCCTACTTTAGCTTACAGTATTTTTATTTTAGCTTTTAATAAATTCTAGTTGAGGATTTGATAACGATGATTCAGCCAGCAATGTGCTAACTTAATTGGAAGGTGTTAGTTGTCATTGATATAACTTATCATCGATTGTTCTCATTTATTAAAAATTACAAAAAGTTCTCTAATTTTTTTGTGTCATATGATGAGTAATAACTAACCAACAAATGCTTACAAATTCTTAATTACAAATTTATGTACAACATATTCCTGCCAATTACTAATAACTTTGATTGGATCGTAGCCTGCCAGAAGAACTACGTACCATTGTGATCTTGTGGGGAAAGTGTTCGCAGAACTTAATTACATGACGTAATTTTGTGCAAAGTACCTAACGGCTTATCATCATTTTGTGCTCATCATGACACATATAATTTATATACATGTATATAAACATATTATATACATTATGTCAAAAAGAAAATATTATACATGAGATGGATTAAAGAAAATTCTAGGCTTCTTGTTATCTCTAAACGCATCAAAGTTGTAGGTAGATGGGGAGGAGGGGGTGTCTGTGCCTGTATGGTAGAGGGTAAGAAAGAGGGTGGTGTGTTCATCCAATTTCCGATGTTGATTGAAGGTTAATTACATCATATGAATGTTACAATTTCTTTCACCAGTCGATCCATCAATATTGTTGTGTTTTTCTGCGTCCTTCAACGTTTATTTTAATCATTTCAATATCTTGTATTTTAACGTACATTACATTGATATGCTATATGGTTTAGAAAATATTAAAAAGGTACTTCATGATTCTTAAAATATCGTTTTGGTATTTTATTGAGTCTTTATTTTCAGAAATGATGGTCTGTTTGGTTTATTGGTTCAAAGTGTAAAGGTTCAAAATTTTTTAGTTTGAATTTGAAAAATATGGTTTGAATTTGTGTTCTAAACTAACATTACAATAAAGTTCATTTTGGGTTTAAAAAGAGAATAAAATTTGAAATTGTACTTTGATATGTATTGGAAAAATGAAATATTAGGTGTAATGAGAAACTAAAATGAGTTTGAAAACCTAGGAATTAGAACGGGAGAGGGAGTGTGTCGTAATACTTGAATCCACCTTACTTTTTTAGCTCAACTTGTCTTTTCAAGGTTTGAGATTAGGCTTGACTTTTTCAAACCAAACTGCTGCTCAGCTCAAAACTTGGGAGTTACCTTGGCTACAAATACACCTGAAATGTTCAACTCATCCTTTTATGAGTAAACATTAAATTGACCTTAAAAAAAATCAAATAATTTTACAAAACAAAGAATGAAAATAAACACAAAAAATTAAAAACAAATGAAGAAACCTATAGATATTTAGCTTTGTTTGATTAGTTTTCTTTTTTTTTTTTGTTTAATTTGGACATCTTTCATGCCCTGAAACATAGGCTAAAAGTATTATATTGACAATTTGAAAATTACGATATACTTTTTAACATTTGACAAAATGTGATGTTACATCAAAATGCAGGTACCAAAATGATAAAGACGCAGTCGCATAATGTATTTTTTGTGTGTGGAAAAGAAGCTTTCTTGCAGCAATCCTGTGGCTTTCTGGAGTACTTTTCTCGTGAAACTTGCCTGCCGGCCGTTTCATTATTAGAAATATGTATATGCACATTCCTAATGAAGCTTTAATATTGTTTTGCTTGGTTATAGAAAAAAAAGAAGCTGAATTTTACTCAAAGAATATAACTGACTTTATAAATCTCTGTAACTTTACCACTCATTAAGATCTATCGGTAAGAAGCATATTCTATATCCCCATCATATTATAGAAATTTGCATGCTAAAAACTCAACACCTCTAATAGCCTAGTTCCAGACTGATCAATCAAGATAGCAACTTCATTGCCTAAAAAATAACTATTTTTTAAGCAATTCCTTTTCATATAATGCGATTTCTCATCTATGACAAAGTGAAATATACATGGGGCCATATTTTGGATGGAGGGTATGATAACCTGTCACTGTTTTTTATATCATATGCAAATTGCAAAAAATTCTGATGCCGACACAGGCGGAATGCATTGCATTGCATGTGATCTGTCTTTAGATCTTAAATCGTAACAAGAAATTGATAAATGCATTAACTGTTGGGTTCTAAATAGAGGACATCCAGGACCATGTAGAATGCACAGATATGCATATGATGGTCATGTGCATTTTGCTCTATGAGCTTTCTGTAATTGGAAAAAAATGTTACTATGATTGCACGTTTAATCTAGCAATAATTTTTTATCCACTTTTACTGTTTAGGTCTAGAGTTGTTTGCATGTCACCAGTATGTCCGTTGTCATGAGAAGCAAACCCTCCCAATTCTCGCCCCTCGTTCTGACCAACCACGTCACCCCATGGCCCCCTACCATCGCGATTCATGCCAACCTTACGCCTTTGGCAAACAATTTTGTTTTAGTGCCAGCATAGGGAGATAATTCTTAGTTTAGTTAGGGTTTAAAATTTCAAATATTTGGCTCGAGATGACTCAAGAAAGAGGTGTCTTTATACCTTTTTTTAAAATTTTTAGTTTTTGATATAAGAATTATTTTTCTAATTTAGGAAAAACATTAAGGATGCTAGTTTAATACTCCTTGAAATATTCGTGCTCCTTTTGCATTGCTTTTAGAGGTTGTTTTTAATTTCTGGAATCGACTATAACCACCAAAAACAAATTCAAATGTTTGATAAACCTTGCTTTTGTAAAGTTGCTTTTGAAAACTCCTACCTAGCAGTAAAATTTGAGAAGCTGTTCAGGGCTCCCTTGTTTTTATTCGCAATCATTTATTTGTCATAATTTAAAATTACTAAATTAGCCTTAATAATGATATGCAATTCATAATCTACCGATTTTTTCATAACAATTTTTCAAAAGATAATATTTTTATAAAAGTTACATATTTTATAAATATAAATTCTAAATTTCTTCCAAATATTTCTGATAAATTTTGAATGTTTTAAAATAATAACAATAATTAAATAAAATTAAATAATAAAATAAATTGTATTTTTAATATTTCAATGTACAAATATTATGTATATTGACATTAAATTTGTTACATACCTATGTTTGTTTTCATCAGTATATATCTCCACATCAATTTTATACATAGGTTACCAAATACCTATATGTTTGCTTATTGTATTCACAACACAACTTTGAAAAAAATTTTACCGAATGCCTACCAGCTGCTTCAGGTACACAGCATAACATAACAAAAACACATCATAGCAAAGCAACAACACAATAAAACAATACCAACCTGGCTCATAATTAAACCACTTTTTGAGTAATTAATGTTAAACTTCTTACTGAAAAGGCAAAAAAATTGAGTGAAAGATCTACCATTCTCTAACCTAGTCTTTAGATATTTTAATTTATTGACGGTGGGGTTTCATTAATGTCTTAAACTTGCCTGGAAAGTGGGAATTAAATGTCTCTACCCTCGTCTTTAATTCACTTTTTTTCGAGTGAATTAATGGTTGTATAACGGAGTTAAAAAAATTGTAAATCACGTGATTTTAGGCATAACCTAGCAATAGGACTATATTTGACTCTACTATAAAATGAAGAGTACTTCAAATCCCCACTTCAAGTTAAAAAATAAAATAAAGATTGTAATTTTCTTCGGATTAATTCTTAAAAATCTAAAGCCAAGTTCCATTACTTGATGAGTTAGCTCTAAAATTTAAATTCTTCGGCAATAAGCAATTAAGTATTGTTTTACTAAATGAACAAATAGTTTTTTAAAAAAAAAATTTAAGATAGGGATTCAAACTTTTATGTGAAATGATAAATAATGATTGTTTTTTGAAGTCTTGTAAAACAAAAACCGGATACGTAAATAAATTAGTATATATACAATCTCCAAAAAGACAAAGTCCTATGACACCAACATGGCAAAGAGTATAACGGCCGAAGAAACATGTGGGAAAGTGGCCCATGCGCTTAATAACGATCGAGGACTTTAAGTGAGGAAAAGCCTATTTTGTGAGCTACAACTCCTTTATGTATTGGCTCTTGTTATTCAATGAGATCTCTCGTTTTAAAAATATTCGAAAAAGACAATTCAAACCATGCATCACGTGGTTATCAGTAAATTTGGACTGATACCCTATTCTATAGTGATTTTTATATTCACTTTAAAGAAACTCTATAAGCATGGTTTATTGTAAAGAAACCCTAATTAACCGTTTGACATATGTAAGTGATAAGCATGCATACCTATAAACATGATAAGCATGTAATTGATCGGCAGAAGCAGTAGCAAAGCCACGTTAGGCCCAATGGGAGAAGCCGCTGCTACTGACCTAAGTGACTTTTCTATCATATAAGTCCAATGGTAACAATATTTTTACACTTTTTCTTCCATATTTTGCCCCCCCTAAAACTTCTTCTTCAAAATATTTTTTATAAAACTTTTTAAAAAGTTTCAATTATTTCCTCTAAATTTTACTTTTTGAATTCTTAAGACATTTGTGAACCTTAGTTTAAACTATTGGTTTGAACAAAAAAACACTGCAGTAATTTAAATTTTTTAAGAAAAAAACACTGTAATAATCTTAATTTAAACCAAGAGTTTTGGTTTAAACTAAGATTCTCAAACAACCTATTATATTTCAATTTTAAAATATGAAATAAACAACAACTTAATTATAATATTATGTAAATTCATAATTTTGTGAATCATTAATTTTAAAAGTTAAATTAAACTCTATTAATATAGTAATAAGATGTTTTAGTTAAAAATTTTGGTTTAATTCGCCCCCCACTGAAAAATTTTTCGCTCTGCCACTGAGTAGAAGATAAGTAAAACTATGGTCTTTAATAAGTCTTTGGAACTATATTTTAAAAAATAACTTAAATAGATCAAAATAGTTTTTAAATTTTCTATAAGCAATAAAAGTATTAGAATGAAGTTCATAATGTCTTATTGAAATTCTAATATAAGTTGGCACCCTATTAAAATAAAAGAGAATATTATTTGATTTATTTTTTAGAGGTAATTTTTTTCTTTTTTTTTTCAATGGGCAAAAGCTTTGTTAAGAACAGAAGAAAAAAAGTCTTACAAAATTGACTAAAACATAAAAGAAACCTACGGATGATAAAGAAAAACTAAACAAAAACGGAAATAAAATAAAATAGGCAATTTTATTCTACTTATGACAAAAAGAATACTGTCTAAAGACTTATTTCTTGTTATTTTGTTCTAGAGAATTAACAAAATGAATCTTAAATTTCTAATTTCGAACGGATAAATAACAGTCGTAGACTTTCAATTTTAGTGGTAACAAAAAAGGAAAAGGAAAGGGGCTGGGCCCACCTAGAGATAATAATACTATTTAGGCATATGACTATAATAACAATATCTAGGGTCTAGCCAAGAACTAGGAACTATAACGACAGGAAAAAGCTGACTTATATAACATGGTTTATTACTTCTTTCAATTGGTGGATAGATAATGAAAGCCCAATTTATTGGTATTCTCTTTTTATTTTTGACCCCACTGGTTTTTTTTTTTATTTTTTTATTTTGGCAGAAAATGCTGACAAACTCTTAACAGATCATCTTCATAATGATTAACACTTAGTTATTGATTAGTTGACATAGTTTTTACCATAAACTTAATTATAAATTCTCACATGCTACAATAACAAGAAAAAAACTATTACAGTATAAAGCTCTTATACGCTACAGAAAAAAATGTTCTAACCAACGATTCCCACCATTCTTTCAAACACCCTCTTAATGAGTAGAGAAGAAAAATATAGGAAAGAATTATATATTTCATTTTTTTTCTTACGGTTATCGTTATTAAGAAATTATAAAATGATACATATCATGACAACGCATTTACCTAGGCCTATTCTTTTTTTCTTTTTAGGGAAAGGTTTATTCTTTCTTTCATTTTATGTGTATTGTGATATAGCACTATACTTATATACATAAATTATATAGTTGCTTGCTTAAACAAACTTCTAAGCTATTAAACTACCTGCACTTGCATTTTTATATGTGTGTGTACATACACATATATATTTATATATATTATATGCACTTTGAAATACACGGTCCGGAATATTTTCCACGAGATCATACTCTATGGAGAAACTAACAAAATTAAAGATACTAAAAAATCTTATCGATTATTCCGGGCACAATAAAAAAAAAAAAGAGAGAGGTAAAAAACACACGGGGGGAAAAAAAACAGGTGATACGAAAGAAAGAGATGAAAGAAAAGAAGAAGGTAAAGAAAAGAAAACGGAAGTGATTGATGTACGAGGAAGCGTCAACGCCAATTTCTAACTGTCTATTTTTGCCCAATTGAGGGTTTGGAAAAGAGAGAAGAAAGAAATGATCCAAACCAAAACAAAAAAAGAAAAAAAAAATCAACGAGGATTTGGCAGACAAAAGAGGATTTCACCCTCAGCCCCCACTCTCATTCTCTCTCTCTCTCTGTCTCTCCTCGCTCTCTTGGGCAATCAAATTATTACTTTCCTTTTCCGGATCTCTCCCCTTTTTCTCTTACTTTTTGAGCACACTTTGCTTGTATATTTCGCATATAGTGCGAAAATATAGGGCCCTAGTGTTTCTGCGCGACCGCCACAACCTCACTATTGGTGAATAGGATCATTGTTACTTTTCCTTTTAACCTTTGCACTAATCAACTTATGCTTGTGTGACAAGCCATGAGCCATAAATCCCTTTAAGACAAAGGGCCAAGATTGTGTAGATTGTGTGGTCATATATCGCCTAAGAATGATCATAAGTAACAGTTTATAAGTAAGGACATTATCTTCTTAATGATACGAGACTTTTTGGGATGAAACTCAAAAGCAAAACCATGCAAGTTAAGTCCAAAGTGCAGGTGCAAGTCATTACAGTTTCTTCTATTTTTCTTTTTCCTAGAAAAGATATTAATTACATTTGCCCATATGAATTTTGTTGCCTTTATCTTTTGTTTTGACTAAATTTGAGCTTAGGGTACTTTATATATATGGTCACATACACATAAAAGATTGGGGTGAGACTTTTTTTTTTCCTAATTGAAAAAGAAATTAATGGCGTCCTCATGCTCCTATATAATGCCTTGAGAGATATTTATTAAGACTAGGTGGAATGACAAAGAAACCTAGTCCATACTTTCGGCTATTAGTATTTAGGGAACCCAAGTTACAACGGTTCAAGTCATATTCGTCAAGTCTATTGAGTGGCATAATTATAGTCTCACTATGAATGAGAAGAATCAATCCTTGAATGATTGGAGAGAACCATGCGGGTCATCCTCTTACCACCATGCCGCCACCACCGGTAATAATTAGGATGAAACTACCAACATCTGGTTGGTTCAATTGGTATGGGGCTATTTTGCTTAAGCAAGTGACTTGGGTTCGAGTCCTTGTGAACGCAGTTGCCTGTGTTTGAAGACTCTTGTCGCCTTTGGGTCTCTCCAAGGGTCGACTCCGAATTTGTCGGACTAAACTATTCGAACGTTGAGGGGCCCTTAAGAATTCGTGCCATTCGTAGTGGGCTCGAATATCGAGGGGTTTCACCCAAAAAAATTTTGGGATGAGACTAGGAATTCCACCTTATAAAAAAATAGGTAATACATGCATACATACATAAAATGAATAGTATATTATTATAAACCCCTAAAAACACTGGACAACCGAAACAAAATAAAAGTTCCGGTTACTTTAAGAAAAGATCTCCGGTTGGGATATTTTGACTTTTCCTAATACCAATTATTGCTCTTATTTTCATTAAAAAAAATAGCGTAGACAAAATTTCACTATATTATACCACGTGTATCACAAATGAAGAAGAAATAGAGGAATTCAATTAATAATTTTGTGGATAAGAACCCATAATTAGAGCTATAATTATTATAGAGAATATGTAATAACAATTACTATACACTGATGCCTATTTCCCAATCAAAATGATCCTGTGGAATCAACTATATGACCGAGTTGCTGCAGTCAGAAATTTGTTAATTGATTATTAGACATTGGCTCCTGTCCAACTTCGGCAAATAAAATATCATTAAAAAAAGGATATAATTTTTTTTTTAAAAAAAAAACAAATTGTATTCCAGAACAACTTGAAAAAAGAAAAAGAAGAGTAAGAAACAAAAAAGACTGTTCAATATTATGAATGTACTTTATTTGAATGAATGTGACAGGGATAATCAATATATGATCATCCACAGTTCGAAATTCCAGAATGGATTTTAAGACATAGTACTGATAAGACTACAAATATTTCAGAGAAGGAAAAGAGGTAGGTTCTCTAAATTTAATACTTGCTGCAATACATCAGATTGGATTAAATATTTTACTTCTTTTGTCCCCAGTAAAAAAAAAAAGTACTCTACCGCTTTGTTGGTTAAAAGACGAAATTGCTTAGGATAAACTGAGTCAAGAAGTAATATTGATTGAACCCTGCCACGCTCAAGAAACTGTAATTTGTCGTAGCTATCAAATTAGTGTCATCGATCCAATGCAATCCGAGTCATTTCGTGAGCACGATATTGTTCTTATTACGATTTTCTTATCAATAATTTTACTTATATAGAGCATGTTTAGTAGACTGCATTAAAGAATTACACTGTATTACATAAATTAACACGTGAGGTCATTATATCTTATTACAATTTATTTTTAGTATGTTATATTCTATTATTTCTTTCACTTTATCTTTATCTCTTTTTTCCCCTTATATCTCTCTAGGTTGAGGTGTGAGTCCAGTTGAGGAAAAGACATTGTCGGATCATGCATGTTGCACTGAAATTTGGGTCAGGAGTTGTGCCGGTTGCATAGGGATCAAGCCTACACTTGCGATCAGGCCAAGACCTATAGGTTGACACGGGGTGAGACTTGGCCTGGAATTAGGCTCGGGGAGGGTGGGCAAGACATATAGGTTGGGATAGGCGCAGAGAGAAGGGATGACATTAGGCCAAGATCGGAAGCAGTCAAAGCCTAAATTAATTATAATTTTTGTATCTTATAATAAGTAATATTATACTATACAATGTTATGGTAACTTTCAATATTTCATGAGACCAAAAGCTATATTGTATTGTGACAGTACAACACAATACAGACATATTTATTAATTTATAGTACAACTTACACAATACAAAATGCAAGCAGATTCTCTCCGAGCAACTGCGCATGCCAGTACTTCTCAGAGACGCAAATCTTATCTAAATGTTTATATTCCGGATGCTAATTATAAATATTAACGCTTTGAAAAGGAAGAATTAAAATTAACCAATATAACGAGAAGGGATTAAAGCTGATCAAGTTCTTGAACAAATTGACGGAATTTGATAAAATGAGTAATGATTTTATGGAAAGTGGCTCGTTATAAACTTAGAGCTTAAAGTGAGGAGGCGTTTAAATTAAAAAATATATATATATTAATAATCTCTTCTCAAAGATTGCTATTTGTAATATTCTTTTAGTTTCGTTAGTTTGTTTTATTATATCGTTTTCTTTTTTTCTCTTGCGTCTAAATCTTAGACAATGAAAGATATATATATATATATATATATGAACTCATATTCTTAGTCCAATATTGTTGTCCCTTTGAAAGGCTTTTTAATTAAATTTTGCGTGTTAAAGATATAGCATAATGTGAATGGTTAGATATTTTTGAATACCAGAAATTAAACCGGGATTTAAATTTTATATACAAATATAATTAACCAATAATAAAATCCATACCATAGCTCTTTCCTTGAAGTTTAAATCTGCGTGGTCAAATAGGCATGATTTTCTTTTAAAAATAAACTAATCAATGAAGAAGAAATAGACACATTAGTTAATTATACATTGAAGCGATGCTAATTATGTTCCCTAAAATGTTTAATTAAACTGCAATCATATCTTATTCTCGTTAGTAGGTATATAAGAATCAACAACAAATATTGTTAAAGGAAAAAAGGCCAAGTAATCCATACCTAATGATGCTATGCCTTAACCAACCTTTTCCCTTAAATGAGGTTTTTCTCTATATTCACTACATTAAGCAACCCAAAAGCGTACATATTTTTTGCTTAAAAATTAAGGCTCGTGACTCACTCTTTCCACCAACCCTAGTATTTTTAATAAACCGGTTTCTTCTCTCATTGGTCCAACCAGTTGAAAATTATCGACGTTGAGAACGTATAATTATGAGGAAATCATTATAATAATATCAAATGTTGTCCATTTCAAAGGTGCCATTCATGGCACGCTTTATAGCCACAATCAAAGCTTTGTGTTTATTTTAAAGAAAAGAGATAAAATATTTAGGGTGTCTGAAAGAATGATTTGAACTCTAAAATTATCGTAAATGGTATATAAAACTTTTACATGTTATAATGTAAAACAAAAGTATACAATAATGTAAAGCAAAAATATACTACAATATAAAACTCTCACATGCTACAACATTTAATTCAAACTTAGAGTTAGATTTAGGAACTCTTTTTCCAAATATCCTATTTAGTATTTAGAGATTCAAATGAGCAATAAGAAATATTATTAATCATGCAACTCCAAGAGGACAGGTCAGACACATGATAATCACCTTTTTATAGTCCTTAAAGTGTCCAAAGGATTTAATCATACTATATATATATATATATATATATATATATATATATTATTCATATATATACCTTAGATTCTTCATATATTATATTGGATTGCAATTATATAATACATTAATATTAATATATTATCTGCAACTATTAATTAATATGATTGTGGACCAAGTAAAATAATTGAAGTTTTAAAACTAATAAGTCTTTAATTATGTTAATGCATGATAGGGACACATTTAGAAGCTCCCTTTCCCGTTTTCCTAGTCACTAGGGAAAAGAAATCTTGTGAATTTATATGAATCACCTTTTTTTGTCATCAATGTTGGTAGAAAGATCCAATTGAATTGAAGAGAAGTTGAGGAGTGCATAAGGATATCACTATAAAAACAACCTAAAATCACTTTTTCACAAAATGAATATAAAAAAAAATAATAAAAAAATAAAAAGACATCCAAAATTTCAAGCTTGCAACCATGGGAATCGTAGACCCCAACTAGAAAAAAGCCAAAAGCTCGTGGCTAAAACTATTGACTAGAATATCTCTCTCAAAAGGATGTATTGAATTAATTATAATCTAATAACTAAGATTAACGAAAAGACTTTAGTAAGAGAATTTAGAGCCAAAAATGATCGAATCTAAAAATTTTTCTTCATGGGTGGTGGATTGTTCTTGGGGCTTGAGAACCAACAGCAATGTCCTTCTCGAGTGGGTCACTTTCCTTTGAGATGATGACACTAGCTAGGGACCAACATTCTCATGGTATGGCTCCACCCTTTTCGAGATAATTTTACTATCTTTTTCTTTCTCCTTTACTTTTCCTCTCATTTTTTTTAAAATTACACAATAGGAAAAAAAAAAGGTACTTTGGAAAGAAACAACATTGAGTAAACTATATATGACAAAACTTGCTGTGGGACATGGTTTTATCTTTAAATCTTGTTTTTTTAGATTAACTTTAATTCATAAAATTTGTGTTGTGTATTGTAAATTTTTAATGTAGATATTTAAATATTAGACTATTGAAAAGTAAATTTAAGGGTTAAAATACATAACTTACCGATATGGTAAAAATTTGTGTTACACCACTAGAGCTTTTATTTCGAAAAAAAAAAAAAAGAAGATAAAAATTAAAATTAAACGTTAAAGAAGAAAAAGTGAAAAATCATTAAAAATTATGGGTGGTACGGCCATCAGGGGTTTTGGAGGCCTTTTAGGGCAGGTGGACCAATGAAGAGAAGGACATGAAATTATTGAAGCACACCACTTACTGAAACCAAAAAAGGGGGGTGCTGATTTTGGAAGGGTTATATCTCCAATGTGGTCCTCTACAAAGAGCCGGGGTCCACGTGGCACAGCCGGCAAGGGGTGGCCCGGCCACGTGGGAGTTGGTGGTCCAAAAAGGTCAAGACCTGTTCTATTGCACCACGTGTTCTTAAAGGAAAGGTGACAGCCTGTAGGAGCCAGCTAGAGCTATGGGTTAAGACTTTAGTTTTTTTTTTTTTTTTCCTTACGATTGAATTGAATTTGGTAGGATTAAAAAAAAGAAGAAGAAATAACAATTAAAGTAGTAAATAAAAAAAAGCTTACTAATAGTGTATTAATTTAAAATATTAATAAGGTGTTTGAGAGAATAGCTCAAACTAATAATTTAAACTATTTTTTTTAAAACATTGCAGTCGTTGAGAGTTTGACACTATAGTTGCTTTTTGTTTTACTCTGAGGCTATTAAAGCTTTACACTATGAACGGTTTAAACTAAAAAGTTTGAATTAGTGTGCCAAACGAAAGATAGATTACATCATTAATATATTACATTAAAAAGTATTATCACCAATGAAATTTGATGATAATCTGATAATTAGAATAGAAAATTATATACTATGTCATATTTTCAAAGAATGTATTTTTTATGTCACATTTAAATATGTATATTTTTATGTCACATTTAAATATGTATATTATCTATAAAATGTAAGTTTTAAAAAAATGGCATTTACAAGAATTCCCTTGATAGGAATTGCATTCGCAGGATATTTCTTTTTCATAGCTCACTATAAAACAATTAAAAGAACAAAAAAATAGGAAAGAGGGAAGTTGGTGGGACTTAGGAAAGCGGCTTTGAGCCTGGTTAGGTGGGTCTTTGTTTTTGGGGGTGAATTTGTCTGAAGATAATACAATACAAGAAGCACTCTTTTTAAGCCTTGGATGGACTTGTATTGTGTGGTGTGGAGACTGGTGTTTTTCCCCCCTTAGTTTGGCTCCACTCCCATATGTTTCTTGTTTCCCTAGCTGAATGGTCAATTTTGTTTGACACTTCTCAATCGCTGAAACTTATCTCAAAGTTCTTATATATGTGGGAAAAGAAAAATCTAAGAAAATTTTGGGACGATGACAATCTTTAAAAAAAAAAAAAAAAAAACCTCATATGTCGTATATAATGTGATATATCAACAATTTCTGACTGTTTTTTTTCCACTCCATGCCTTTAAATCACATAAACTTATAATAGGTAACATCTGTTATAAGTGTTATTTTTTAAGAATTTTCTAACCATGACTTTATTTTATGACATCAAAAACCATTCATGCATTGGAGAGAGAGAGTAAAGCAAAAGTTCACAGAGAAGTATAGTCAATGGAAGTCATATTTACCTAAAATGATGAGGTTGGAGCCTCTTGTCCTTTATCTTAAAAAATATATATATATACAAAAAAGATGCAGGTTTGAAAGGGGGGAGAATGATGTGGATAGTGGGCTAGAACAAGCATATAAAAAGAGGCATGGAAGTGAAAAAGAGAGCGACAGCATGCAAAAGCTGAGTATAATTGAGGTACTGGTCCAATTTAGATAAAATCCCTTTATATAAAAGCTGATAACCGCCTTCTTCATTCTTGTGTGGTTGTCTTGTCCCACATCGATGATCCAACTTATTTCTTGCCTTTTGTTTGGGGCCCCCTTTTTGGTGCTACTACGAACCTTAAACTTTGTAATTTGACCCAGTTACAACGGCCTCTAAATGTTTGATGAGATTTAGTTTTTAGGCCCTTTCAGATTACATGGGCTATTTCAAGACTGTAACTTCTTAATGAAATGGGCTTTGAAAATTCTCATTTGGCAAGGAGTAGATATTCTGCCATTGAAAACTTTGGGTTTGTTTGGTACGTGGATTCAAACTTGAAAAGGGTTTGAACGGGGTAGAGGGTGTGGGGTTCTTCAAAACTTGTTTTGTATGGGTTCCAACATCAAATTGGAAACATTTCAGTCAGACGTTAGTTAACTTGAACCAGACTCAAGGGTTCAAACCACATTTACCCAAGTACCAAACACATTGTCAATTTCTGTTCATAATAACTGACACAGTGCGCCACCGACCAAAAACAATTTGACAAAGGCAGTTGCTAACATCGTTTTTAGATAGAATCGAACCCTCTACCATTTGTAGTGATTGATGGGGTAAAAGTTCTCTAAAACTTTTTTGTATATGTTCAAACATCAAATCAGAATTCAAAACCATTTCTTTGCATATAAGTAGACGATAGTTAATTTGAATCAAACTCATGGGTTCAAAACACATGAACCCATGTATTAAACACATTCTCGGTTATTATTCATAATAATTGACACAGAGCGGCACAGACTCAAAACAATTAGAAAATGGCAGTTGCTAACATCGTCTATCAAAACTGAACCGTCTAACGTTTTCAGTGATCGGTTGCCATTTCGAGCCTAAATAATCTATCACCATATAAATGAATCAAACTGTTTTATTACGGTTTTTAATTTATCACTTTTCAATCTCCCTTTATATTCAAATCAACAATATTTCCCTCTAAAGCCGTAGTCACCACCCCCTCTCTTCTTCCTTTCCTTCCTTCCCTCTCTAGCTGCAACCCTCTGATAGAGAGATCCTAACAAATGGCCCAGATTTGCACACACAAGAACAAAGAAAACAGAAAAGAAGAAGAAGAACACAAATTTTATCGAGGTTTGAACCAAAGTATCCTATGTCCTCGTTGAGATCCCATGGAAAAATTCTTTCTAGTGTCAGAGAAGAATTTACACCCTCATAATACCTCACGAATATAGAGTTTAACCTAGAATTGAACCCATAAATAATTGCCAAAAAGAATCACTAGTGTTTCTTGGAGAAAATACCCAGTGAGAAGAAAACCCTAACCCTTCTTAGATTTTCCAAACTCCTAAACACTCCCTTGATCTCTCTCTCTCTATACACTTTCTTTCACTTCAGCTTCTCTCTCTTTATTCAAATACGTAAGTTTAATGCCACTAAACCCTACTTATTTACACAAGTCTCTCAATAACTAAAGATAAAAATAAAGACTCGGTGCAAATAACAAACTGTACGTGTGTCTTAAACTGATTAGCTCTTGAGTCTTTAAAAACAGTGTGCTCTACACTAGCAGCAAAACAACGCGCCACTCCAACAAGGCTGTTGATAAGCACACAAAAGTGTACATTTAATACAACATTGTTAAATAAATGATCATCATTTAAGCTTTAATTAAATATTTTCCATGTTTATTTAAAATATTTTAATTAGAAAATGTCTAATTTTTGCTTATTTAATTGCAGTATAAAAAGTAGTACAAAAAGCTCTTCAAAAGAGCCATGAAAGTCATGCACATAAGCTACACTAGAGCTTAATTCCCGGCCAAGCCACGTCCATAGTCGGAGCCGAGCCGTCCAAAAGCCGGCCGTCAAATCGGGCCGCGGGTCAGCATTTCAAAAGGCGTCAGAGCAACATGGGCCCTGCGCCCCTCAGCCATTTCCCTCTCCTTAGGCGCGGGTGCAGATCAAATTCCCAGCACCGATGAATCAGCAATGGGAGTTCTCTTCACGCGTCTTCCAGCGCGTCTGAAGATTAGCATCCAAACCTTTTCTGCACGTGGGCCTGCCTGTCCCTCACTTGCAGTAGCCCCACCACCAGATTCTTCCATTCAGCGTCGTGCCAGCATATCTCAGCCATTCAATTAACGCCATTTGGCATTTCAGATTGCGTCCTAATCCGCTGCTACCATGTGGCTTATCCGTGGGAGATATTTAGTGCAGCTCTCCCTCTCTTCAAATTGCCACAGCAATTGCTCTCCAAATCAGCCTGATTTTCTTCCCTAATTAAACATTTGACTTTTCCAAATTTATTGTAATTTGATTTTATTTCCTTTCTTTTGTAGTTTTCTATCTTTATTGGTTCATTTCCTTATTTTTCTTGCTGCACCAAACAGGGTTTGCCAAGCATTTTCTTCATTCAAAATTAAGAGAATTTAGAGCTTCATAATAAATATTATTTAGTTCTTGTTTCCTTGGTTTTTATTTTGGTGAGAGATAAGTGACACACAACTAATTGAAGGCTGAGTAAATAATGAATTTTAAATCTTCTCATCTTTTATTTATTTCAAAATATCGTTGTAACACTCGTTATTTTAACGGGTATGATTTTTGTAAAATTTAATGTATATAAATGTGACAATTTAAAATTTTGTTGCATTTAAAAAAATTACTAAGTTTGTCTTTGTTGCTTCAATTATTTACAAAAATGTCGCTTTGGCATTTTCTTACAAAGTCTTTAAAGGAGACATGGAATTAATTCACCTCAATTAATAGGAGACATGGACATATTTTCTCAACCACCACTTTTAATTTTGTTCCCTCAATTATTTTGGCATTGCTTGCAAAAAGTCTTCGTGAGAGACATGATGATAATTTTTTTTAATGCCCATTTATTTTCTTCTTACAATTTCCCCGTGAACCAACCTTGTCTCCCTCTTTTTCTCAATTATTTTGATACCTTTTTATTCAGCCCTCACCACCTTCTTCTCTAGTTTTTCATTCTCTCCCTTTCTCACTTCAATTTCTGACTAGAGACACAGAGCATAAAGCTCTCTTTGCAGCCAAGGTAGCTATAATTCCCAGCCATATTTGAAGCCGTTTTAGAGTCAATTCAAGCTTGATTTTTAACCCAAACTTTGGTGCTTTTCAAAAGAGTTTTGAGGTAGGTTTTCTTTAATTCAAACTTGGTTTTAGTATGTGTTTTCTCCATGTTTAATGCATAATTTTTGTGTTCAAAATTCATGCAAATTTCTAGTTATGTTAACATGCATCTTTGAGCATTTATGAACAAAAACTTGAGTCTTGAGTTGAAACCAACAACCAACCTTTATTTTGGTTTGATAACAATATTACAAACATGCTAGGAATGTTTAAAACCGGTTTCCATAACTTTAAAATTGATGTTTTAATGTTTTGAGCTTGAAGAGTAAATTTAAGCATGTTTTCATTATGAATTGCAAGAAAAGCTAGAGATATGGTTTGATGATGATTTTGGTATAAAACTCATGAGAATATGTTTATTGTGATTATATAATACATGCTGCATATTTTGAAATGGTTTTGAGATTTTGAACAAAGATAATATGCTTTGGGTTAAAGAAAAACTTGACATTCCATGAACTTGTAATACCTCTTTGGGCAGTGGCTCTTTCTTGAAATTCTGGGATTAAATGAAAATGAATTTTGTAAATTGGTTTACATATTTAAAAAGTAGAAATCCTAAGCTTTCCAACGAGCTATCATGAGCCTAAATCAGAGTTGTATTTTATTTTCTATGAATTTTTTAATTTTCAGATTGAAAACTAGTAAACCTGCCAGTGGTAGTATACCACCTGTCTACCTTAAGTAAACCACCTATTAACCCATGTGCTAATTGTAGATAGTGAACCCGCCTTTTTGCAAAAGTATACAGCCAGTTTGCCATGGTATACCAATTGCTAACCTGAACCAAAAACCCAACTTTGCTCACTTTCTAATCCCTTAATGTCTTGCAACTTTTCCAACACTATCTTAAGTGATTTATGAATCTTATTAGAGACTAAAACATATAGATTACTTGAATGTATTTTATATTGTGTTTAAGACAAAAATTGCTTACTTTGGTATTTAAAAGAGAATTGCATAAAACTTTAATGACACATTAGTGAGATGGGTTTACACATAATTCATTTATGGATGTGGTTATATGTTGTGTTTTAGTTTTAATTGTCCTTATGCATGCCTTAGCATTAAGGGTGTGTGGAGCTAACGTTAATTAATTCTAAGATTAAAAGATTGTTGATAAGCTTGAAAGGTAGGGATTCTATTACTCATCTTTTGTGAGATTTTTATGAAATTAAACTTGATTGTTTTACGGCAAGATATATATATATATATATATATGTTGAACTGCTATAATATGAGCATCACATATGAAACTATGACATGAACTCGTCTGTATTGTACAGCGAGGAACATAATGAATGGATACATATTGTTATAAATTGAGAAGCATGGTTAGAAAAAATGACTCTATTAAAAAATGATTGAATATAAAAAAATGTTGAGTTGTGAAAAAGGCGGCGGTTATGTCCTTGGGGACGAATACCCTAAAAGGTAAAATAGGGGGAGGTGATGATGCTTCTGTGGGTCGAAAGTCCCAAAATGCACTATGCAAGAATCGATTTAGTAAGGACTCGGGGCTTGAAGTCCCCTCACCGAAACACCCTTGGAATGTTTGGAGGGTGGCCAAGCGTGCCCATTTGGGTTTCGATGAGTTGAGTGATACTCTATTTAATGTGGATACCTAGAAATAATAATGAATTGTAATATTTGTATATATGTATAAGTATGAAACTCGATAATGATTAACTATGGTATCCACAGAATGTGATCATAATAAACTTCATAATCTGGAATATGATGGAAATTAACTAACCATGTAGTTTTAATGTGGTAATAAATAAAACTTTAAGATGGGTAATGGTTTTTCTTGCTGGGCATGTTGATGCTCATCCCTATCATTCTTACATCTCTCAGGTGGAACTCAGTACAATTTATCTAACGAGAAATAGGCAATAACACTGCTGGTTTATTGTTGGAAGATTTTGTTTATTTGTAGCTAATATAGAACATGTAAGATTTGTATTACTTTTGTGATGGCTGTGTTAAGTTATTTGGGAATTGTATTATGGTGATGATGACTGTATTTTAAATATTTGATACTACACTAAAAACTGTGGTTTGTATTTAAACGTTATTTTTATTTTTGTTCAAAGACCCATGGGCACGATTCTATTAATTTGAATGATGTTGAATTTAAGTTTATTTTTATCTATTCAATACTGTTAACCCCTACATAGAGGCGCTACAACATATAAGTTCAGTCATGTTTTTCTTATGTAATTTTATTGTGCAATGCTTTGATAGAATTATTTTATGAGTTAATCTTTTACTTCAATATTGTCGAGGGATATATTGTCGATTTTAGATAACTTACAATTAACTGCTTGTGATTAACACTTTGAGGCATTAACAATTGTAAATCCTGAACTCTGCTCATTATCATTTAGTAACATTACCTCTCACACCCTTACGATCTCTTTCCTTTTTCTTTACAATGTAACCATAGTTTCCTGCCTAACTTGTTTTTCTTCAATGTAAATTGATATATGGAATGGTGCATTCAGCTATCATTCCATATCACATGTCATAGCAAGTAAAAATTATTTATAATTAAAAAATAACATTAGAAAAATCCCTAGTAGCAATAGCGTCCATAGTCCCAAGTCAACCACACCTTCTTACCCGCTTGTGTTTGTTTTCTACCACTCTTCCTTGTGAAAATTGCCCTGCATGACCAAAGTCTACTGAAAAAAATTGGCCAGAGTGACCAATTACAGTACTACAAACATGGAATAGATGACGGCCTTGAGATGTTACCCCGTTGCAGGCAACGTCGAATACGTTTATAGATGCCATCTATTTCATCAGGTGACATCTAATTGGCTGGAGATTCTATCTCCATTAGCTTAGACATTGCCTTAAACACAAGTGATTCTATTTCCTACTTGATTGGTTAATGCTAAGTTTCCCAAAATTAGAAATTTGGTGTTGTTGACCAACAAGGTAAATGTTAAAGGTGAGAAAATTGACTGAGTGTTTAGCCCTAGGTATGATATGTAGAAAAGGTTAATATTGGTGTTGGTGGTTCCTAAACTTTTATGTGTATTTAGTCACAAATGGATTTTATGAGGAAAAAACTCCACTTTTTTTGTGTAAACCATCCGGTACACGAACCCACATTAAGGGTCCTCAACTTTAGCGCGAGTATACCCAACTAATCCAGATTCGAGCTGGGTCAGATTCTGCAGTAGGAAGAAGCTCTCCCAACAAATGCTTTTTCATACACAAGGCTCGAACCCGAGACCTTACTTAAAGGGAGGATGGGCTCCTTACTACCCAATCTTACATGTTGTTGGCAGGGAAAAAACTCCTTTAATCAATTTTCTTATGGCAATTAAGGCCAAGTCGATATCTAGATGAAATTCTTATGTGTCATGGGTGACTACTTTGAAGGCTTAAATTTTTAAAAAAAAAAAATTGAGGACGAAAAAATAAGGAATTAAGAAAGAATACTGAGCAAATTAAAATATTGAAGAAGGACATGATTGTAATTAATTTGTTTGTGTTTAAGTGTATTTATATGGCAAAAAATATTAAACCTTAATTTTCACAACTCGAAAATGGGTATAACGTGAAGACTTGGTTTAAGAAAATAATTTAAGTTAGATAAAATTTGAAAACTTGAAATTAAATTAGAAATGAAATTAATTAAATGTGACTTAATTATTTTCCTAAACCAATCCCGAATAATAAAAGAATAAATAAGGAAGTTTATTTTAACTTCCACTTATTCATGTCAACAACCATTATTTACACAAATTACACTCATTATTTAAAAGATCTAATTTTTTTATAGATATGGATTATTCAAAATGGACTACAAAACACAAATTTTAAAACAAAGAATATGAGTTGAAACAAAATAATTATCTCAAATAAAACTTTAAAATCTCCAAAATTTAATTCTCATGATGACTCACAAATTTGCAAATTTTGTCAAAGTACATCATAGGGACAGTGTTCGGCCATACAGTCCCTTCACATATATAATTAAATTATCCTTGAACCACTTCTTCAGTCTCTTTCCCAAAGTCACTTTCTTCATCGTCAACTTGTAGCTTCTCAGAAATTCCTGTCTTGAAGCCACGTACTGCTCGCGGGAAATACCCAATTTCTGAGCAGCAAAATCTAAAGAGGAAATAGTAGTGATCATCTTCTTATGATCATCCTCGTTCATCACGAATACATTTTTCCAATAATTTATTTCTTCTTCATGCAATTTATCAAATGTTGCCTCTAGTTCTTTGACTTTCAAACAGCCCTCGGCATAAGTATTTTTGTTTATCATGATTAACAATTGATTTTCAGCTTCTGATCTTCTGTTTCTCCCACTAGCTAGCTATCACACTCTTTCTCTCTCTTCTATAGGCAGATTTTCTCAGCTTTTGTGAGTTTCATCATCTTCATCACACATGAATTTATAGATATCCCTTGGTACTGCTCCACTGAGATTGCATAAGTAGAATAAGTTTCTGACCAACGTTCGAATCCAACAAGGAGTCTATATTTCTTTTTCCTTCTCCCCTTAAAAACTAGTTTAGGTTTATCTTCTTAATAATGGATTTTTATTTAAAAAATATTCGCACCCTACTCTTTTCCTTGTGCATCCTAAACGAATGGTTTATTACATATATTTGCATTCACATTTATTTATTTAGAGAAGATCATATATTTCAAATTAATTGATACAAAAATAAAATATTTCATCTATGAAACACACCATGTGACTTATCCTTCCACAAGGAGGAATGCCATATGTCACAGTCTAATTAGTTGTACGATTTTCCTCAAATTAAAATCCATTTATTTCATACCCAAGATCCAATTTAAATCAATAATTGACGTTTATATGTTCTAAATTTAAGATAAATATTTTTTCATGCTTATTGAAATTATTTGTTTTATTTTATAAATAAATAGTTATTGCACAATATTTACGTGAATTAAAAACAATACTTTTCATGCAATTAATTTCCATATTGTCACATAAAATATATGTAAACAAAATATGTATATGTATTGGTGTAGCGTGGAAAAACTCGCGCACCCAAATGTCCCAAAATCTATTAGTAAACTATCAGAATTAAAGTAATATCCTTAAAATACTAATAATAAAAATTTAACTTCATCATAGAATTATATAAAAATTGTAATTCCATTGTGACCAGGATGAACATATTCTAGCTATATTGGTCTCTATTGTCCAATTTTGTTTGAGTTTTGATTTGTACAAAGTTTCTTTAATCATCTTACAACCAATATTTATATATACCTTTTAAGATTAATTAATATAGTGTTTATGTGTACATATTTAATTTTATTATATGGGCCTTGCAATGGATCACACATAGGATTGGTCATCATGGGAAAACTAAATTTTTGTAATTTTTTTTTTAAAAAAGAGTTACCACGACAGTTTTTCAAAAGAACCATTGTGGTATGTTAGTTTTCCATGACAATTTTTCTTGTCATGGTAAGTTAACTTAAAAACTGTTGTAGAATTTTGTAGTGGGCTCCAAAAAAGCATTCTTAAGTCTATGTTTGAAGCTTGCAATATAGCATGACAGTAGATTCCACAACAAGTTTTTAACCGTGTAGTAACTTTTCATGACAGTTTTTAACTATTGTAGAATCCATCATTTCCAATAATGTGTTTTATTAAAAAGAAAAACTGAGTGGATTTAGGCCCAAGTGGATAATATAATACCAAATTAATATGTTGGTTACTACAATCTTGCAAGTTAATTGAAAAATGTATTTTGATTATCATTGCCTTGTGTGTTGAATCCTCGTATCATTGACAACGCCTTCTATGTAAAACAGTTTGGGTCGCCTAGCCCTTTACCCATGGTAGGCCCGACCCTAGGCCCACACTTAGCTTGTTGGGCTATTGGGTCGGTCTACATGTTCTATTCCCTCTAAAACATGTACAAGCCCGACCCATCTTTTCCTTGCCATTTGCATGGGCCGGGTTGACCCCCTTCACAGCTCGATAATCCTTTGCAAAAAAATATTTCATGGGAGTTTCAGATTCAATTTCACATTTCAGTGTCAATGATGTATATGTAAAAGACATTGCCATGCATACATTTAATATTTTAAAAGTTCTGGTAAGAAGAGAAGAACGCTAAAAATGAATTGTAGACACATTATATCAGTTATGAAGATTGTATCGTAATCTATTTTGATCCATCCCGATTAACTACATATTCGACTTTATTTAATTGCTTTTCCAAGTTATGCCTAGGAGAGACATATATTTGGCCATTATGAGTATAGTAGCAACTTTATAATAAGCAAATATTCCACGGCCGGAGGTTTCATGAGAAGAAACGAAAATTAAACTATACATATAGATAGCGAGAATATGATCATATACTTGACATAAATGCATGGAGTAGACTTATAGTTGGTAAATTAAAATAATATCAATAATAGTAACATTATTTTCTTTCAGAAAATAAGAAAAACAATATCAATGACATGCATAACTTAGGGCTAAACCTTACTCGCTAATAATATTACATGGGAAAAAGATTCCAAAAATCCCTACTATATATCATATGTGTGTGTGTGTATATATATATATATATATATATATATATATATATCTACTCTTGAACGTCAATGTTGTGGGTGCACAAGACCAGGGACCTTAAAGCGCCTCCAACAAGAGAGGAAGAACCACTGCCGTCGTTTGTTTTCTTTTTCGCATTCTCCTCCTCCGTCGTGAAGCTGTAGCTTTTCACGAATTCCTTTCTCGAAGCAGCATATTTTTGGTGGGAAATGCCTGCTTTCTTGGCAGCAGCAGCCAAAGAATTTGAAGAAGAAGAAGAGATGATGGTCTTCTCGCCCTTGTTCTTCATGGCTAGCTCTCTCTCAAACAGCTAGCCTACGGTAGTGCTTCTTCAAGCTATTTTCAAGTTATCTATATATAGGATTTACTTGTTTTCACTTTAGGAAAATTAGGAATATGGGAAACAAGCTTCAATCGTCTACAACTCATAGGTATATTTAAAGTTTTATACACATTCAAAAAAAGGAAAGTTTATCGTTAGGTCGTCCCTCATGAAGGGGAGAGATAGAGAAAGAAGGAAAGTTTACTTTAGGTCGTCTTTCAAGAAAGCACTTATGTGTCTACTGGGAGAAATCTAAGCTATCCCCTACTATTTTTTAGAATTTATAGAAAATGTCATATTTTCAAAACTAAAACTAATTATATTAAATAGTAGATTTTGAAAATATTTTTAATAAATGTCAAAATTTATGATTTAAGTAATTTATTTACCTTATTTGTTTATAGTATAAATAATTCTTATTTATATAATAAATAAATTTATGATACAAATAATGTACTTATTTACATAATAAATAAGTTATTTATATTGTAAATATACTATTTACTATAAATATTTTTTAAACATAATATTTACTTCAAAAAGTTTTAAAAATCTGACATTTCCTTCACTCCCCCGTCTTATTTTAGGGGGTTTATATAAATTATATAAATATTTTAATGTGGCACAACTTAAACAAATAATATGAGTAGTAGTGTGGCATGAATAAAAATTATTTTTAAAAATAGAACATAACATGTATTTTTCTCTTTTATTTTCTTTTTCCCTTGATAATTTTGGTAGGTTATAGGGTCTTTTTTGTCTAATTAGTGTAACTTTTTTTCTAAATTTGAGAATAAGGAATTTACACTTTACATTTTGTAGTGAAGTCAAAATGTGCAAGTACTTTTTTTTTTATTTACTTGCTTACTAAAATTATTTCATCTTTTAGTGGAACTAAGAAAAACAAACATTCTTTTCAAAAAAAAAAAAAAAGAAAGGAGAAAAAACCTTCAATCGGTAAATATAATTATAAAAGAAAAGAATATCGCGGTAAATATAATTATAAAAGAATAAAAGAAAAGAATATAGAAAACAGAAACTTGCCACACATATGCCTAGGAGCCGCTCTGAAGGAAAAAGGTTATAAACGTATAATATTCATGCTAATTATAACTTTATTATTTTACCTTGGAATTTTTTGTAATTAATTATTTTTTTTTTCTATTTGTTTAGTAGTTAAAGTAATTGCAACACTAGTTTCTCTTTAATCTCACATTGGTTCCCTCTCCTAATTAAAACAAGTTCAAAAAAAAAAAAAAAAAAAACTCATTTGCAACTTTTCGAATAGTACACATACGTACGTACGTATGTAAGGCCGACCACTGCATAAGCCGCTGGCGGAGAAAGCTCGAACAGCTTCCCTTCATTCGCTTTGCGGGAGCCGCATAGCACATAGCTGGAAGTCAGAGGGCCCATATTACCTTGCATATATATGTGTGTGTACACACACGAAAACGTATGCACATGGCAAACTTTAAATCTGACTTTATTTTTTTTTTTGACACAGGGGAGAGGAGGGAGGAATACCATCGTTATTGGATAGGGCTTAGCGTTACTTGAATCTTGAACTTATAATTAAGATAAAGAGACTTAAAACCAACTAAGTAGCTCTTACTTGTCTAAATATGACATTATGGCTCTTAACAATTATGTCCAATCTTAACCATTGTAAATGACCTTCTATTTATTCGTTTATTATTTGTGTGGGTCGTATTCATATCCAGCCTTTTGATTATTAATTTTTATGGAGGATATTGGAGATTTTTAAGAAACAAGGGAAAAGGTTAATTGATATAGTTATAGATATGTACTTGTTTACAAATTTGAATATTAAATAACGTGAAGTGCGCCTTTTTTTTTCTAATGAATAAAAAAGTGACCATGGTAACATCCGTTTAGTGTAATTAATTACAATATAATAGAATAAACAAAATATACAAAATAAATCTAAATATTAGTTTTGATTTATTAATTATATTTTCAGAGATTAATTTCCACTTAATTGATATCCATAATTTTGAAAAACAATTTGATGTTTTGCACGTCCTACTAATAAACATGTATTGTATTGTAGGGGTAGAGCTATGCACGAATAAGGTAACCGCCTTTCTGAATTTTTTTTCTTTCACTATTGTATATAAAATTTTATAAAAATTACATTCCGTCTCCTTCAAAAAAAGTATTGTAGCATATAAAAGATTTACATTGAAACATATTTTTGTTTTACACTGCAGCATATAAAAACTTTATATTGTTTGACTTATAACTAATAAGTTGAAACTGAGTTTGCCAAACGCCGCATAAAATTATATTTCATCCCCCTTAAAATTTTATATCTTCTTCATTTATTTTTTTCTTAATAATTTTAGTATATGCTCTGTCTGGTTGAGTAATTTTTTGCCTCTTAAATTCATGGCTTCTTCTTTACATCACACAGTTCTTTTACTATGTAACATCAAAGAATGTACGGAAAAATGCGAGCAGTGCCACTTCCAGTTTCTTCCTCATGCCTTAAACATATTACTGTTTTTGTACATATATAGATCTAGTCAGATGTGTGGTCAAGAAATGAAATTTGTCAAATTTACTTCATGAACGTAATTATGAGTATTGTACCCAAAATTTTATGAAGAAAGTAAGCAGCAGCAACCAGCGCCGGGACCATGAGAAGGCCACGCTAGGCAGAGTTCCAGTAGTACTTGTGGTACAGCGCGACGCTAGGACTTCCTGGATCAAGAAATCCAGAGAGCGTAACTGCGTTTGGCGCCACTGTATTAGAAAGCTAAGGCCACAGCACCTGATGAGGCAAAACAGCAATATTTTTAGAAAACTGACCTTTTCTTTGCCTATTCCTATAAATAGGAAATGTTAGCTATAAGAGAAAAACTTCTCTATTTTTTATTTTTTATTTCATGTTTTTGCTCTTAATAGAATCAGAGTCTAATTCCTAATACAATCCTTAAGAAGGACTGTAAAAAAGCTAAATATATATATAAGTGTAGAGACGAGTTTTCAATTGTTACGTCTTTACCGACAGTTATCAATCTAATTATGGTAATAAAAGTAGACCTCAAATATTATAGTGTTTATATGATTTGCTACAACAAGTCACGCAATCTATTAACTTTAAGCATTAATAAAATGAAATTCCTTAACTTTTAATAACTAACATAGGAATGTCAACAACATTACTAATAACAATAATTAAAATTTAAGGTATTTCTCTTAATTTTTCCTTCTCTCTCCTATTTACACCTCAATAGGGTTTTTTTTTTCCCCTGAGAGAACCTCAATAGTTACAATGATTCCCTTAAAAAAAAAATAGTTGCAATAATCTATTTCCATTATGTCGCTAAAAAAGCAATAGTGAGAAACACAGTGCAAGTTTAACTACCAAAAAATTAATGACCTACTATAGAATATAATGCACGTTTTAATAACTAGACTAGAAATGTAGTTACTGGTAGCATGAAAAGCTAATGTTGATGTTCTTCTCGTAGCTTGAAAAGCTAATGAGGTTGCGAGCTCTTTTGCTGATTGCCTGGTCGACCTTTTAAGGTTGCAAACCCTCTTCCTAGTAGCGTATAAAAAGTTTGATATGTTTCCGTGATAGAAAATTGTTTGTTAATTGTATTTGATCCTTTGCTTCAAAGTTTGGAGGCATTTTTTGTGATTCAGAATTTGTTTGCACAAAAATAAAATTACAATTTTTCTTAGGATCATTGAAATATAAAACAAATATTGTGATTGCCATATTCTATACGATTTAATTTGGTTCATATTATAGTACTAGAGACGATTTCTTTTTTGTCTTAAAAGGTTTTAGGGACAAAATTTTGATTTTAGAGACAAATTTTTTGCCTCTAATTATAATTTTTTTTTGTAGTGATTGATACAAAACAAATATTTTGTCCTTAGTTATTATCCATTCATTTATTTTGTTTAAGAGTATTAGAGGAAGTACATTTGTACAACAATTTGTTTCCTTTATTCTTTCTCTTCTACCAAATATTATAAAAGAAAAACTATTTCATACTACCTCTTTTCCATCTCTCTTACTAAAGATAATAAAAATGCTTGTACACAAATTAAAAAAAAATGAATAAAAAACTTCCTTTCTTCATTAAAAAAATAATAAATGTCTTCAATTTATTTATAACTGCATATAGTCTTAATAAGATTTTCTTTCTACTCTTTCAAACCCAATGAATAAAAGTATCAAAACAACTATTTATATTAACGGGGAAAAAACAAAGAGAACTGAAAAAAAAATGTGAAAAGATAAATAATGAAAGGCTTTTAGTGTTACATGAACAGACAGAAATTGAAAGGCAGAAAACATTTGCAGAAGTTGATATGGCAAATATATTGGAATATTAGATCAAGAACCAAAGGTGGTGCAGTGTAGAACAAAAAAAAACACAGTCCCAATGTTACTCACACACACTTAAACTTCTAGCAAAAAAAAAAAAAAAATTGAAGCTTACTTGAGGGAAAAAAAAAAACCAAGCAGACAAACATCTGCAATACTACCGATCATCCTCAGTTCCATAGAGAGGAACATGCATTGATTCTAAAAGTTCCAATAATAGATGAATCATGTAACAAATCTTATTTTTACATTTTATTATTTTCTAAAAAATAGAAAGCCATGTCAGCAAGTTGCAAATAAGTTGTCCACCTAAATCATATTTAAATATATTTTGAAATTAAATACTTATTAATTGTCATAATATTCTTTTTGATCAAGCAGCCATTTTATTAATAACAGTACCCATTAAAAACACAACTATTGAAACCATAATTATATATATATATATATATATATATACATATGTATATACATGTATGTATAAATGCATTGTATCTTGCTCTTGGCATTGTTATCAAGTTAATAACAATGGAGACCAAAGGGGTCCAAGCGGAAAGAAGTTTCCACCATTGGCGATGGCTGCGACTTGGGATCGGAGGCCCTCGATTCATAAGTTGGTCCCATTAATCGGTGTTAGTGGTTGCTATAAAAAAAAAAAGAAACAAAAAAAAAGCGTCTTTAGATATGGTCGCACTTTGGGCCCGATACGTTGTCTTAATGTGCAATTTCAGAAAGGATTTACTCCAAATTTGAGAAATACTATTTCTATGGCATTGTTTTTAATCTTCCCACTTTTATTAAAAAGTTTGAAATATGTCACTTTTAAAAAGTAAAAAAACATAATTGATAATAATTATTTTGAACTAGGGTTAGGCATATAAGTATTATCTAAGGATATTTTGGCCTTTATAACAAGGAGAAGTATAAATTAAAAAAATAATAATAAGTGCTAGAACACTATAGTGATAGTAAAAAAAGTAGAATACTACTTAATTTACTTGATTTTGAGAACATACATAATGATAACAACGTTGCAAAATTTAGCTAGGTCCAAGGGATACACAAATTCCCTAACTGAAAAAGGGACAATAAAAAGAAAGTAAAAAAAAAGGAAGGTGTTGCCTTCTAGGCGAGTTCTTGCTGGCCTTCAATTATGAATAGAATGAGCCACTCACGGATGAAGGTGGGTGGCCGTCTCTCTTAAGCTTTTGTTTTTCTTAATGTTATATATGATATTTTATAACTTGTATTCCATTCCTCTGAAATTGTATTTCTCTCCTCCTAAAATCATATTTTGTATTTTGCACCCCCTTTTATAAGATGATCAATGCAAGATCGAGAAGGTTCTTGGAAATAGTGGTGTTTATCGGTTAGTTTTAGTCAATTTTTAGTCGGTCTGTTTTGAGAAATGCAAACCAAGCACCGACCTATTGTAAGTGGTTCCGTCAAGTTTCGACTGATGATAGTCGGTTTATGGTGGTTGTTTTTAGATAATAGTAATCAGCTAGGCTACAGATAGATCCATTAGTAACCTACTTGGTTCCACTTTTTTCTCCTACAATATAATGTGTTAGATGATTTAAAAAACCCAACATTTTAAGAACAATAACGATAAGATAAACAATAAAAACTAAGCAAATTAACAAGAAAATTCATCATTTGTACAAAGTTTTAAAGTTCAAACATGATATTGTGTTTAATATATAATATATTATTGTGATTTATATTGTTATTTCTTATAAGAAAAAAATTGGTGGGTCGGTTTGGTTTCCCAATCGATAGAAAAATCTTTTCTAAAAACCAAAACGTTCACTTTGAGGATGGTTGGTTTTTCGATCAATTCGATCGGTTTTGCCATTGAAACCAAATTGTTTGATTTTTCAGTCAATTTGGTGGTCAATTTTGCTCAATTTTCCATTTTTTAACAACCCTATTTAGAAGCATGCTGAATGAAATACCAAAGCTTTTAGTGTCAAAATTTTACATTCACGTAAAGTTTTCATTCTCCAATATAATAATATTATTCTTCAAATTATTGATATTAAATCTATTATCTATATTAGCATATATCAAATTTTAGCATTTGTTACGTATCAACTATTGTTCATTTTCACTTAATAATTACATCTTTTCATTTTTACATAATTTGTTGTAATTTATTTTTTTCTTGACTAATGTCGTCTACAAGGGGTGTCGTGGAATCTCCAAGGCTTTGACGACATCTCCTACTTGTCGTTAAATAATTTAACGACACTAAACTATTGTCGTTAAAAGAAGACCTTTAATACGACATCTATATAGATGTCGTTAATTATTGTTTTAAATATCGTTAATGACATCTTTGTTGAAGATGTCATTGTATGTACTTTTCAACGACATTCAAAAACTACATGTCGTAAATAATATGTCGTTAAATGTAGTTTTTCTTGTAGTGGTAGGCACAAAAATGTCCATTTTAATTGATAAAAGAAAATAGAATTGATGGTATGCTCTTGTTAATCGTGCTTCGTCAAAGCTAAATCACTCGGTAAGTTCGAACAGTTAACCATGAAATCATAGCCGCTTGAGAACAAAAAAGATTTAATCAGAAAGAAGGCTGATACATACACATACATGCACATATATATATATACATACATATATATATATATATATAATGGAAAGATATTCTATAGAATGAGAAGGTGAAGATTTTGAATATATGTCCATGGAACTCTTCGGTATATGACTCAAATTTATTTTATTGGATTAAAGTTATTATTATAGGAGTTGTCCCATTGAGTTTATTAAGAGTTTTATGAAAATGTTTTTATGTCTATGGCATTGAACGGTTAAAAAAGTATAGAAAAAGAAGGCGTCAATTTGAGAAAATGAAAAAAAACAAAAGGTGATGAAAATAGAGATAGATAACAAAGGGTATAAGGATTTTTTTTTTGGTGTGGAGAGAGATTGAGATAGACTGTTATGTGTATAATTTTAAAGTAGATAGTGAATTTGTTCTCTTTTTTTATGTGGATGTAGACAATTTGTTAACGCACATATAATCTTTATCTTCTATGTGTTTGTATTGATTTTTTGTTTCGATTTGATTTTTTTACTGTGTGAGTATAGTGGTGTAATTTTCTCCGCCACAGGGCCATCAACCTTGCATATATAACCATTACAAAGAGATAAAAAGAAGGAAAAAAAAAAAAAAAAAAAAGCTAGCCCCTTAAAAAGACAAAGAAGTTTGTTGGTTTGTGAAGGAAAAGCTAATTAATATTTAATAGATCTGTTGTGGCTAGACGTTTGGTGTAGTGTTGTTGGGTGCGAGATTAGACCAAAGAAAAGATGCCACAAGGAACCTCAATTTTCAACTCTCTATCCTTGGTGGTGGGCACATCATGGCCCCTTTATTAAAATTCATCGCCTCATTTTTATCGTTCATAAACCTAGAAATTTATCTTTTATTTTTTTGGCAAATATTTTAATTTTTTTTATATTGGTCCAAAATTTACAAACTAATCCATTGGTAATCCACGTCAACATTTGTAGACAAGCGCTACCCCTAAAACAATAAATTACATCCAACAATCAAATGATCTTATAGAGGGTCATGCATTTTTGTCTATATATATCGATTATCTTTTTCATTTTGTTCTTTTTGAAAAGATCAATGTAGATTCTCTTTTATTATTTAATCATATGATATTGGATTCAAATCCAACTAAAATTTTACTCACAGCTTATTTTTACGGAAAATAAAGAACCCTAAAAATATATATATAGGGACATAGTTATGAACCTCTAGTTAGCATAAGATATATATATATATATATATATATATGTATATATATTTTTGAACCTTTCTTTTCAGACATATTATATTTTGATAACAAGTAGTTATGACAATTTAATTAACATTGATAAAGTTTTGACAATTTAGAACTTTTTGCTTTGAAATTAACACAAAAGCTCCACAACAATAGCCCCTTCAGAGGGTTGAGTTCTTTTGCTATTAGAAGATTGCAAATATTGTCATCGGGTAAATGTAATAGCAAAAAAAATAAATTAAAGGACCATAGAATATGTTGTTTTTTTTTTTTTTTAACTTGGACTATATAACATATGTGCAAGTATATGTATTTTCCTAAGTCTGACGTGAGGACCAACGTGGGTCAGGTTCAGCCCCCAGTTGAAGAAACTTTCCAACAAATTCATGATATGCTTAAAGAAACCAACGCATGCAAAGGAGTCAACAAAAACATAGTTTATCATATAATTGGTTGTTGCTTTTTCCGCCGGCCAGGGTCAAGAAAGGGTAGGTTATTTTCAAACTAAAGCAAGGTGCCTGATTAAACACATCTTAAATTTAACAAATGAGTTTAAATTTATGAGTTTTAACCGGTTTAAAGTATAAAACTCTTATATGTTATAATCTAAAATAAAAGTATGTTATAATACTCTAAAATAATTGCATGCTATAGTGTTTAAACTTATTTTGTAATTGTAGACTCATTTATTAAACACCCTAATGTGTAAGCTATAGTATATAACACATCAACAGCCACTTATTATTATTTTTTGAATGGACATGAATATTCACTTATGATTGATTAGTATTGAATTTATATATGAACATTATAAATCTCTCCCAATTTTGACTCTTTAATTATAATATAAATCTCTCCACAATGAATGTTAATTTATTAATTAAATATGGTATCCATTTCATATTACTTCTACAATGAATGTAGTAATAATTAAATTAGGTAATATGAAATGGATACCGTATTTAATTAATAAAACTATTATGTATAGCTTATGAGATGTACTATCATATTTTAAAGTTAATAAGCAAAAGAAAGAAAGTGAACAAGAATATACGAATTAAAACTAACATTAAATAAATAGTTTAACCATAAAAGCTTCGGTATTCTGCCTTGTTTTAGCCTTTTCTTTAACGGAAATATTAATTAATAGCAGCCATTTGCCGCAGAAGAGTAAAAAAAAAAAAAAAGGAATAAACTAACATCCATTGATGATGTATACTCGGAAGGTAAAAACCTCCTAAACCTAAAAGTAGACTTTCTTGATATGTATATACACATACAAACTTGTTGATCACTTCTTATACATATGGATAAAGAAGTGAAAGTGACAAACCAATATTACAGCACATATATATTAAAATTTATATAGGAATTTGGCTGGACATGCCAATAAGACTGTTATTGAAAATAGATAGCATTTTCAATATATAATTTCCCCAAACACATAACTAATTATTTTGATTATGATGTTACTAATTATTTTGATTATGATGTTAAAATAAAGTGATTATTGAAAGGGAAAGACCACCAAATTGAATGCAAAGCCGCGGCACATGAGGGTTAGGGTAACAGAAAAGGGTCGGCTGACCTTTTGGGAAATTAACGAGAAAAATAAATACACGGATGATGTTATCGCCATATGTGGCAATTACCGGTATAAAAAAAAAGAAAAATCTTTTTCATGGTTAAAATCATACTATTCACAAAACTATGAGCCATAGTTTAGTATATAGTGACTAGAAACTACTGTTTTGTAAGTAACAAGGTTATAACCTTATAGTTTAAATAGCAGCATATAAAAAAATACATTTCCAAAAAATGGTGCAAAAAAAAAAAAACAATTATATTCATAATTAATCTACACTAAATAATAGCAAGATATATAAAATATGAATAAATTAAAAATAAAAAAATAAATGGCTAAACTTATTATTTAGCACGGTTGAAGTACAATAAATGACGTTGTCCTTGAAATTGATTTTGGCCCCCTCAAAATACTTAAATATTGTTTAGAAGAGTAGTTTAAACTAATAGTTTGAACTGTAAACAATATAAAGCTCTCACATGCTACAGTTAAAAATTATAATATAAAACTCTCAAATATTATTATTTTCAAACTTAAACTAATAGTTTAAACTATTCTCACAAATAGTATATTAATACGATGCAATAAGGTTAAGGTGGCCGGTTCTACAATGCGAGTACCACTAGACGGCTGTTAATGGTGTACTCCGAATAACAACGTACTATAGGCAGAGTCACATAAACAGCCAAACTAGAAAGAAAGAAAGAAAAAAAAAAAAACAAGCAAAAAATAGTAGATCAAAGCTCAAAGGGACATCAAAAATAGACTAAAGGTGGCCCTTATAGTGGAGGACCGTAAACAACGAAATAATGATCACATTAATTGTTCTAATAACTTGTTTTCCAATCAAATTCCAAATTGAGTGAATTATGTTACCGATGGGTGAGAGAACAAGAGCCAACAGAAAAGCCGCTTCTCTCTATACGTTTGTTTGGACTTGGAGATGAGCGGGTGGAAAAAGCCATTATTATTTAATCTATTGATGTTCTCTAGATTCTTCTTACATATAACGTGAAAAAGAAAAAGAAAAAAAGGGCACCGTCCATTACTCAGATACTAATTACTCTAATTGCAATTTGAAGTTAATTAATACAAATTAACATGCACTTCTCAATTGGTTAAAAAAAAAGAAATAAAAAAAACTAACGGCTAAGGTTTTTTGTTTTTTGATCTAAAAATATCGTTCAATAAAAGCACTTTAACAAAAATGAAGGACATCATTATATTCATGTACGTACGAAATAAGCAACAACAGTAAAACACAAAAATTTAAGTGATAAAAAATAAAATATATTTATTAATTTAAATTTCGTAAATATTAAGAACTTAAATTTGCTTCTTCTTTTTTTTTTATCTATTTAGTTTTTTTAATATTTAAATTATAAACTTATTTAATTTAATATTACTCTTATAAACTTTATAAATTTATTTTTTTATTTTTATGAAAAAGCTATGTCATATATTCTCTATTTTATTATTCTCTAAACTAAACCTCTTTCTTTAATGGGTATTTTGGCCCATTGATAGTATATGTTTTTAAATTAAAATAACTTTTTTTTACTCCAGTTTTTATGGCTAAAAAACAACCACTTATCAGTAGGTTATATTTTCAATACTTGCCAAAAATATTACACTAAACTAATTAAATATGACTAATATAGGCGTAAGTGTTACAATTTATACTTTTTATATTATTTATTTATTTTTGTAAGAATACTAATGAAAGATACATCGTTTATTCATCCAGATACAACTGTTGGTATATGTTTTAAATTCGTCAAATCTCAATTTTTTTTTCTACATATACAATTGTTGAAAGAGAAGTACCTATTGTTGGGTATTTTTTTCCACAAGAGATTATTATTATTATTTTTTGCTTTTTTAGATAACAAAGGATGATATAAGGAAGTATCTAGCATCATTAGTTATTCAAAAAAAAAAAAAAACACTGATCTTTCTCCTCGCTAATGGTGCCTGTTTAATTGGGCATTATGTAAAACTAGCAAGGACCACACAAGAACAAAAGCTTTTTTGATATTGTCCAATAAAAGAAAAGAGCTTCATTCTTATAATAGTGCATGTTTTTGAATTGGTTTAATCTTCTTAAAATCATATAAATATATATATATATATATATCCAAAATTGATAGAATTTGATACAGTTTAACCTTAAAAAAAAAAACAGAGAAAAAAAATTGGATGCTCACCGAAGAACGTGGCAAAAATATGGGTTGTGAAGAACACGTTGATTAATTGCCAAACTGGCCCTCTGTCTCACTTGGGAGACCATATTTAGCTAGCAAGAGACTTGACAAGACTTCACGCACTTCACTCTGGTGACTGTGTCAGATCTATCTCTCTCTCTCCTCTCCCTTTCTCTCTCTTCGTATGTCAGTTTGTCAACTAGAATGCCTCGTCGGATTTTTGACATTTAGCGAAGTGTGGTTGAAAATTTGCCTAGGCCCCACTTGCCAAACTAGCAAAAAAAAAAAAAAAAAAAAAAAGCAGAAATTGAGTTGAGAAAAGCAGACATTTAGCGAAGTGTGGTTGAGAAACGTATTACAAATTAGAATTCAAGGATTCAACAATCAGTACTACTCCAACAACAAAACTGAGTTTTGATTCCTTACAGAGGATTCCCAATAGTTAATTCATCATCAACTCCAAAAGAAATAAAAAATAAAAATCTTAAAAAATATTTCCATTATTTTGGAGAGCATTATTTTAACTTTCCCTTGTGGACTTGGATTTGCGTAGGATCCAAGTCCTTTCCCATTCATTCTTGGTCTTTTTTTTTTTTTTCACTTTTTATCTTCTCGTCACCAAAAACTTTGCCCACTTTCTTGTAAAATACAGAGAAAAGAGAAAGAAAAAAGGGCCGAGTTATTTGCAGGATTTGAAGGTTAATATCTTTTTCTTGGGATAAATTCCTTTCTTATGATTTGTCATTGCTCATGGGAATTGGAGAGTTTATCTGATCTGGGCTTTATCAGATTCTGCTTGTCTCTGCATATTCTTAAATTTTTAGAGGTGGGGTTTCTGACGCTTGATGTTATCTATCATCTCTTGCTTCATTTCCTTTCTTATCATCAATTTACACAGCATATCCAGAAATTTATTTAGTTGGAAGATTCCTCTCTTACTTTTATTTATTTATTTATTCTTTTTTTGTGATATTATTTATCATGAAGGTAGGTGGAGGTGCTGTTCTTGCAAATAATTGTGAGCTGATGATATATGAATTATGCTAAAACCTGTTTTAGTTATTGAAGGAGACAAGTAAAGTAGTTTTCAATAAGCTTATTGATAATTGCCCCCACCATATTGGAATCTTTGGTTGAAGCAGTTTTTGTTGTTTGTATCTGGGTTGGGTGATTGAAAGAATTCTGTAAATTTTGTATTTGCTTCTGAAAATTCGGTTTTTGAGGATAAAGATGACTTATTGAATCGAACTCAGACGCCCTTTTGATCAAATTGAGGTTTACCTTTGGTATAATATGTATCTTCCTCTTTAATTTCTTCCTTTCTGATTTCTGTTTTTCTCTTATTTGTTACTCTTATCGGTTGATGAACTTTTCGGCTAAGTGTTATGTAATGCTCTTGAAGAGTTTAGAATGTTTCAATGCACAAGAAGTTTAAGCACTATTTATGGGTTGAAATGACTTGGATTGCAGGAAGAAGTTTGCTGGCCGACGGGCGAATAAAATCTTGCATTGATGGGTTGGCTAACTAAGATTCTTAAAGGTTCTAGCCACAGAACCTCACACGGGCAATATCATGGAAGATACGGAGAGGACGTATATTGGAACGAGCCTCGGCATTCAGTGGTATTTGCTATTTTCTTTCTTTTACTGTCTCTTCTTCTTGTTCCTGCTCATTTACATCCTTTGGTTTTGCCATTTTCTCTTAGTATTAGTGGCTTGACAGAAGAATACTAATTACTAGTTAATTCATGATAAACAGGGGTGATGATCTTAAGCCAACATTCCTGAATCGTAATTGTGCTGACATCTCAAGTTAATTGTGCTAATTTGTTTTGTGGTGAACTGTGATGCAGGATAATTTGTCAGATTTCGATAAAGACGAAATCGAGTGCGCGATTGCACTTTCCCTTTCGGAAGCAGACCAAAAAGGCAAAAAGGTCGTTGGTAAGTTGTTGGCTTTGTATATCATTATGCTCAAAATGGGGCAATACAAACTGGTAAAATAGTATTTGTCAATTTGTTTAGCTTGCAGAAATTAGAAAAATGATGTCTTGAGAGTTCTCGAAATGAAATAGTATCTATTGTTATAGTAGCTAGCTACTGAAAATCTTATAAAAAATGGCTTCTTTTGAGCCTAAATCAATAGCGTGACTACCTTTAAGACTAAATTACTGGTGTATTATAGAGAGACTTTCTGAAGTTTTCATAACCTTTATTTAGAGTTACATAGTTGAATAGAAGTTGACATGGAGGCTAGTCTTTTGATTTTTCTTAATCACATTTGTAGATCATGAATCGGAACCTGAATCTGAGTCGGAACCTGATGAATGCATCGCTGATATTGAATCGGAGGAGGATGAGCAGCCGGTTAAAGTTGAGACAGAGAAAGATGAGCAACTTTCAAAAGCTCAATTAGAGGACGATGAACAGCTTGCCAGGGCTATTCAAGAAAGCCTGAGCATGGATTCTCCTCCTCGTTATGATCACGGCGGCTTATTTCAGCCTTATCCATTTATGTTTCCATCTGGATACAGGTAAACACAGTAACCACACCATTATATACCAATGTCTTCAAGTCCTCAATGTGTCCAAAATTATTTTGAAAATAATGTTGTCATCCTGCTTAATTTCATACTTAGAAGGTTGCATTAGAATTTATTCAAGCTGAAAAATGAATTTGTTTTGAAAGGAGACCTTTGTTTAAGCTGCAAAATAGTCCCATTTGCAAATTATGTTAGTCCTTTTGTTTATAATTGGGTTACTAAATTTCAATGGGGCATAAAAAATATTGCCATGCAGGATTTGTGCTGGCTGCAAAGCTGAGATTGGCCACGGACGATTTTTGAGTTGCATGAATGCCGTTTGGCATCCCGAATGTTTTCGTTGCCACGCCTGCAATCTTCCCATCACCGATTATGAGGTTGGAATAAATTCAATTTTCACTTTGAATCAGTTGATGAAGTGCTTCAAGTCCCTGGTAAACTTTCCTTTTATATCGGTGGTTGCATAACTCTAGTCCCTCTTTCTTGTAACAGTTTTCCATGTCTGGAAATCGTCCTTACCACAAATCCTGTTACAAGGAGCAGCATCACCCGAGATGCGATGTTTGCAGTAACTTTGTAAGCTTCCTTTCCATCTCAGTCCTCCAACTTTTGTAGAGTCAAGCTCTTTTTGGTGCTTTGTTCTAATGACTAATCTTTTTTTCAGATCCCAACTAATTCAGCAGGCTTGATTGAGTATAGGGCACATCCCTTCTGGCGACAAAAGTACTGCCCGTCTCATGAACGTGATGGGACGCCTCGGTGTTGTAGCTGCGAAAGAATGGAGGTAAGTTGATATTAAAGGAAAGCATAAAATTTCTTGCTTTTCAAACTTCTTGTTGACAAATAGTAATAATTTACCTGCCAATCAATGCAGCCAAGGGACACAAGATATTTGCTACTAGATGACGGTCGGAAGCTATGCTTGGAGTGTCTAGATTCTTCTATTATGGATACTCATGAATGCCAACCACTTTACCTTGAAATACAAGAGTTCTATGAAGGTCTAAACATGAAAATTGGGCAGCAAATTCCAATGCTCTTGGTTGAGAGACAAGCACTAAATGAGGCCATGGAAGGAGAAAAGAATGTAAATCTCAAAATTCTTTGGACATGTCTACTTAAATAAATAAATAAATAAATATATATATATATATATATTGGATTCAAATTTTCACTCTCATTTGTGAACAGGGCCATCATCACTTGCCAGAGACCAGAGGACTTTGCTTGTCAGAAGAACAAACTGTTACCACTGTAAGAAATTCATTTTTCCCTTCTAAAGTTTGACCCTTGAAACGTCATTTTATTTGAAAAACACAAAAGGGTATTTGGTTAAAAATTTTATGTAAATTTGTTACCATGTAAACAGATATTAAGGAGGCCAAGGATAGGAGCAGGATACAGGATCATAGACATGATAACAGAACCTTATAGGCTGATCCGTAAATGTGAAGTCACAGCAATTCTTGTTTTGTATGGCCTGCCTAGGTATTGTCTTTCACCTTCCATTATTAGAAAACATAAAAACATGTTTCAAAACTTCTAAGTTATAGCGCCTGAAAAATGTTCACAGGCTGTTGACAGGGTCAATTCTTGCCCATGAGATGATGCATGCATGGCTTAGACTCAAAGGTACAGTATTTGAATGCATTTTTCTTGCTTGCTTGCAATGCTAAACGGCACCAGTGGTGTTGAGAATTGCACATTAATAGAAGGTGCATTCCACAATATGAAGCCCATAGATGGGGCTTACCTTTTATTAGTTGTGGTGCTTAGCACCATGGTGCCGCCAAGTATTTTTTGCATTAGTGGGGCATTGATGGTCCAAGTTGGCAATTTCAGACACCACTACTGAGTGGGTCCTAAATGTGGACCCTATATTTGTGATCTATCCATATTGAGCAGTGGCTATCTTTTTTTCGCCTTACTAATGGTGTGTTTTGACAGGTTATCCCAATCTTAGTCCAGAGGTTGAGGAAGGTATCTGCCAAGTGTTGGCACACATGTGGTTGGACTCCGAGATATATTCTGGATCCGTAAGCGATATTCCCTCATCGTCCTCCTCTTCATCCTCGTCCTCGCCTGCTTCTACATCCTCCAAGAAGGGGAAACGATCCGACTTCGAGAAGCAACTTGGTGAGTTTTTCAAACACCAAATTGAGTCGGATTCGTCCTCGGCTTATGGAGAAGGATTCAGGAAAGGAAACCGGGCAGTGCTCAAGTATGGTCTGAGGAGCACACTTGACCATATTAGGCTGACAGGAAGCTTTCCATATTGACTTGCACGGAGACATTGAAATATATCCATATGTATAATCAGTTTGCCTTCTCAAGGAAATAGTACTTTTGGCCTTATAGTATTAGTGGCATAGGACAATAAATCCATTAAAAAAAAAAATAATACCCCATAAGATAAAATAAACGTCGGAAATGGTTGCTTCTATAAGAATCCCTGTAATGTTATAAACTGTTTGCACCACATATTATACTCACATAATAATTTCAAGTTGTTGAGGAAAAAGAAATTGTATAAAGTATATATAAATATGAAATGAGAAGCAGTGACATATTTTGAAACTCAATTTTCTTGGATTGGTTTTTACCTTTGAGCATATCATTTGCTTTAGTTATCTACATTGGACGAAAATATGCATTTAATTTTATATCTTTGTTTTGTTATGAGCAAGTGCAAACATATGTTATTTGGTTTCCTGTTTATTTTTACATTGAACAAGTTTCTTTTTTCATAGTAACCATGTTATTACATAAATATTCATTTTTATAATGAACATATTATGCCCATACTCAAAATGTTATTAGAAATGAAAGTTTTATTTCTGTGTTAGCCTTAGGCTAAATTACACAGTGAAAAGTTTTTAATTTATTATTATGATAATGACATCATCTTTTTTATAATAAAAACAATTATGTAAAAATGAACCTGATCATTGTCATAAAGAAAGTCTAGTATAAACAAATCAATATGAAACAAATATATAAAACAAGTATAATTGATGTATACATAATAATGCACATAATCATGATGAAATCGTTTTTGCCGTGAAAAAGTTGCAGTAATATTACTTTGACACTAGACAATAAGAAGAGAAATTGTAGAGTAATAATCAATAGTGAACCATTTATATATACATTATCATAATGATCTATTGAGATAATGTTAGTAGAAAACGTATAACACTATAAAAATTTACCCATTCAAACATCATCATAATGAACATGTCACTAGCATAAAGAAAGGTGGAAACAATTCTCACAATGAATAGATCATTATAATGAGCAATGAATCTAAAATTGTGTATCACTATAACAACGTACTCATATATGCATTATCATGAAGAATAGATAATTACCAGAGTAAAAATCATTTACTAACCCATTAATGTGTAAACCCTCATGAAGTTGAAAATTAGCATATCTATATCAAATATAATAAATATGACGAATTAAACGTGAGAGAGCTTTAATTTGTGTCCTTTTTTTTCTCATTTGTAGCCATTATTTGTGTTTTTTAAGAAGAAAATGAAGGTCTCATTTATTTTATTAATGGAGCATTTGACCTTCGTACTCAAAAAAGTAAACAATAAACATTGAATATTTTGCGCTTGATTCTCTTTATTATATTTCCTGTTTTAAATATTAATTATAATATTTTGTTTTATTGCCTAAGGTTATAATAGTCTTTAAAGATATTTGTCAGAGTTTTGCAATTAAAAGAATTAGGAGGCCATTTGTAATTAAGACAATTAGTTGACAGTTTTAGGTAGGGGTGAACGAAGGGCGGTTTGATGGTTTTTGGGTGGGTGCGGCGTGGTTTTTTTGGATGACAGGTTGGCTATTAACCAACCCGCAAACCACCCACCACATGGCGGGTGGTTTCGATTTGGTTTTGGGTGGTTGCGGGCGGGTGCGGGCGGGTTGAGACGGTTTAGACCTATGCTATTGCCTAATGTAATTTTTTGGACCTTTTTTTAGAAAGTGAAGAAAATTTGTAGAAAATATAAGATGATAATACATAAAGCATTCCCAACAAGTTTGATGCTTAAAGACAGTGACCATATTCAAAAGTATAAATTAAAAAACATAATCATTCACTGCAACAAGAAACATCAACTACAGATGAAGTGATGAACAAAGTCAAGAGTCTATAAAGATTAAAGCCTATTCAGTGGGTTCGAAAATAATAGAATGCTACAAATGAAATGATGAACAAAGTCAAGTGTTCTTTTTCTTTTAGGGCTTTCTCTACTAACTTACTTGATTTAAATTTTGATCACTTCACAAAATAATAGGAGAATTTCCAGCTTCCAATATGTCAAGAGGCAGCCGAGCCCGTGCTTAGAGTATTGGATTGTTCAATCATCTCTAAAATAAGAACAAAGTCAAATAAATGATAAGTTTTTTTTAAAAATATATAGGCAGACGGATGCGGGTTGAACCCGTCCTCAAAAACATAGGTTCAACCTGCCCATCAGTGAGTTGCTAACGTAAACTTGCTTTTTACAAAATGAGCAGGTGCGGGCGGTTGACGGGTGCGAGTGGTTTTTGTACCGCCCTAGTTTCAAGTTCAAGATGTAAATGAGTAATTTTTACTTATCAGAATTCCCCCAAGTCAAATGCGTTGACGTCAGGCCAGGCCCATTAACCCTGTTTGGGCCTAATGCCCACGTTATAGTCTCACTAACCTAGTACCATGCAAAAGGCTTCTCAAAACGGGGGAAAAAAAAATCGTCGTTCATGGCTATGACCACTGAGCATTACTTCCCATATTCCATACACAACAAATCTCGTCTCCTCGTTTCAGCTTCAACCTAGTTTCTATCCGAAATCCCAGATTTGTTTTTCGTTTAAAATGGCTGCTAACGACAGCTAGAACCTCTCAAACCAGCCATAAGAGCTAAGTGCCCTTTTCTATGTTCTTTGCACAGCAAATGTTTGATGTTTTGTCTAGTAGACTTTATTTACGTATTTCCAAATGCATTTTAACAAGCAACCACTTCGCAGAATAGGCCTGATCAAAAGCTTAACTCAACAAACGCGCTTCTACGCTCGTGACCCTTTTCCGAATAAGGTCTCACACTACCTCTACCGTGCCAAACTCATCGACTCAATCCGTCTCGCTCTCCGCTCTACTACCACCCCGCCGTCAAGCTCGCTTTCCGCCATATTAAGCAACCGCCTGCTCGACTCTTTTGTTGTCACTCATGCGATACGATCGGCTCCATCCACGGACTCCGCTCTTTTTCTTGTTGAAGCTCTGGAGACGGTCCCGCAGTTTTCGCATAACCAGAACACCCTGCATTCGTTGGCCATGGTCCTTGCCAGGTCCCGCAGGAGCGGGGAACTCAAGTCCCTGATTAATGCCGTCAATGCCGGAAGGTTTGGCAACGTGCGTGTCAGCTTCATGAATCTCATGCAGTGGCATGCTGCAGCTGGAGACCTCGAGTCGGTTCTGCAGGCGTGGGGCGAGTATCGGAATGCAAGCGATCGAGTATGCACTGAGTCGTATAACGTTGTCATGCGTCTCTATGCGCAAATGGGCAATGATTCGGAGGCCGTCCAGATTTTTTGTAGGATGATTGATGAAGGAGCAATTCCAAATTGCAGAACCTACACAATAATGATCGAGCACCTTGTGAATTCGGGGAAGTTGAATTCGGCTATGGAGGTTTTCGGTATTTTGCCATTGATGAGGATCAAGCACACTTTGAACCAGTACTCTCTTTTAGTGGAAGGGTTTACTGGCGTCGAACAGTTTGACAAAGCCAAGACTTTGCTTGAGGAAATGAAGGTTGATGGAATATTGCCGGGTGGTGCAATGCGTTTGTCGTTGGAACGGATGAAGGAGGCTGGATTTGTCGAGGAGACTCTGGAATTTCTTGAGGAATTGCGGCTCGACAAGCGAATCAGGTCCGTAGAGTATAGTGGTGATAGTAGCGATGACGATGACGACAACGGCGACAATTCTGAGGATGTAGGTGATGGTGCTGGGGTTAAGTTGAAGCCTTGGTTAGATCCGAGAGCTTTGGCGACTGCCTTGCAAAAATGGAGCCCGAAGGAGGTATCAGCATTAGAAGGTGCAAAATTTGTGTGGACAAGTCGGTTGTTTTGTAAGATTCTTAGGAATTTCAACTCACCAGAAACGGCCTGGAAGTTCTTCTGTTGGGCTGCTTGTCAACCAGGATTTATTCATGACATTTACACAGTGCAAAGGACAATGGCCCTTTTAGCTCGCCACGGGCATGTTGAATTGGTCGACAAACTCATGTCCAAAATAAAAAATGAAGGCATGAGAGTGCCCTTCTGCACAATCAGGCTGATCATCGACTTCTACGGTGTCTCAAAGAACGCTGATGCTGCTCTGAAGGTCTTTCATGATCATAGAGATCTATGCGGTACCATTTCGAATTTCAACATGATGCTTTTGTACTCGTCTCTTTTGCGGACATTGACCAAGTGTGGGAGGAATTCGGAGGCAATGGACAAACTGGAGGAGATGATTTTGCAAGGGATATGTCCCGATATTCAGGTGTTTTCAGGGTTGATGCATCATTTCACGCTAAGCGGGGACATTAAAACGGTGCAGAGGCTCTTTGGAATGGTTAGGCAGAGTGGAGTTGAGCCAGATGCTTATATGTTTAAAGTACTAATCCAAGCTTATTGCAAGTGCGAAAGAGCTGCTCTTGCTTGGAGAGTTTTCGAAGACTTGAGGAACTTAAACTTGTTGCCAGATGCTGCCACAAAGGAGCTGCTTGTGAAGAGTCTTTGGAAGGAAGGAAAGCGAAGAGAGGCTGCTGCTGTGCAAGAGAGCTGCGAGGAGGTAAGTGATGTCCTTCCTCTCCGGTTGCGCGGCCACATATGGACGGTGAGCTCGGCAGATCTCACCAAAGTCTTCAATATTTATTCCACCAGCTTTAAATCAACTGCTGAATAGAGCTTCGAGCGGATTAAGTGACACAAGCAATTATCTCATTCGAACCAACTTGAGAAAAACTTTGGATTCAAATATTACTTGTACGTCTACCTTTTTATTATTTTTTTAAAATTTTTCAATGCAATGAAAAATTTTTGCTTTAAAGAGAAAGGAAATGAGTTGTCTTGTTATGTGTTTCAGGCATTTTACTCTGTTATCCTATCGTGTTGAATGCAACTGAAATGAAGTTTCTATGTGATTTAAAGTTACGTTAATAATGTACCATAGGATGGCTTGGTTATCAACGGATTTTGGGATCAAATAGTAACTCTGTATTATGGGCATGTGTTATTTCACATTAATAGGAGGGAAAACATTCTATCTAATTATGTGTTTACTGATTATGTTAGAGATAGTAATTGTATGGGCCCACACAATGGGGAAAAAAACCCTACTTGGCATGTTTCCCAGTTAATAGTTAATAGGAATGAAAATGAATACCAAATTTACTCGTATACTCCTGTCAAGTTTTGAAAATAACACTGAATCCTCCCATGTGTCTCACTCTCACCTTTTTTTATTATGTAAAACAACATTTTAGTGGTTATATTGATAGGCTTCCTATTCCTAAATTTGGTGAACAATAGAAATTGATACGAACTATTTCTTGTTGCACTTTCTATTAGATAAATAAACACTAGAAAGAGATTAATGATCACCGTTCTTATTCTTTTATTTTTCCATCCATAAGCCACTTTTGAACCCGATTTCATTTTGGCTGCTGATCATCAGTTTGACCTTTTGTTATGGAATAACTCATTTGTCAAGTTGCATTTGTCTTAAAATTTTTTAGTACCTACAGACTACAAAATATTGGATTTATTGAAAAGTCTTTGAACGCCTGCACTAGAGTTTTTGGTGGAAAGTTTCACATCCTTGCTTCTGACAACTCTTTGGCATCTTCTATGTTGGATATTATATTTTAGAACCAAGTTTCATAACAATCAGAATATGCTTAAAAATCATGTGGAAATATTCTCAGGAATATTGACTTTGTATCAACAATAAATATGGCATCTTCTTGGTTCTTGCCGTCCCTACTTTGATTTTAGTTGAAGTAAACTAATCCAATGACTTTGAAATATTCTTTGCAATACAACAAATCAGAAAGTATTTATTAGTCTTGGCACATTTGGTTCTGTTTTTGAATGTGAACTCAATCAGCAGACATGACGTATGAAGAAACTACCCCACATTTTTAACTTGATTTCTTTAAAAGGTGGAGCTGAACACTAGGAGAGAATCATATCAAGAGAACAGAGAAAGAGACAAAAAATCACCTTTCTCTCAAAAGTTCCCAAGTTTATATGAAAACAAAGCCTCTTACAATGCTTTCGTTTTTTTCTTCAACTCTAAGTGAGAATCTTGAGTTTGGCTTTCCTTCACTGAGTTTATATGACATAAGTAGTATTTCATAGCCTAAACATCCAATCTCACGCCAAAATGGAAATATCTTTCCTCTTCACATGTACTATTTGTCTTCTACCTCTTTTCTTCATCGCCCGAATCTCAGCTCAGTCGCCATCCACACCCACCACAGGCACAAACTTATCATGTTCTGCTAGCCCACATGCCTCGTGCAATACCTATGTTGCATACTTCGCTCAGTCTCCGGATTTTATGGATCTGAAAAGCATATCTGATCTATTTGGTGTCGAGAGTTCATCAATTGCAGAAGCTAGTAATTTGGTTTCTGAGATAACCAAGTTGATTCAAGGCCAACTCTTGCTAGTACCTGTCATCTGCAGCTGCAATGGAAGCCACTATTTTGCCAACATCAGCTATGAAATGAAGAAGGGTGATAGCTATTTCATAGTTTCAAGATACTCCTTTGAGAATCTCACTAATTGGCAAGTTGTGTTGGTTACCAATCCCGGTTTGAACCCAAACCTCTTGAAGATTGGCACCAAAGTAATATTTCCATTGTTCTGCGGGTGCCCTTCAAAATCCCATTTGGAAAACGGTATTAAGTATCTCATAACTTACATTTGGCAGCCAAGGGACAACATCGTTCGAGTTAGCACCAAGTTTAATGCCTCAGAAGTTGACATCATAACTGAGAATAACTACCGAAACTTCACTGATGCTGTGGGGTCTCCGGTGCTCATCCCCGTGTCGCGGATGCCAGCCCTCTCCCAATCTCAGCCCAGCCACAAACAAAACCTGTTCAAACATCGGTGTATTCTCATTGTGGTTACAAGCTCTGCAGGTGCCCTTCTTGCTTTGTTCTTGGCAACTTTTCTTGTTTACACTCTTGGCTTGTATGAGAAAAAGAAGCTTTTCAACCGCAATGATTCCTCTCTGAAGTCCAGTGATCTAGCCAAAATGAAGAAGCTTTCTGAGACCGAAAATTTGGAGCTTCATGCCAAACAGGACAAGCTTCTTCCAGGGGTCTCAGGCTATCTAGGGAAGCCAATAGTGTACGATATCCAAACAATTATGGAGGCCACAATGAATCTCAACGAACTCTGCAGGGTCGGAGAATCGGTATACAAGGTCATGATTGATGGCAAAGTTTTAGCAGTGAAGAAAGCCAAAGATGACATCGAGGAGGAACTAAAGATTCTACAGAAAGTAAACCACAGAAATCTAGTGAATTTGCTTGGAATCTCTTCGAACAGCAAAGGAAACTTCTTCTTGGTATATGAATATGCTGAAAACGGTTCACTAGACAAATGGTTACACTCCAAATCTCCAACTTCTTCAGGCTCCATGGGATTCCTGAGCTGGAATCAAAGACTTCAAATTGCGCTAGACATTGCGAATGGCCTTCAGTACATGCATGAACACATTCAGCCCAGCGTAGTTCACAGGGATATCGGAACAGGCAACATACTTCTTGACGCAAGGTTCAAGGCCAAGATAGCCAATTTCTCCATGGCAAGGACCGCGGCTAACCCCACGATGCCTAAAGTCGATGTTTTCGCTTTCGGGGTTGTGCTGTTGGAGCTGCTCTCAGGTCGGAAAGCAATGGTGACAAAAGAGAATAGTGGTGAGATTGTGATGCTGTGGAAAGAGGCTAGAGAGGCTTTGGAAGGTGAAGAAGAGAAAAGAGGCGAGAAAGTGAGGGAATGGATGGATCCGAAGCTGGAGAATTTGTACCCCATTGATGGGGCTTTGAGCTTGATAACATTGGCAAATGCTTGTACTGAGGAAAGGTCATCAGAGAGGCCAAGCATGGGGGAAGTTGTGTTTAGCCTGTCTCTGATAACTCAGTCGTTTTGTGAGACATTGATGGAAGCGTCATGGACTTGCACGTTAGAAGCAGAGGAAGTTGTCCAAATTACTAGTCCAATTATAGCTCGCTAATTGAGTTTTGTAAATGTCAAAGTACATCTTCTAGTCCAATTACATTTGTTCTTGATCAAAATATCTCGCAATAAAATTTCAAAAAAGAAAAAAATTGTAACAAGAAAGAAATTCATCTGCAGTTCTATTGTGCTGAATTATGGCAATTCAGTGTAGAGTTTGCTTACTATTATAGTCGAGTATTTTTCACACTGTTGTTTTTGAACTTTTTGCGATCGTAAGACTACTTTTTGAAACTTTTAAACTTGGAAAATTGCGATAGAACTTTATTAAAAGTGTTGCCGAGGATGCTCACATAACAACTGTTGTTAAAACTTTAACGTTTGTTTGGCATCTTTAAAATAGCTACAGTAAAAAGTAAAAAAATTTTATAATGTAAAACATTTATATGTTATAGTTTTTAAACCAATATTTTTAATTTAAATCGTCCTCCTTAACATCCTTTTACGATGGAAATGTGATCTTTTACATATTAGATGAGTTCGTTTGAAGGAATACAGGTGGTTCTTTCCAAAATTTCACAAGAAGCCTTCTGAAATGATTTATTAAATTGAAGGAATTGTTTGTCACAATTTAAAATTTATGGGGCAACTTATATACAAAATTCAGGGACAAAACGCCAAAAACCCATTAATGCTAAAGGCATCAACGTCATCCGGCCGGCCATCTATTAATTAAAAGAGATGTTTAGTTTTCTTTTTAAACTTATTGCTTTCTGCTTCAATTTTTTATTCTGAAAATTCATTGAGTGACGGCTGAATTGATGATTACGCTGCTGGTCGCTCTAGTTTATTATCATTATTGCTATTATTTTATTGTTGGCGTTCTACTGTTTTTCTTTTTCTCGCGGGAAAGCGTCTTTGTCCGGTTAATTTTTGGTTTTGATTCGACATCGTTTCATAGTTTACTGTCTTTTTCCGGTTGATTCGTTTTCGTGCTTATTGTCGTTTTTAATGTTGATGCCCTCTTTGTATGCAAATGTTGCTTACTATGTTTGCAAGCCTTTTCCATACTTCAATCGTTTCTTGTTTACAATGTTGCCGCAAAAGAATAATAAATTGCAAGAAAAAGGACAAAATGAATTTGGTATCTTTTTTTCTTTTTTTGGTGATTTGAAAATGTTTCTCCACGTTTTAAGGCACGAAAATGGAAACATTTTCTAAATAGCGTTTGGTTATTAAGTGCTTCGAAAATACGAAAAGAGAAAATGAGAATGATTTTTGTGGAGGCAATGAAAATATTTTTGTTTCCTCGTTTCTGTTATTTTCTATGACATATCACTTAATAGTACACTTTTTGATATAACATACACAGCCAATTTCAGTGTTTTTCTTATACTTAAAATAATCTCTAAAAAAATAGCCAAAGGTAATTTCAGAAACAATCCTAATACTATTCCACAAAAATTTATCATTTCCATCCTTGTACCCAAAACAAAAACATTAAAAACTTAAACAATACCGGATGTTTAAGAAATAAAAGATATAAATACATAGAAAAGATAAAAGAGAAAGAAAGAAATAAGAAAGACCGGATGTTTAGTTTCAACTTAAACAATATAAAAAACTTATATGCTATAATGTAAAGCAAAAGTATGTTACAGTGTAAAACTTTTACATTCTACATATTTCAGCTCAAACTCTCAATTTAAACTCGCTTTCCAAACATGCTAGTAATAATTGTACCGGTGGTTTAGTTCAAAATTACTTTAGTTTAATATATGACCCAAAATATAATCTGCCTTGGCTGGAATTTTGTTCTTATCTTCAAATTTTAGATAGGTATTAGGGATAGTATCTTTAATAATAGTTTTTGACTTTATCCGTATTTATTTTTATAATAGAGATACTTTCATTTAAGTTTTGGATAAGTTGTCCGGTTTGTGTTTTGTAATGTGTCTTTATGTTGAGCCCCGCTTGTCATGTTCTATACTAGTGAATCTTTTTTGTTTTCCTAGCCTGTAGATGTAGTGACACTATCGAACTACATTAAATCTTTGTTATTTTTTTCTTCTTTATTTTATTTTCCTGTTTAATCTTCTATAATGATGGGCTTTTGAGTTTCTTAGCTGCAAAGCCAAATGAAGTTAAATGCACTTTTTTTAAGAGTGAACGAGACAAATAACCTAATTATATTTATTGAATTAAAATATAACTTCAGTTTATAAATATTTTACATAAGTATTATATGATTAAAATAATTATTATATAATTATATAGTATAAAAAAGATTCCATTAAAATAATTACTCCGTAATTAAAATATTTTAAGATATTTTGAATATTATGTTGAATTTTAATTTCATTTCCTACATTGTAACTTTTTATTTTTCCAATTGATGCTTTTTCAAAGAAAAAAAAAAAAGATGTCGTTTTCTAGTTTATTTTGTTTACTTAGTTTATTGTCGTTTGTCGTTGTTGATATCGTTTCTAGGACCATTGATTTTTTGTCTTTTCATTTTGGTGTCCTTTTTAATGATACTGTCGTTTTTTCAGTTTTGTCTTATCGTATTTATATAGATGCCTTTTTCAAGTTCCGGGCGTTTTATATATCATGGCGTGCTAATGATTTGTGCTTTTCCCAGTTTTATATATTGTCGTTTCTTATGTTGGCCGGTTCATAACGTAAACAATAAACAAGACAATGCTAGCGATGAAATCAGTACCAAATAACTTATTTACAGCAACCAAATTAAGACGCAAGCCAAATTCTTTAATCTCATCAAATATCCAAACACAGGATGGGAAAAAAATGGATAAGTCAAAGGAATATTGCTTTTTTACGTGTTAATAATTGACCTGAACCTGCAGGATATCATTAACGATCGATAAATATCTTACTGGGAATAATTAATATATCACGGCAAAATTAAAGTCCATGGACGGCCATAAATTTATCATTTTCACGTAGGATTTTAATGACATGCTCCCTCTTCTATAGACAAAGTATTTTTTTTCCCACTAAAAAAAATGTTTTTTTTTTTTTTTTTAGGGGAGAAGTATTTTTGGCTGAATCTGCCAACACAAACAATTGCAGCCAATAATAATAATAATAATAAATTGGAGAAATGGTTTTCATTGTTAATGAATATCAATGGATTGCTTAAAAGTTCAAACATGCATTTTTTTTTGGGTTGTAATGCATAAACTACCCTAAAGCACCAAAAATCATTGTCTTCTATTGTGGAACATGTACATATGGAAAACAAAATGAGAAAAAAAAAAAAAAAAACTTATCGACATGTGTCGTATGAACATGGAGATTGGCTCTTGGGAATTTCAACTATGATGTTATTGTTAGGCCTAAAGAAATCATCTATTTTGTGATAATACTGAAGATGGAATAGACACTAAAAATTCCATGTTTAAACAATCAAATAGCATTTCAAAAATTTTTCTTTTTCCCCTATAAATAAAGGGAATAATAGAGCAATGATCCGTCACACCTGCATTAGTGTTTGTCATCAAAACCTTAATTGGTCTTCCAAGCTTACATCATTAATGGCACTATCCTTCTTCCCAAAACATGCATTTTTTTTTTCCTACTTCTTGCCTTTATCACCCAAATTTCAGCTCAGTCGCCACCCGCCAAAGGCTCAAACTTTTCATGCGCCTCTTCAATCTTGCCCGTCTCATGCCGGACTTACGTCACTTACTTTGCTCAGTCTCCAGATTTCATGGACCTTAAAAACATTTTTGGTGCCACGAGTTCATCAATAGCAAAAGCAAGCAACATTCTAATTTCCGAGTCTATCCTGTTGACTCCTGGCCAACTCTTGTTGGTACCTCTCACTTGCACTTGCAATGGAAGCCAATATTTTGCAAATATTAGCCATACCATCAAGAAGGGAGATAGCTATTACCTCGTTTCAACCCACGCATTTGAGAATCTCACTAATTGGCATGTTGTGCAAGACTCAAACCCCACTTTGAATCCACACCGATTGAATATTGACACCAAAGTTATTTTTTAAATTGTTTTGTGGATGCCCTTCAAAATCCCATTTGCAAAATGGCACTAAACATCTCATTACATGCGTGTGGCAACCAAGTGACGACAAACTTCAAGTTGCCCTCAAGTTTGGCGCGTTGGAACTTGACATCATGACCGAAAATGACTACCGAGATTTCGCCGCCGCAGTGGGGTCCCCGGTGCTGATCCCTGTGCGCCACGGTAACGACTCCCATTCCCAAGAAACGAGTTCAAAGATCGGTGGATCTTCTTTGTTGTACGGCTAAGCTGCTTGTTTTTTAAGAAAGAAAGAAAGATTGCATCTTGATGGATTGGCTTTATGCAACTCTGGCTTAATAGAAATTGAGATGATTTGCGGCGATTATTATTTTTCTCTAATAGGAAGTTCTTCAAACACAAAATGCATCAGCTAGGCCAATTCAGTAAGAACATTTTTATTACCAGCCAGCAATACTAATTCTTCAGCAAACGGATAGGGAAAAAAAAAAAAAAAAACTAATAGTTACATTATAGCCTGAATATATCAAGGAATGATGAAAATGTTGTATATACAAAGAGCTAGCATCCATAATTTAGGCCTAATGTCACTTTTTTTGTCATTGACTATACCTTTTTTCCCTATATAAGTGGATCGAACCCCCAAACTCTCCCGAAATCTGACCCCACCTAATTCCTTGGTGCCATTAGACTAAGCGATCTTTAATTGAGGCCACAAAAATTTTTCCGTTGTTTGAAATTGTTGTCAGCGTTACAAAACCCCTTCTTGTGTCGTTTTCCCCTCTTGATGTCGTTTTCCTTTTTATTGTCGTTTAAGAGTTTATTGCCTTCATTTGTGGTTTTGTACGTTGACCTTTTTTTGGGTCAACGCGAGTACTGTTGTTATGTTTAGTATTCAATACTCTGTCGCTTAAGAAAGAAATTGTCGTTTTAGAAGTTGTCGTTTGTCATTTAAAAGAACTAGACTTGCATTGGCAGTGCCAGAGACTCTGAATACACGTTCAAAGTCCTTTGATTTTAATATATATATTTTCTAAAAAGGCCAGCCATGTTGAAAGAGATAAATATTAAATATGGAGACAGTGGCATCAAAATTGGGTTGTGTGTGCATTCTCTCCTTTTTAGGGGTGGATCCAAAAAAATTAGTAAGAAGAATAAAGGTGTGACTGAATCAACGAAATGACGGGTGAAATTAATTTTATGAGAGACGAAATACAATATTAAAGGCTGGAATGTAATTTTTATAAAATTTCATATAAAAAAAAATCAAAAGGATGGCCGTCCACCCTTATTCTCATGTGGCTTCATCCTTACTCACATCTTAGAGGTACCGTTCTGACTATGTATTCAAGTTTATTGGTTGAGTCGGTCTGTAAGGGGGAAAAAAATCAATGCATATGGATTGATGGTTTCAAACCATTTGTGAAAGGGGCTGTGATTCCCTAAGAAAATAGATCACGTCTTCTTATGTTACATAGACATGTATCACATGAACAGTCATTTGGCCCTTGGGGTTTTTGAAGTGTGTTGAATTATTGCCAGGCTTAAGGAAAGGATCTTTATTCCTTAGAGCAATCCATTGAAAGATTTCTCTGAATACTTAAATTCTAGTTTTTAGATACTCAAACTTTCTTTGGTATATAATGTAAGCTACTTTACCATATTGACCCTTGAAAAGGGTTTAATAGCTCACAAGATTACCATTATTTCATCTACAACTTAAGATTTCTCTTCTCAAAAAAAAAAAAAAATATCATAAAAAGAAAAAAAAATGGCTTACTAAAAAGGGCAAATTTTAACCAAAAAAAAAAAAAAGACTTTGTTTTCTGAAAAAAACACTCGGGAATTTAATTTTCTTAACCACCAATCAAGTTGTCTATTCATGATGCCAAAACTTCGGTATTATGGGTCCTTGTTTCATTAAGAAATTATGATACAACCAGGATTCTGGTATAAGCATAATTCATAGACGCACTGTTGTTTTGGTCAACTCATTAAGCCCCTAACTTCCTAAGCTACCACTTTAGGTGGGAAGTTTTTAGAATATTATATAGGTGAGAGTGGATCATGGCATCACCATTTTTTCTTTGTACTTCTATCAAGATTCCAAATTTCTAGTGAAAACTAATGCAGCATGTATTACTTACAGAAGCAGAATCCCAATTTATAGACTGTAAAATGGTAAGCATATTCAATTTTCAAATAAAAATAAATTAGTAAAATTAATTGAAATTTAAGTTTTACCACTACTAGTTGTTACGAATTAAACCCTCTAATTCCATCGAGAGCATCGATAAGAAAATAAGCAAAAAAGAAAACGCAGGTCAACCACTAGGTTTTACAGCTATTGGGCCCTCTTCACTCGATCGCACCACGATGTGGTTTGGTTGGCAGTAATGCTATCAGCCCATCCAGAAAAGTCTGACGAGTATGCTGTTTTAGGTGATGATGTAGTCATTGCCAATCTATAGACACAAAAGTTATAATGGTTCACTCTTAATATGAAAACTATGTTCACTTTCAACCGCTATATAAAATTAAGCTTCACAACTTAACATCAACTGTTAGTTGATGGCTCCAATAACCTTATCTAGAAAGTTTTCTTGCCATTTGATTTCCTACGACAACTTTGACAGGCTATTTTTGTAATAATATATATAGAACCGTCCACTTTCTTTCCAGAGAAGAACTAGCTTGTTCTTGTCCTTTAGGAATGTTTTGGAGTCATGAAGAAATAAAGTCCATTCATAGACAATTGACTCAAAAATAGTAATTAAAAAAATTGGTTGATTGGACAACTAGTTTCCATTTTCTATCCTGTCCTTTTCAAAGATTCATTTTCATATTGGATCATACAATGCCGTAAAATTTAAGTAACTGCCTTTTCGTCACATAAGATCTTTCTTTTCACTTAAGTTTCTATTAGAAGTAATTACAAACGTTCTTATAGTGTTGACAGGAAGATCCTTTGTAGAAAATGGACAATGAAAGACAAAAGGTAAGAACAAGGAAAAGATGTAGATTTTGACCCCCATCTGATCGGAGAGAAAAGGGAAGTTGTAGTGAAATTTGAATTTGTGTTTTTTAAACATATACTTTTTAATTTTCTCTCTCTAATAGATAAATATAAATTCTGCATAGGAAGAATCTTCTTTTTTAGTTTAAAAAAAAACTCTTTTCATAAAAATTACATGATACCTTCCCTTTTCCCTCCTGATTCCAATTACTAATCCTTCTTTTCATTGTTCTTATCTATTGCAATTTTAAGGCAACAAAATACTACAAAAACCAAGTTCAACTTTACAGCACCAATAATTAGTTCACGTCTTTCTTTTAGAACAAAAAACCAATCTCATTTCATAGCCTAATCCATCATTCCAAGCTCTCAACCATGGCGGTCTCGAACTTGTTCGAGCCATCTTTTTCCTATTTCCATTGTTTGTCAAGCTCAACATGGCACAAACTTCATCAAACACCATGGCCACAAACTTCTCATGCTCGGCAGTTTCCCCTCCCTCTTGTGAATCGTACGTTGCCTACTTTGCGCAGCCTCCGAATTTCATAGACCTCGGAAACATATCTGATCTTTTCGGAGTCAGCAGAGCATTGGTTGCCAAAGCCAGTTGGTTCCTCAACAGCTCCTGCCCATCCCCGTGACCTGTTCATGCACTGGAAACCGCTATTTCGCCAACATCACCTATCAAATCCAGGGAGGAGACACTAACCACTACCTTTCAACCGTCTCTTTTGATAATCTCACAATTGTACAGGCGTTGTCAGACTTAAACCCCGCAATAGACCTGCAAGTTTTGATGCCCGGCCTCAGCGATTTAGTCATTCCTTTGTTCTGGAAGTGCCCTTCCAACACACACTTCAAAAACGGAATTCAGCATCTTATAACTTATGTATGGCAACCCAATGACGAGGTCTCCAATGTGAGTTCCAAATTCAATGCCTCCAGGGAAGACATTGTCCGCAAGAATCCGCATCATAGTTTTAGTAATGCAGTTGATCTTCCTGCTTTGGTTCCTGTGTCAAAATTGCCCCTGCTTCCTAGATTTAAGCCTCCAAGTAAAAGCGCGAAATCCAAACGGCAATGGATCCTCATAGGAGTTGAGAGCCTTGGAGGTGTTTTGATGATTGTCATCTTGGCAAGTTTGATGGTTTATTCCCACAAGTTGTTAAAGAAGAGGAGGAAAATTCTTGATGAAGAAAGCAATTTTGAGCGTAGGATAGCAATACCAGATAAATTGCTTTTCGGGGTCTCGTAGTATCCAGGCAAGCCAATCATGTAGGACAGCAACATAATCATGGAGGCAACAATGAACTTCGACGAGCAGAACAAGATCGGAGGGTCGGTTTACAAAGCAAAATTATACGGAGAAGTCTTTGCTGTTAAGAAAACTAAAGAATATATATCAGAAGAGCTAAATCTTCTTCAAAAGGCTAATCATGTGAATTTGGTGAATCTAATGGGAGTTTCATACGACACAGATGGGAAACACTTATTGGTCTATGAGTATGTTGAGAATGGATCATTAGAGAATTGGTTGCACTTCAAGCCCTCTGTCATGGCTGCAGCGGCGTCTTCTTCGAGCTGGACAGGATTCCTCAATTGGAGCGAGAGAATTCACATAGTGTAGACGTCGCCAGCGGCCTGCAATACCTTCACAAACACACTCAACCCAGCATAGCTCGTTGGAAAATCAAGACCAACACTATACTGATCGACTCCAGATTCAGGGCGAAGACTGGGAATTTTGCCATGGCTAGGCCAGCAGGCAACCCCGCGACACTCAAAGTTGATTGTTACGAAAATAATGCAATAGAAACAAAGAACAAAAACACACAGAGATTTATGTAGAAACCTAAGACGAGAAAAAACCACGGGCATAAGAGAAGAAAAGTCACTAAACTTGAAAAGATTATAAGCTAGAGACGATTAGAGAGGCTAAAACGATAATGCTAGACCATAATGTAATACATCATATATATATATATATATATAGGAATAAATAAAATCCTATGAGCCTAAAATATAAACTAAATGGCCAAACACACAAAGATCCATACCGCAGAGCAAAGCCCTCGCACCCTAGGCGAAATCAATAGTGGGCTAGGGAATCAGCCCCACCATAGATCTCATGAAAAATCTCACATTTTTTTTCCACCACAATTGTCGCACCGCGAGCTTTTCGGGTCAGATTAAACTGAATTCAAGTCACTATATTCTAACATTGATGTTTTGGCATTCAGGGTCATCCTGATGGAGCTCCTTTCGAGGAAGAATGCGTTGCAAATGAAGGAGAGCGGCGAGGTTCTTATGTTGTGGAAGGACTTGGTGGAGATATTGGAGGAAGAAGAGAAGAGAAAGGAGAGGCTTAAGAGATGGACAGATCCAAACTTGAAAAGCTTTTATCCCAATGATGGGGCTCTGGGATTGGTGGCTTTGGCCAAGGCTTGTACTCAGGAGAAGGCCTTGGTGAGGCTGAGAATGGTGGAAATCGTCTTCAGCCTCTCAGTTTTGGCCCAGTCATCTGCTCAAAAACTTCATCATAGATCAACAAATTCTGGTGGGGATCCAGATAGCATTGTTCAAGTTATCACCCCAGTCAGTGCTCGCTGATTTGGTGAAGAAAGAGATTAATTCAAATTGAATTCGGGCTAAAAATTTTTTACGTTGTTTGACAAATATAATTTGAACTACAAATTGTAATTCAAACTAAGTTTATTTGTGTTTTCTCTTTCAAATTGTAATTCAAACTAAGTTTGTTAGTGTTTTCTCTCATAAAACTTAAAAGTAAACTTAGTTTGCATAGTCAAAGAGCCAAGAACAGTTAATAATTCAAAATCAAAGAATGTTGTTCTTTTATTAATTTATCATTATTATTTTTATGTTGTTCATCTTGCTTAATTTCCTTTCATATTTGATACACCAAAAGAGAAGAGTAGATGGTTTTTGTGAAACTTATCAAAATAATTATTTTTCCATTCACTTTTATCCTTGACTATGCAATGTTATTCAAGTTATGGTGTTTTTACTTTGTTTGTTGGTATATCATCAAGAGGAAAGTTATCCATTTGGATGGGACCCAACACATTATACAGATTCTTACCCTGTTTCTGATTCCTTAGTATGTATGAGAATATACAATATAGCACTCTTGGTTATTAGAAAATTATTCAGGATACAGCCAAACTTTGCGCAATTGAGTTTGAAGAAATTTTCTATTTTTTTGTTTGGTTTGTGATCCACAGATCTAAACTAAAAAGTGCCGCTTAGCTGAAATCAAGTGATAGAGCTTAAATAAAGTTTTTTTTTAAAAATTTTTGCATTTAATATATCTCTTGTAATTGACAAACAAAAGTTGAAACTATCAGAGCAAAGAGGCTAGAGTGTTGCATGCAATTGAATAGTAATTATGACTATTGTTATATTTTCTGTTATAAATTTTGGTTAGTAAATTCAATGAAACAGAAAATGAATAAAATCATATGGGTTTTTGCCAAAATTAGTTTTGCACAAGTAATTTGTCTTTTCTGCTTGTTGTTGAGGAATCATCGGGACAACCACTCATAAATATTATCATTGCAACAACAATTAAATAGAGCAAATGTCAGCTTCTAGAAGCCATTGACTTATCACTAAAAGACCTTGATCATATCCCAAAGCCTTCATTTGGGCTCTTAAAAAAAAAATGGTAGCACCCACAAAACTATACGTCTTCTGCTCTCTGGCAATGGCTGCCCTCTTCTTTTATTCTGCATCTGTGCAGCTAAATGACCCTGGTACACATTATTTCTCACTCCCTTTTTCCTTTCTTATTTCTCTGTCTCTCAATCTTTTACTTATCTTTTTTTATTTCTATTTTTCATTTATGTGTATAACAAATAGATTGGTACTTTTGGCTTCCCCTATATTCTGGTGCTTGTGTTGTTAATCTTCTCAACTGCTTCATCTCCTCCAAAACAATCAAGAATCTCGCCGAGGCTACGTTATGCCTCGGAATCTTTCTGTTCATCAAGGTTGTTGTGGAAGATTTTAGGAATGAAATTTCTGGTTTTGTGTCATTGGATTTGAGTGAAAGAGTTGTAAGGGAAAAGATTGGAAGTGGGTTGATTGTAATGTCAATGGTTTTACAGTTATTGACATCACAATCTCCACAAGTTTCCATGATCAAGGACAGAAATAAGTTTCGAAGATATGTTGATTGTGGTGAGGCCTTAGAAACCAGCAACTTTCTTCTTTTCTTGTGTTCTTTTATGTTTCATATTTTTGTTAAAAAATCATAATCTTTTCCAAGTCACAGGGTCTTGAATTTCTTTTTGGTTGGTTTTTTGATTTAACAGGAATGGCGATCTTGGTGGGTTTTAGTTATGGGCTTCCCTTGGTCTTCTTTGGGTTCCAAAAAGGTGAAATGAAATTTTGATCGAAGAGTAGTTGACGTACTTGGATTATTTTTCAACGAGGGAGAAGGATTTGAACTCTGTATTTTTAAGATGGAATCATGTGTGAATTTACCGTTAATTTATATATACTCGTTAATAAAGCATGTCGCAATGTAAATTAGTATAACGAAAACAAGGTACATAACCATATTTAGAAACAATTATGTATGATAATGCTAAAGAATATAGGTGGTGTTTAACATAACACATTAATACAGAGTAAGTCCCGCACACTCGGGTGAAAGCTGCCCAAAATCTGTAATGCAAACCTCTCCAAAAAATTGTCCAAACTTGTCCAAAATCTATGGTTAATTCCTGTCTAAAAAACTTGTTCAAAAGTTATTGAAATTTGAAACCGTCAAAGTAAATTATCCATAGTCAAAGCAGAGAGAGGCACTAAAACATGGGTTCCAATCAGAATAGGTGTTTTCGTTGAATATGTCATATGTATAAGTAAGTAAAACATATTTAAAGTAAAGAGGGATCCTATATGGAGAATTAATTAGGAGGTATATGTAAAACATTAAACGAATTCTAACATGCTTGAATCTTTATGCATATAGAATTAAACGGAAGCGTGAAAGATTTTGTACCTGCCATTGCACTGCACTGTATAATACAACCTTTCTAGTTGTAAGCGTGGCTGCCTCCTCCTTAGTTCGGTTGCTTCTATCACCCAGAACTCAAAATGCGATGGTGAATAATCAAATATCAGAGAGTGGTGATAGAGACCAAAATTGAGGAATATATTTGTTTTGTTTTTCGTGTTTCTCTGCTGCAGAAAAAATCCTTCCATCAAGGATTATTATACAGCCACAAAACAACAGTTACCAAGGCGTTTTAATGGGCATAAATATGAGCCAATAATTGCAACAAAATAAATTGGTTTCAATTCCTTATTGAAACCGTTAAAATTTGCAACAGTTACATTCTCCCACTTGGTCTCCATATTTATTTTTATATTCATTAAACCCAAACTTTCAGGAAACAAATACATGAATCATGACGATAGTTTCTCTAAATTATGAGTATTATCTTCCATGTATTACAATGTATTATTTCTCAGATTTTATTCCTTATATGGTAACTTAACTTTATGAATAAACCCAATGTTTATTCTTGGTCCTACTAAATGTGAATTTTTCTCTAATAACTTTATGCGCAAAACAAATATGAGAAAACATCATAACTGAATAAGAGTTTCATTAAGACTGTAAATTGTATGTATAAACAAATTTACATTATGGAACCAAGTCCCATCTGTACAACATGATCCTTAAATGACTTCGGTGGCATTCCTTTTGTCAGAGGATTTGCGATCATCAATTCAGTGCCTATATGCTCAATGACCACTTTATTTTCCTTAATGCGTTCCCTTATGGCTAAGTACTTTATGTCGATATGTTTACTTCGACTGCCACTCTTATTATTCTTAACCATAAAGACAGCAACTGAATTGTCACAATATATCCTTAATGGCCTAGACACAGAATTCTGAGGCCTGACATGAAACTCTTCAACCATACACCATGTGAAGTAGCCTCAAAACAAGAAACGAACTCTACCTCTATTGTGGAAGTAGCAACCAACGTTTGCTTTCCACTCCTCCAAGATACAGCTCCTCCAACTAGCATGAAAATATAACCTGAAGTTGATTTTCTCGAATAAACACAGCCAGCAAAGTCTGAATCGGAGTAACCAATCACCTCTAGAATGTCAGTTTGTCTATACATAAGCATGTAATCCTTTGTACCTTGAAGGTATCTCATCACTTTCTTTGCAGCCCTCCAGTGGTCAATGCTTGGGTTACTCAAATATCTTCCCAACATTCCCACAGCAAATGCAATGTCAAGTCTTGTGCAGACCTGAGCATACATAGGGCTTCTGACAGCTGAAGCATAAGGAATGTTGCTCATTTGAACTTTCTCGAAATCATTTTTTGGACATTGGTTCAAACTGAACTTATCACCCTTCACAATGGGTGCTACACTTGGTAAACAATCTTTCATCCAAAATCTGTCTAAGACATTATTGATATAGGTTTCCTGCGATAGTCCCAAAATGCATCGAGATCTATCCCTATGGATCTTTATGCCAATGACATAAGATGCCTCACCCATATCCTTCATATCAAAGTTCTTAGAAAGAAATTGTTTCATCTCATATAGAAACCCCTTGTCATTGGTTACAAGAAGGATATCATCCACATATAAAATAAGGAAACAAATCTTGCTCCCACTGACCTTCTGGTATATACATTGATCCATGATGTTCTCTTCAAAACCAAATGAAGTGATGACATCGTGGAATTTCAAATGCCATTGACGGGAAGCCTGTTTCAAACCATATATGGATTTCTTGAGTTTGCACACCAATTGCTCACCATCACTAGAGGAGAATCCTTCAGGTTGTTTCATATAAACCTCTTCCTCTAGATCACCATTGAGGAATGCCTTTTTCACATCCATTTGATGTAACTCAAAATCAAAATGAGCTACTAATGCCATGATCACACGAAGGGAGTCCTTTTTAGATACAGGAGAAAAAGTCTCAGTGTAATCTATACCCTCCCTTTGAGTAAATCCTTTAGCAACGAGTCTTGCCTTATGTCTCTCAATGTTGCCTAATGAGTCTTTCTTTGTCTTGAAGACCCATTTGCATCCAATTGCTTTTACACCATCAGGCAACTTGATAAGATCCCAGACACCATTAGATGACATAGAGTTCATCTCATCCTTCATGGCATTATACCACAAGTTAGATTCCTTACAACTCATGGCTTGTGAAAACGTTTCTGGATCATTTTTGGCTCATATGTTGTAGTCAGACTCCTGTAGATACACAATATAGTCACTGGGAATGGCTGATCGCCTTACTCTAGTAGATCTCCTTAATGCTGGTTCAACATTCTCATGAGAAGCATGTTGATCAGCTTGCTGTTCAATTGGATCTACTACTTCTTGATCAGCAATCTGTGAAACTTGAATGATTGGCTGTTGTTCAACAGGCGTTTGAACTGTAGGCGTGTCGCGTATAACAATCACTCTATCATATGAAGTGGAAGCTTGAGCATCTGTATGATCTTTCTCTAGAATGGTGTTCCAGAATTGATTGCTCCCACTGATCAAGTCATTTTCAAGAAATTTCGCATTCCTTGATTCCACAAACCTAGTGGATGTGATGGACAATAAAATATATATCCCTTAGACCGTTCAGCTTATCCAACGAAATACCCACTTATGGTCCTTGGGTCTAGTTTCTTTTCTTGTGGATTATAGACTCTCACTTCAGACGGGCATCCCTAAACGCGTATATGTCGCAAACTCGGTTTCCAACCTTTCCATAACTCAAACGGTGTCTTTGAGACAGCCTTGGTTGGAACTCGGTTTAATATATACACAGCCGTCTTAAGAGCTTTAGTCCACAAAGACCTAGGAAGCTTGGAGCTGCTAAGCATGCTCCGCACCATATCCAACAATGTTCAGTTTCTTCTTTCTGCCACACCATTTTGATCTGGAGAACCGGGCATAGTATACTGGGCAACTATCCCATGTTCTTGAAGAAACTTCGCAAATGGACCAGGCGCTTGTCCATCTTTGGTGTATCTACCATAGTATTCACCACCTCTATCAGATCTCACTATATTTATTTGCTTACCACATTATTTCTCTACTTCTGCCTTAAACACCTTAAAGACATCTATAGCTTCATTTTTGTTATGAAGCAAGTAAAGATACATATATTGCGAGTAATCATCAATAAAAGTAATGAAATACTTTTGACCATACGCGTCTATGTCTAGACTACAAATATCTGTACGTATGATCTCTAATATGTCTGAACTCCTTTTGGCACATTTCTTTGACATATTGGTATGCTTTCCCTTTATGCAGTCCACACAAGTATCAAAGTCAGTAAAATCTAGAGTACTAAGTACTTTATCATTCACTAATCTCTTTATTCTCTCAATAGAGATATGACACAATCTATGGTGCCACAACATAGAGGAATCTTCATTCATAACACATCTCTTAATGCCAGCATTATCTTGAACATGCATAGAAGTATAAGAAGCTTTATCTTGTAAATTAATTTTGAAAAGACCATTTGACAATATACCATTTCCAATAAGTTCAGATCTATAAAACAAACTAAATATAGTGTCTGAAAAATTAAAGGAAAATCCTAATGGTACAAGCCTTGAAACTGAAATTAAATTCCTAGAAAAACTAGGAATATAAAATGTCTTTTCTAATTTTAAAATAAAACCACTAGATAAAACTAAATTGCATGTTCCGACAGCCTCTACATGTGAGCGCATCTTGTTGCCTGAATAGATGCACTGCTCACTTCCCACTGGCTTCCTTAGGCCTTGCAATCTCTGCAAGGAATTAGTGACATGGATTGAAGAACCATAATCAATCCACGATCTGTTATGTTCAACATCAACCATATTAGATTCATAACAAACAAGTGAGAATTGAGTACCTTTTTTTGTCAAGCCATCTCTGATATTTAGGACAATCCTTCTTTATGTGCCCCTTCTTTTTGCAAAAGAAGCACATGGATTCCTTCTTGATATCAGCTTGAGCAGGAAGTTTGCCTTTTCCCTTATTCTTGGCTTGGCCCTTGTTTTTTCTTTGAGTTGCCAGATGCACACTCTCTCCCGCTTCCATAACAAGCCTTCCTTCTTCCTGAACACACATGGTCATCAATTCATTGATGGACCACTTATCCTTATGTGTGTTGTAGGATATCTTGAAAAGTCTATATTGATGTGGAAGAGTGTTGAGGATGTAGTGCACAAAGAAGGTTTCAGACATCTCAACCTCAAGTGTCTTTAGCTGAGCCGCTATATCCCTCATTTGCATGATGTGCTCACGTACACCATGAATTCCAGTAAGCTTCATGGATGAAAATTTCATTATCAAGGTGCTAGCCAAGGCTTTGTCTGATGTAGCAAATTGCTCAACAATTGCCTTCATCAGAGCTCGTACTTTGTCATATTGCTCCAATGAACCACGTATGCCAGCCGAGATTTTCGTCTTTATGAACATTACGCAGAGGTGATTAGATCGCTCCCCCTTTTCATAACGGTCAACGTCATCTGGCTGGCTGGTCTCCGTAATGGCAGGTGGTTCATCCTTACAGATAGCAAAGTCAATGTCCATGACACCTAAATGAAAAAGAATTCTCTCATTCCACAGCTTATAGTTGTCTCCCTTAAGTTCGGGAATGTCACACTGGAAATCAGAGTAACTCACAGTTTGCATAGCTGCATAATAAAATATACATGCTTATGTTACTAAATTGAGGCTACAATACTTTATGACATGTTTACCAATGTAAATCATGCATTAAAATATGAATCAAATGACATAAAAATTGGTTGTGGGCTAAATTTTTAATTCAAACAGACTCATATATCCTTATGATGACACTATCAAATTATATGCCCTTTTTCTTAATTCCTGTGGGTAAATTAAGAAAGATAATTTGATACATCATTCTAACTAATCATATTAAATACAATAAAAATTCATGTGGGATAAAATTTATCATATTACATATGATTAATCACAATTTAATGTCTTTTTACCATATGTGATTTAAACATCTAATATAATTTTTTGCATAATCAAAGATGCTGTGGCTACTCTTTAATTATTCAAAAAATTAAATACATATATCACAAGACATTTATTCTTAAATTTTTGCTCATAAAATAAATTACAATTACCTTAAGCAACAAATAAATATGAACAAAGAACCATAATTTATGTACTAATTTTCATTATATATAGATTAAAATTATACACTCAAAAATATAATTTAGCACATTATAGCACAGATACAAGAACCTGTTGAAGGCAGAGTGATTCTGGCTCTGATACCAAATGTAAAACATTAAACGAATTCTAACATGCTTGAATCTTTATGCATATAGAATTAAACAGAAGCGTGAAAGATTTTGTACCTGCCATTGCACTGCACTGTATAATACAACCTTTCTAGTTGTAAGCGTGGCTGCCTCCTCCTTAGTTCGGTTGCTTCTATCACCCAGAACTCAAAATGCGATGGTGAATAATCAAATATCAGAGAGTGGTGATAGGGACCAAAATTGAGGAATATATTTGTTTTGTTTTTCGTGTTTCTCTGCTGCAGAAAAAATCCTTCCATCAAGGATTATTATACAGCCACAAAACAACAGTTACCGAGGCGTTTTAATGGGCATAAATATGAGCCAATAATTGCAACAAAATAAATTGGTTTCAATTCCTTATTGAAACCGTTAAAATTTGCAACGGTTACAGTATATATATGAGAAAAATAATAGTTTAAGATTTTTTTATTTTTAACTTTTTGTTGAAAGGCAAATTATGCATGGTGAAGCCTAATCATAGTTTTAATGTTATTTAATTTTTATAGTTGTAATATGGAATTAGGTTCAACAAATTATAGTAGAATGAATGGCCAATTTCCTTAATGGCATTTATGAATTCTTGAACTTTTCCGTTTGTTACCATTCATTTTGTTGCCTTTAATTATCATATTTACCGTTATCTAAAGTATATTAAAATTATTTATGAACATTAAGTACCAACTTAAAAAACAAAATTTGAATTTCATGTTCCACAATTTTCACCCATTATTTTCTGATCAATGTCAAAGACAATAATCTTTCGGGGACCTTTGTAACAAATATATACATAAAAAAAAAAAGGTTTTTGGAGACCTGAGAAGTAAGAAAGCCATCAAATGTTGACCTTTGATGACATTAACAAAAGAGCAACTTATAATAATGTCTCCCAAATGCACCTTTTATTAAAAATGCCCTTCCATAAAACACTTATTAAAATACCCCTTTGTTAAAATTAGAGATTTTTTAAAAGACCAAATTACTATTTCTCCCAAAATAGAACTTACTAGATTCCATCCTAGAACTCGACAGGCTCATGGAACCTGCCTTTGGTCACCGGAACAGGGTGCCAGATTGTAACCTGTTAGATTTTAACTTGGAACCTATCAGATTTCAACATGTTTTTTTTTTAAAAAGGGTCAACCGTCTCCGGCTGCGGCTCCAATGCCGAGTTGTAATATGCCAGGTTTCAACTTAGAATCTATCAAATTCTAACATATTTTTTTGAAACAAATAAGTATCAACCACCTTCGGTTACCGACATAAGGTGCCGAAGTGTAATAGATCTTGCTAGATTCTGTCCTATAACCCGTCGAGTTTTAACACGAAACTCACCAGATTCCGTCCAAAAAATCGCTAGAACCGCCATATTCTATTCTTAAACTTGCCATAAGCTACCAAGTTCTAATACAAAACCCGTCAAATTCCATTCAAAAAATCACTGGAGTCACCGAATTATGACTTGGAACTATTGTGGATACTCGTGGTTATCGACCAGTAATCACCAAGATTGGTGGTACCCCGGCTGTCTTCGACACCAAGAAATCACAAAAATGCACAAAAAAAATCACAAAACAACAAACACAATAACCAGATCAAAAAATACACGAAAAAATCATATTCACATCTCCTTTTAACTTCTTGCATCACGAAGATGCTTCTAGTTTTATTTTATTTTATTTTATTTTTGGGAAACTTTCGTCAAAATCGATATACTACGAAATAAAAAGCAATCAGACATCGAGCATCTGGATGGATCGATCTCACAACATTAGAAGTTTGAATCAGAAGACATAGAGGAAAAAGGATGCCATCTCATGCGGATCTGAACCATCAAATCGAGCATCTAATTGAGTACAAGTTGTTGCCGGAGGCTCTTTTTTACCATGATTTAAACCCAAAAACCCTAATACCTTTTTTTTCCCCGTTTTTTCCTGATTTTTCGTTACTCTCTCTCCCCCCTCTGCACGCTCTCTCTCGTTTTCTCTACCTCCCTCTCTCTTATCTCATTTTCTCTGCCTTACTTTCTTTCTCTCTCCTTTGGTCGCCTCCACCATCGCCGTCACCACCTCACTCTGTTCTAATCACATCAGCAATGAAGATTATCAAGGTCGATTGACTGTGCAATCTCCTCCTTCTTCATTGATCGTGACGATGCTGACATGAACATCAAGGTCTATCACCACGAGAATCGCCCTAGCCTAGTCATAGAGTGTCTTGACCTCAGTCTCGTTTTCAATTTGTATCAAATGGAACACAAACAACATGTACATGGACACGATAGACTTGCACAAGGTGCAAAACAAATAATAATGAACAAGATATATAAGGTTCAACTAAGTCGTAATTACTTTCTAGCAAAGCATCGTTCCTTTTCCTCTATTGTTTTTCTCTATTGTGCTCCCTTTCTGCGTTGTTCCTCTTGGTCCCAATATCTCGAAAAACCTTGGAGTCTCTAGGCTGGCCACTAGATTTTTGGTCCTAGCGGCATCATCTATTGGTACAAAAGGGCGTTCTTGGTGTTGGAGAGGTGGATGTATTTGTTAGGGATAGGGTTTCATCGCTTACTTGGGAGTGGGAGAATGTAAATCCTATTCGACTTAAAGCCGCCAGAGCTTATGCTTCTTTGGAACTTGAATGGTGTTGGAGCTCTAGTGGGGGTTAGTCAGCGTGGCACATATACTCCACACGCCACATTTGTTGATGGTTCGGGTGTGGTCTCTTTGCTCACTTGGTGTGGTGTTCATGTAGATCTATCAACCGTGGAAGTTAGTGGTGCCGTCAAAGGCTCCTCCTTAGTTTCATGGGATCTTGTTTGTAGTTTTAGGCTTCATTTTGTTTCCCTAAAGTGGTGTTTTATTTGCCATTTTATGTTTTGTTGTGTTCTATTCCATAATTTTCATTCTAGTTATGTAATAACAGAAGTAGTCTCCCCACTTTCCGAAGGCGATGTGTTATATTTGCTTCTATGTAGCATAGTGTATGATCTAGGTGTTATAGGTCTCTTAATCTCAATCAATTGAAAGTATCTATTGATTGTAGAGGCACTATTTAAAGAGCCATTTGTGAACTCGAAATTTAGTGTACCAATTTAGTTTTCGATTGATAGAATTTGGTACACGTTTCTTCTACATAAGCGTTTTCGTGTGAAATTATTGTTGGATACTATCTTTTTTTGTTTTTTTGAAGGGAGTT